>FR989933.1:5088466-5468717 GCA_905404155.3 Plebejus argus
GCGTTGTGGCCGGGCGTTTTGTGGTCCATTCCTCCATTCATTCTGTAAAAAACAATGAATAAGATTCCCAAGTTATAACCTCAAAGTTCAAACATTGACGTAAATGTTGGGAAATGAAAATAACTTGAAGTTAGTATGAAAATAGCGATATTTTTAAGCATTTCTGAGTATACAATTATACAAAAATAAATTAAACAGTTGCAAACGAAAGCAATATGTTATGATAATGTAACTTTGCGAAATTGTTTGACATGCAAAAGAGAAACATCAATATAATGTTAAAAATCAATAAATGCAAGCATTTTTAGCAAAAAAATTAATACATTTCTTGTGATAAAAAAATTAAATAAAAATTACATCAAGCACTCTCCATGGTGACGACCTCCTGAATTGTGATAAATTGAAATAAAATTTATACAATAAGACCTAGACAACTAAAGATGTTATTTTTAGTTGTATTTTATTACGTTATTTAAAGTATGTAATGATTAAAAAATCTAAAACATTAAAATATTACTCAAAATTTATTCCAAATAAACAATATTAATAGGACGCTGATTTGACTTAAAATTGTACATCAATAGCTTTGTCCACACTGGGCCTTTTTCTATTCGCCAAGGGCATGCGTCATAGCGCAGTCAAGTGACGCGCGTTAAAATCGTAGCATTCGTAGCGCGCGCTATGACACTTTTCTTTCAACGCGGTACGATTTAAACGCGCGTCACGGGCATGCCTCACGTCCGCCTGTTGACAGCGCTATAACGCATGCCATTGATGAACAAAAAAAGGCCCAGTGTGGAGTGTGGACTAAGCTAATAGCTATGTCCACATTGTGCCCTTTCATCTTCAATTTTCATAATCTTTTGACTGTTGGCATTCGAAATGTCAAAAGATTATGACAATTGAAGATGAAAAGGCACAATGTGGACATAGCTAATCATCATTCTCAAGTCTCAACACGGTCTCAACCATTTTCTCAACAAAGACGGAGAAGTATAGGTATTTAAAAAAATAGTGTCACCCGTTACCAGTGTTGCCACCTTGGTGGTTTTTCCTCCAGAACTGGAGCTTTTTAAAGCCTTTAGAGGTTTTTTTTAGTTACATGGCGTTTTTATTTTTTTTAGTGGTTTTTAGCGGTTTTTTCAGTGTGAAATTTTTTAACACCTACCACGAATTTCCTGTTCTACGCTTATGCCGCGGCCGCATATGCGTGGTGCTACTATTTGCGTGTATCGACTATCGTCCAATAGTATCGTCTCTTAGCACGAAGCTTCGGACGATAGACGCAGATGCGGCCGGGACGTAAGAAAAAAGGGATGACACTACGATGTTGCCACTTTTTAATTTCTTCATTTTCTTGACGGACTAAAAATATGGGTTGTTTTCTTTTTGAAATATCCACCAGACGGCGCGACGATAGACACTTCTAGATTTTCTATTGGTTCCCCACCGATCTGAAATTATCTGCAGGTTGGCACCACTGACTACATATGGGTTGTGTTTCCAAAAAATATCAGTGTACTGCTAAGTGTGACATAAATCAAAATATCTTAAACCTAGTTTTCATTAGCATAATATTAACATAAAACTGTATGTATTTATACATTTCCAAATATTGCTATGTTTTTTTGCTTCGTCTCTCTAGTTTAAATTTCACGAAGAGCATACGCCTAAGCGATCATTGGACTAAGCGATTACTCCAGTATACTGGTAACGGCTTAGGAACACGCTAACATTAATGAATACTTGTCAAACTGAAAACTGACAACTGAAAGAGTTTTGGCGGGCATGTCATTTTCAAACTTCTTCTACTTTTTATTGTTGGTGTGGTTTTTATTATTTTTTCCCAAATTGTGTTATTAGGGTTTTTGATGTTCATTATTGGTAAAATATCAGCCATTAAATATTCGTTATCTTGCAGAAGTGCAGGCAAGTTGTTGTCAAAACCTAAATGGTATAATTCCTGTGACATTTGGTGTGAATATCGGTAAATAGGGCTATTTCTTCCGTGAGTTACAACTAAAATATCGTTATAATAACTGTATTATCCTATTCATTGGAATATTAAAGCGTCTTTATCAAATTGAAATGTATCAAGTTTTACATTCTTTTTCCCAGTTTTGTAGCAATTATTGATGGTATTCCCTGGTATTACCGATAGTTGTCTACCCATACGCCATCTAGTTACTAAAATGGAAACTGTTTGACAATCAAATTAAAAAAATAAGAAAACGCCTCGTTGAAAGTTGAAACGAATATATAGTCTGTCAAGAAAGTGAAGATATTAAAAAGTGGCAAGTTGGCAACATCGTAGTGTCTTCCCCATTGAGGTACCCAGAGGTACCTAATCATAATAATACTACCACAGAATACTACCACAGTATAGCAATATAATATCCCTACAGTAACGAAACGCCTTTGATGTCGCACGATGCCGCCACCGGTGTAAGTACCAATCAGATATGCCAGGGTTGCCACTTGCCACGAAACGGGAAATAAAATAAAAATAAAATATTGTGCTTGTAATTAATCAGCGTGTTATATTTACATAATATTATGTCGTACTGCCAGATATTTACGTGAAACTTTATTTTTAGATGATTTGAGTTCTTTACTAGATGATGCGCGCAACTCCGTTGTGCCAAAACTCGTTAATCGCACGGGAACCGTACATTTTTCCAAGACAAAAAGTATCCTTTGTCCTTTCCCGGGACTCAAAGTATCTCCATGCCAAATTTCAGCAAAATCGGTTCAGCGGTTTGGGCGTGAAGAGGTAACAGACAGACAGACAGACAGACACACTTTCGCATTTATAATATTAGTAATTACTAATTAGTATGGATTTAAAAATTTTATTAACCTATCAAGCCCCTTAAGCTCACCGGTGAGCAAGATACAATAGAATAACAGTAGATTTCCAAGAATCCACGATCGAAGGATTAAAATAATGAAGACGCATTCGGATATATAAAATATCCAACAATAATTAATCATATTATAACAATTGGTAGGTACGGTAGGCCACACGTCAGGTGTAACAGAAGCACTTCAAAACTCGCTCTTATTACTTGCGCGGTAAGGGCGGTCCAAATGTCATAATGTTACACTTGATGTGTGGCCCTGTGTACCTAGCTAGGTAGGTACTAATTAGTATGTAACAGGGTATTTGACAGTTTTTTTTATTTTTATTCTATATTGTTTCTCTCCTTGTTACACTTCTTACAACGTAAACAATAAAACAGAAATGCAAATTGCAAATAAATTCCACCAAGGCCAACACAATATTAGTGTGAACTGTGAGTCGATATTATATTTTATGACAATAATTTAAATCCTTTTTGTTTTTTGAATCAGATTTACATATTCTGTACACTGAACACTTATTATATCCCATTGTATAATAAGATAAGTTATCGTTTTACAACACAAAATTCGTAGACAACGCGCCAACGTCACACCTGCGCGCAAATTCGTACAAACTCCGCGAGTTTGACGGCGCGGGCCCGCGCCGCCCGCTTCCCCGCGGATACCCCTCCGTTGCTCTGCGCAAGTACATTCGTTTCACTACTGTAGGGATATATATTGCTATACTGTGATACTACTATACTTAATCTGTGGTCTTCCCTTTTTTTGTACTTTTTTATAACTTGTCAAAAAAGGGTCTTGGTAACTTTGGCAAAATTGGCTAGTAGAAAACCTCAACAAGAAGAAGTACACGTATATTTGACATACAGTTTTTGACATATGACAATTTGATTCTGGAGATCTTTGCACCTTGATTTCGTCTGGATTTTCTCCGATTTATTGTTACGTCATAAGGCTAGAGAAGATTGGTAATAATATTATATGATCAATTTCTAACAATTATTCGTAGTTTTGTGACCAAATCATTTGAGCTTTCGATATCTTCTAGGCACAATGTCCGAAAAAAACATTATTCCCGTGGTCAAAGCTGATGAGGAGGAAGAGGAGGAATTAGTTGACCCTCAAGAGGAGTTAAGAGTAAGTTTTAATAACTTGAATATACACTAAATAAGTAATCTATATATATAAAACTCAAAGGTGACTGACTGACATGGTGATCTATCAACGCACAGCCCAAATCACTGGACGGATCGGGCTGAAATTTGGCATGCAGGTAGATGTTATAACGAAGGCATCCGCTAAGAAAGGATTTTGATAAATTCCCACCCCAAGGGGTTCAAATAGGGGATGAAAGTCTGTATATAAAATACTTCTTAACGCGAGCGAAGCTGCGGGCAAAAGCTCGTTATTATAATTATATTATTCATACTCAATCCCAGAATCAGTGTAAGTAGCTTTGTGTGGGCTGTAGTTTCATGTGTATCTTCCTAATCGTAACATAACCTGTTTCATGTAAATGAAGATAAAGTTAAAAAGATGCGCTATGCCTATTGTGGTTATTTTATTTTTATGTTAGTTATTACAAGTCTCTCAGGACACAAACTGGTGTTTTTATGTACCTATTACTGTTAGTTATAATTGTGCATAAAACTAACATTTTGAATTTAAAACCCTCTAAACATCCAAACTCACTATAATATTATATACTTACTATAATAGTATTTATATATAACTTTATCCTGGACCACCATAAACACCATAAACAAGTAAAAGTTACAGACATCATCTCTGTAGTACATAATATAATATATATCTTTCCTAAAATTTACAGGGCACCTGCTCCCAAAAACCAGAACTCCAAAACTTGTGGTCCAAATACACTGAGTGCAATGACCGTGTCAACTCTCGTTCCAACACTGCTGAAACATGCGAGGAGGAACTTATTGACTATGTACAAGTCCTCGACAAGTGCGTCAACAAAGACCTCTTCAGCAGGCTAAAGTAAACCTGCTCCTTTTATCCATTATTTGTTCCGTAAGTGAGGTTTGTTAGTAGAAATCAATAGCCAAGTAATTATTATAATTTATAATATGATTTTGTTGAGATGTATGTAAATAAATATTAAAAAACACAAGCTTTTTAATTATCTTAAGTCGTGATTGAATTTCAGGAACTTACCCAGTGATAAGAACTGGTTTAAGAAACTCAAAACTTGATAGCAATTTTTTTTTAAATATTTTTTACAATATATCAAAGTCAATTACCTAACTTATTTATAAAAATACTACCTAATACAATATGTAAATAATTGTATTATAATTTTGTATTGTAGAAGTAGCCTTGCTGGCAGCTTTGCAGCAACAAGTTGCCCAATTTTTAACAAAATGTTGCAGTCTATAAAATGAAATAAGATTTTTACAAACCTAATAAATATTGTCCAGTAAGTATTAACAGTCTTAGCTTTTCAAAGGGTTTCATATGTGCAAAAGTAAAAGAAAACTATTTTGTATGTACATAAAAATTTTATTTCACATAATAAAAATTTGGAATGAAACAATCATAAAGTAGCATACAAGTTCAGAAATAATAAATGGCACCTTGAAAATTAAGCATAATATTTTGTGTTACGCCATTCAAATAGATAATTTGGAATGTCATCTTGCTTGCTTGATGAATATTTTATTGCTATATTATATAATAATATATAATTGAATTTAAGCGTAAATTAATTATACCTAAGTAAAATTACAATAGAAAAATATAATTGAATTCAGACATAATATTTCATTCAATAAAGTAGTATATATTTTAACAATCAATATATTATTACTTAACTTAAAATTGGATTTAAAGCTATAATTGTCAAAATAAAATATAAAAGCACAGTTTTGCTTTGGTTTATATTTTACAATATAAGATATCCTAAAATTGTTTAAATTTCAATTGAAAACTTCTGTGGCTATTCAATACATTTTACAGGAGATCAAGAGTATCAAGCAACAATATAGGATTTCTATTATAAAAGAAAATAATACTAATAATTTATATAAATGTCTTACTATAAAATGTGATGGCTGTAGGGGTGTCGCAAACTGGGCACTGACAAAATGTAATAAATTCCTTAGATTGTGAAAATGCAAAAGTTGCTTATTTATTACAACAATATCCTACGCTTAGGAGTTTTACCATAAGGCCAATGGCTAATGCTGAATGCATAAAACACATATTATAAAAGGTTTATTGCAAAATATATTTTAACTCTACCCAAATTTTAATATCATGTGGATAGTGTTTTGCTTTAAGTAGTACTATAATTGCCGGACTGTAACAATAATAATTGTAACAAACATTACAATCCTGACATTTGACAGAATATCCGTGGACCTGACTGATGCATGAAAACACCACATGGCGTCACAAAACCAGGTCCTCAGATATGCATGTGTATAAAAATTTACAAAAGCCATACCTACGAGTAATCGTTACATAACTAACTGGCACCGACTTGTAGCACATTGAAACATATCTCGCACACCCGCTGCGGCTTGTTCATACCAAACTTCAATATGGGGATGTCTTGGCTGGAGCATTTGTTGCACAACATACGCCCACAGTGTCGACTGTAATTCAAAGTCAGTTAATTGAAGAAACACCCAAAAAAAGAATGGTTTAATAGACTAAAGAAGGGCTTGCCAACTTTTTTCTTCTTAGTATATTGGATTCAAGAGCATTGGTAAATGGTAAGTCACACCATTAGTTATGATAAGACACAATTGGAACAATCAAAAGATAATTGCAAGTTAAAAAAAATCTAACCTGATGGGATGGATATTCTCTGACATGTATATAGACTGACAATAACTCATTTATCCATAGTACTTCCTTACTAATATTATAAATGCGAAAGTGTGTCTGTCTGTTACCTCTTCACGCCCAAACTCCTGAACCCACTTTGCTGAAATTTGGTATGGAGATGATTTGAGTAGGATACTTTTTATGCCGGAAAAATGTACGGTTCCCGTGCGATAAACGAGTTTTGGTGCAACGGAGTTGGGGGCATCTAGTAATTATATAAAATTAAACCAGTTGTTACTTGTTAGCGATAAACAAACATAACACTATCGAAATCATTGCTCTTCTTTCGACGTCGGCTAAAAAATAAAGAAACGGATAAATAGCAAAGCTATTTAAGAATAACTGTAGAACGTTTACCAGTGATGTTTGCGCATAGTGAGCGTGAACTTGGTGGCGCACTCCTGACACAGGTCGGACTCCGCCCACGGCGCCTCCGCCGCCAGAGCGTCCAGTAGCCGGTGTAGGAGCTGCTTCGTCGCCACCTAATCACATTAAGGTTATTTAACTCACTGGTTCCGTATTAGTAATGCGAATACCAAAGAGAGCCTGTCTCATGTCTATTACCTGATACCTCTTCATAACCATTAACCGTTGAGCTAGCTGATTTAGACTTAATTTGGTATATTATAGATTTGGGAGTAAGTTTCGGGGAAAAAATCATAGTACCTAATATGGAAGTTTAAAGTTTTTACTGCCGCATAATATATTATGGTTACTGAGCTGTGGGACAAACTCATTGCTTTAAAAATTTTGCTGGCAACATGTATTACGTAATTAGGTTATGTTCTCGTTTTTGAATAATATAAAATATACTAAGGCCTTGGCCTAATTATTAAATAATAATATAAAATATACTAACAAAAAAAGTTAACTCTGAGTTAAACATCATGTCATATCTGTCACTCACCAAGTCAGTGATAGAGATGACATGATGTTTAGCTCAGAGTTAACTTTAACCCAGATTGGCGCAAGTGGGCCTAAGTATACAACCATAATGTAACAGAATAATATGTATAACCTGGTAATTGAATATATTGATGCCCTCCTTATTCTCGTGTGCGAGGCACGCGCCGGCGCGCACCAGCACGCGGCACAGCGCGCCCTGACCGTTCATGTACGCCAGAAGCAGTGGTGTGTTACCCTAAAGAAATATTTCATTTATTTTATAAAAATCGTCATTTTTAAAACAGTCATAATCTTACATTTCTATAGAAAAAAGGTTGTCTGCGGAAATGACAACGCGTAAAAAAGGGCGTTAAAAACTAAAACATGAATTATTTACCTGGAGATCGGTTTTGTTAATAGGATAGTTCGGCATAAACTCTAAGAAGATTTCACATATCGTCGCTGAATTGTCCTTTTTACACCAACACAGCTCGTGAAGTGGGTTACGACCTGAAAAAACGCACAGTATATTATTTATTACAAGCAAGTAAAAAAATCTTTAAATCTTTATTTTTGTTGTTAAAATGTCACTAACTTAGCGTCTACACCATGTCCTACGTTGGACACTGTCATATTATGGCAGCAATAAAGTTATTTTTAAGGTTGTTAGCAACTGCATCAGCAAAAAATTGTTGCCAGCCGATTAGCGTTGACACTATTTTCTACGTTGGATATTATCTATGGCAACAACATACCTTTGAGGTTATTTGCAGCGGCGTCAATATCTGAGTCAGCGAGCAGCGCGCGCGTGGCTTGCGCGTGTCCCTGTCGCGCGCTAACGTGCAGCGCGTTGTCGCCGGCCGCGTCCACCGCGCCGCACTCCGCGCCGCTGCTCAGCAGCGCCGACACGATCGCCGCGTGACCACCGCCCGCCGCTACGTGCAGGGCTGTGCGTCTATAAAAAAATAATTGAAATTAGAACAAATTACTGTGCAACCTCAATTTTTTTTCTGCACTATACATTCATTCATAGTATTATTGTTGCCCGTCGAGATGTTGAAAAAATTCATCAATCAATGTGAACGGAATAGAGTTTCTATCGTCAAGGTCTAATAATAATCATTTTAAAAAGCGTAAACATTACACAGTACACAAGAAAACTAAATTATTTTTCATACATTTTGAAATCTAAATTAAAATTCAAGACTTATCTTACATAGACTTAACGCACAACGACTCAATTTCTATATAAAACTCTATTACTAACTTGTACGCGTCTCTATCGTTGGGCCGCGCGCCGGCAAGCAGCAAGCTGCGCAACAGCAGCTCGTTGCCGCCCGCGGCCGCCAGGTGCAGCGGCGGCGCTAGCGTCGCATCCTGCACGCGCGAGTTCACGTCCACCTCCACAGACAACAGGAACATCACGCTCTCCACGTCGTTCGTCTGTATCGCCACGTGCAGGAAGTTTCGCCCCTTTTTGTCTACCTATAGAAAAAAATTATAAACCCAATAAAAAAATGATCCAATATAATTTTATTAAACTTTGATTCTAGTGTAAATTATAGTGATTCAAGCGACATCGATATTGTCATGTTTTGAATTACCATTTGTTGTATCTTGCCCGTCACTTCGTTGCATCAAAAATTTTTATATATACAGCGGGAATAGTACATTTTTCCGGAATAAAAACTATCCTGGTCCAACTTGAAGACTCAAACTACCTATAAAAATATAAGCGTGTAGAGATTACAGATATTTTTACTCCACATAATTTACCTGTTCAGCGGCCGACGGATTTCTTTCGAGTATCGCTTGAGCGGCCTTGTTGTTTCTCGCAGTGAGGGCGGCCGCAAACGGGGACACGCCCTTATTGTCTCTCGCGGATAAGTCGATGCCGGGCTGCGACAGCAACAACGAGATGATGCCCGCGTGCTGATTCTCTATAGCGATGTGTAGCGGTGTCTTGCCTTCTGCGTCTTTAGAGTTTATGTTAGCTCCGTGTTCTAGTAAGGTCTGAAAAAGAGGCGTTTATAATGACTCATGATCGGAATGTCATTATTCATGAGTACGTAAATCGATGCGTAAATGCGAAAAAGCTGTTTCTCAAAATGACGCTAGTTTTCATTTTAGTCCCAATGTGAATAATCATACTAGGATGACATTATTTATCAAGTAACTTCTTACATTATGGCACGTTACTTCTTATTTTGGCCACGCGCCAAAAAAGATTTGCACAGCTGTTTTTCGGCCACATGCAAAATTAATCTTGTATGACAAAGCTGATTGCAGATATTTTGTTAAAAGCGTACATGCCGTACACGCCGCATGCGCCGTTTTTCGAGAAATACCACGGGCTCACAGAAAACCGGCGTGAAACAGCGCTTGCGCTGTGTTTCGCCTTCCCTAGCCTCCTTTATTTCCTTCCTTACGCTCCCCTATTCCCTTCCCTACCCTTCCGTACTATTACCCTATTCCCTCGTAAAAGGCCGGCAACGCACCTGCAGCTCTTCTGATGCTGCGAGTGTCCATGGACGACGGAAGTTGCTTTCCATCAGGTGACCCGTTTGCTCGTTTGCCCCTTTTTTCATAAAAAAATACCTGTATCACGTCTGTCAGGCCCCATGTGCAGCACAGGTGCAGTGGAGTATGTTTATCGGCGCACACGTCCGCGCCCGCGCCGTCTGCCCCTGCGCGCCGCACGCACTCCACGTCACACCCCGACCGGATTAAGAACGTCGCTAGCGACTCCTTGTTCTCGTCTATAGCCCTGAAATGTATTTACTGATGCTCATATTCCATTATGAATAATATGATAAATTTAAAGTTTTGAAAATGGAAACAAAAATAACAATTACAAAAATAAAATCTAATATAAAAGAATAAATTTATTCCATATTATAATTATTTATTGAGGAGTGAGTACAAACTTGTGCAACAGAGTTTGAACGCAGCCGTCCGGTCCGGGCCCCCAACAATCCGCATCTGCGCCGTTGCGGACCAAAATCTGAACGCAATTATGATTGCCAATATTAAAATTTGTAAGTTTCTTTATCGTCTCGTAATTGGGGATATTATAGGGTTATATTTTGTGGCTACATGTAGCTTATTATCGTAAAATACAACTACACTATGATATACAAACAGATTAAGAAAAACTAAGTGCCCTTTCACAGTTATAGCGGTTTGCCGTCACTGGATCACAGACGGTTTGACCACGTTGAATACGATTCGTGATATATTCGCAAGATGTTCCCCGCAAACCGCTAGTCTTAAAATACCCAAAGGCTGTATGAATACCGTTGCAGAACGATAGAAAGAGATAGATATACGTACGCTGGCCACCTCCTCCTGGCCGGAGTCCAGCGCCGCCCACAGCGGGGGCACGCCGTTGGCGTCGAGGCGGCCCATGTCGACGCCGCGCACGCACAGCGCCTCCACCGCCAGGCCCAGCCGGCAGTGGATCGCCAGCTGCAGCGCCGTCTCGCCCGCCTCAGTGCTGTGTTATGTAGGATATCGATTTCATAAATATGTATAGAAATAAGAATAGCTTAACATACAGGTAGACACGATGATTCCTTTCGTTCTCCAAATTTTAATTACAAACAGGTAAAACTTGTTTGTTTGCATATAAACTCTAAAACTACTGGACCGATTTTAATGTTATTTAGCACAAATTTCGAGGAGACCACATAGAAGGACATAGGGTTCTTTTTACCGTAGGAAAATATACAATTATCGCAGGATGCATTTCTTCGTACCTAGCAATAAGCTGCGAGCAACTTCTAGAACAAATAACTTACAGCGCGTTCGTAGTGTAGAGTGCGGGAGTCCTCGTCGACGATGGCCTGGTGCAGCAGCGTGAAACCCTTGCCGTTACGTATGTTGGGGTCGGCGCCGCCCTCTGTCAGTGCCGCTATTAGTGCTACTACTTACAGCGCGTTCATGTCGGCGCCGTGGTCGAGCAGGTATATGGCGGTGCGGGAGTCCTCGTCGACGATGGCCTGGTGCAGCAGCGTGAAACCCTTGCCGTTACGTATGCTGGGGTCGGCGCCGCCCTCTGTCAGTGCCGCTATTAGTGCTACTACTTACAGCGCGTTCATGTTGGCGCCGTGGTCGAGCAGGTATATGGCGGTGCGGGAGTCCTCGTCGACGATGGCCTGGTGCAGCAGCGTGAAACCCTTGCCGTTACGTATGCTGGGGTCGGCGCCGCCCTCTGTCAGTGCCGCTATTAGTGCTACTACTTACAGCGCGTTCATGTCGGCGCCGTGGTCGAGCAGGTATATGGCGGTGCGGGAGTCCTCGTCGACGATGGCCTGGTGCAGCAGCGTGAAACCCTTGCCGTTACGTATGTTGGGGTCGGCGCCGCCCTCTATCAGCGGCGCTATTAGGTTCTTGTGACCTGTGAGTGAGTATTTTAATGTCAAAATTATGGTATGTAGCTGTTTCATTTAGAAACCATAATATCAATCTAGAACAAGTATAAACATATACTAGTAGGTAATAAGTTATTTTAGATAATTTGCTACAGGTGCATTAAAAATAGTTTTGAAAAATATATCACATCCAACATTTATACAGTTTCGAATGTGTCCGGAGCCCAACGAACCGTCACTTTTTGGTGTTTTCACAAATCAAGTTTTTTTTACGTTTGCTTTATATTTTAAGGGACTACTATTACTTTTTTATACAGAGACTACATCGTAACCGTATCGAAACTATATTGATATATTAAGATGATTATTTAGCACAATCGACCTACGAACCTTCAGCAAGCGCGAGACTAGTAGGCGTGTCTCCCTCCGAGTTCTTCAGATTGAGGTTAGGTACGAGGTTAGGGTTGGATGATTCGTTTTGTTCTAGATGTTTCTTGTGCTCTATGACGGCCAGCACAGCTCCCTCGTGGTTGTGTAGCACCGCTAAATGTAACGGTGTTTGCCTGAAAATTTCACAGATAATAAAAAATCGAAGTATGCAAGTGTCAATTTCTATTTGGCCAATCTTTATCATGTTTATTTTTTAGCTCTTCAAATTTTATCCTTATAACAGGCTGTAACAAAACTAAATAAAAGAGGAGCCCATACAAGAATTTAAAATGTTACTCTTTCAGCGGTGCTACATTTACAGTGAACTGTGCACAAAGAACACATAGTACACGCCCTATATAATATTATATCACTTTGTTTTATTACACTATGTATATTAGAATGTAATATATTTTAGAATGATTCCACTTTGAACAATAAGTCCATTCCATTTACATAATATGTCATGTCGCTTAAAATATCATCATTTTAGTCACACCGCACGCCACAAGCATTTTTTAATTACCTACTTACTTACAATATTTACATATTTTTTTAAATTATAATATATATACTCCCCACACCGGTTTCGGTGACGGTGGCCGGTTTCATTGAAACCAAGCCAGGTACGCAGGAGTAATTTTATAGTGCCCAGGTGTGTGCGCAGTACACAAGAGCACTCTCTATTCCTTTACTCTCATAAGTCATAACTCATAACCCAGTGGGACGGCAGACCGACACGACCGGCGAGAGATCAGGCGCAGGACCGACTTTTTACATGCCCATCCGACGCATGGATCATCTTTCTTATCAGACAATCAGGTGATCAGCCTGCATTGTCCTAACCAAACTTAGAAATAACATGTTTCCAACGCGGGAATCGAACCCACGACCTCCGAGTCAAGAGCGACGCTCTGACCACTGGACCACGGAGGCGAGGAGGAGGAATTATAATATACCCGGCATACGACGACCTCTGTGGCTAGCACGTTGGTAGCTTAAGCCGGAGGTCGCGGGTTCGAATCCCGCTGATGGAACAAAAAGTTTTCAAGTTGGGTCATGGATGTGTATTAAATATATTTATCATAAGTATAATAAAAATCTTAAATATATGTATACAGTATAGTATAAAAGTATTAAATATATTTCCGTTGTCTGGTACCTGTAACACAAGTCCTTCAGGTACTTAGCACGGGGCCAGACTGACGTGATGTGAAGCGTCCATAGATATTATTATATTATTATTATTATACGGACCTACATCAGTACTATCTATATTTAGTATAATATAATACGTCGGTTACTTTGGACTTATTGTTTTTAAAGTATAATATGGCCTAAACCTTAACCTGTAAAAAACATAATTACAGGCATTTCCCACCAAAGAAATTTATTCATAGGCAGATGGCCGACCTACATTATTCAGTTGGATTATGTCAACTCAATCTCAATAGTGATCTGTCGCCTGGGTTAAGGGTTTGACGCAACACGACCATATTATTATCTTGAAGGTTTGCCTTTAATTTCTTTGAGAGTACTTACCTGTATGATATCCTGTATGTGTAGCCAGTACTCAGTAGTAGAATGCACCATCGAGGAAATTAATTCATAGGTAGTTGACGGACCTACGTCAATTAAGGAGTGAGCACACGAGATGGGGCTCAGCGTGCCGGGGCGCATCGCAAAAATCCGCCTCCATACAAATTGTATGTGCCTCGCTCGTCTCTATACAATAGGCAATTTTCATGTTATAACATAAGAATGTGAAATAACTTTAATTATATACTTTTTGTCATGAGGAATGCAAAAATAATATTATTTTTTCATAAAAACGTACGATTAATTTTATATTTCTAATTTAAAATTGAAGATTTATTATCTTTATATCACGTGACCCAAAACACCGACCGCCATGATTTTCTGTATGACGTCATTTGTACTAAAGCAAGTTTTTGTTTGTGAACAACGCGTCACGTCGAAATTAACAGTATTTAAAACTATTTTGAGCAAACTTTGAGACCCTAGTATTTCATTAAATTATTTGAAATACGAGATTTAATTAACATGGACGCTGGATTTGTAGCCGAAACTACAAATCTACCGAAAATAGATTACAAAGTTCTTTTAATACAATACCGATTTTTTTCTGCAGAATGCAGAAATATCAAAACGGCTATATAAGTATAGTGTATTTAATTTTCTAAAACTATGTTACGACAAAATTATATTGTGTATTTTCGGTCTTATATATCTTTTTATGATGGTAATATGGTCGGTATAACTTTGGTCTTTGACATAACAGTTTGACATTTCTTTATTATGGTACTTTTGACGTCACAAATATGTGAAATATGGCGGTCGGCATTTTGGCGCCTATAATTTTCGACAATATTTTGAACTTTTTTCCCTGCTTACAGGATAAATATTTCGCAAAAATAAAAATTACACTTGACCGTCGCATGGTAAACGAACATTTTAAAAAATATTTGAAAAAATAGTGGAATAGCCTATTGTGTAGATGCGTGTATCGCTCACTGTGCCGCGGCGCATCGGCGCGGATGTTTGCTCGGCGGATTTCCGTCAATGCGACACGGCCCGACAAGACCCGCTGCGCCCCGGCAAGCGACGCGCGGATTGCGATGCGATGCGGCCCGGCAAGCCGCGGCCCTCAACTTAAAATCCGCCAATGCGTTGCGCGCCGACCCGCCCCGGCACGCTCCGACAAAGAGTGCGCGAAACCCTAGTCAGATTTTTGGAAGGGTTTGACACAACGCGACCAATTTACCTATGAATCAACTTCTCTGATACTGAACTGATACCTTATACTTACCTAAAGACCGCACATAACTGTAGTTGTCTATAGACAAATACAAAATGGCCCCTGGCAAATTGATTTGGCCCTATCAGTAAAAATCGTCACGTTATTAATAAAGCATTGTATAAAAATTTCTGACTTCACAGCCTCTTGGGCCTGGGCAATTTTGGGTCAGAAGCCCGAAGTATTTTGCCAGCCCTGCCACCCTATAGTTACGCCACTAAGCTCACAAGTCACAGTACCTGTAAACAGTGTCCTCATGTTCGCCGTACGCCGTCTGTATGTTCGGTTTGGCGCCGTGGTCGAGTAGCGCAGCGGTGAGGCGCGTCAGGCCGTTGGCGCAGGCGGCGTGCAGCGCCGTGAGGCCAGCCTCGTTAGTGTGATTCAGCTCGCCGCTCAGATGAGGTACCAGGAACACGGCGGAGTCCTGGGGTAGTACCATCCAAATAGAATACAGTATAGAACGATTGCCATCAAATGATCGCTGTTAAGCATTCGTATACTATTCCACAGAAAAAAATTGTTGAGATTATGAATGCAGTCATGTTCTAAACGATCTAAACTCTAAAGAACATAACTGCCATAACTCAATACGTATTTTTATAGGACAGTTCACAGTACACAAATGCTTGACAGTCTCCAAAGATGGCTTCAGTTACTGTCACATAAACGTAGCAGAGCAAAGAAAATTGTGTGACCGACTCGGGTCTGTCACACAATATTTTTTGTCGTTCCAAGGCGTTGTCATACTCGGGATACGGGAACGTTGTTGCACGACAAATGTTTGCATTTTGATGTCATTTTGTGGCTCCATTTTTGAATCAGTTACTTTTCCTTAGTATTTATTATTCGTAGGGTATTAACATTGCGTGGGCAATTAAGAGGATACACTAGAGCCGTTTTTCCATACAAACGTTGTCACCTGTTTCCTCCCTGGATAATGCCGGTAGAGTTATAATTTTTTTCCTGAATATCTATGGTCACTAATACAATATCCCTATGTTTTCATTTTTCATAATTTAATTATTAAAAAAGATATGAACGTTCAAAAACCTAAAAAATGGCCAGATTTTCCGCTGTGTCCAAACATCCAGAAAACAAATTTGGCTAGATTAGAACATAGGAACACAGCTCAAGCGTTGCTTTAATTTTTAAATGATAAAAGTTTAATGTAAACTTAAATCGGTTAAGTTTTGGAGAAGAAAATAGAGGACAACGAATCGTTGATTTTCTGCAGTTGTCTCTATCGCGCTCTGCGTTATAGAGGATAGAGAGATAGGGAGACAGGGCAGGGCCCCCGTAAGGGGGCCTGTCGCCTGTGTGCAAAAAAAGGATTTTGGCCCCCCTTTAGACAAAATTTTTGGGTCCTTGGTTTTAGCGCCCCTAAAGATGACGATTTGGCGCCCCTAGAGGATGGCGCCCGTGTGCATTGCACACATTGCACATATGGTAGCGGGGGCCCTGAGACAGGGAATAAGGGAGACAGCAATAGATATTACAAGCACTTTTTTTTTCATTTCTCTAGCCCTTGGTGTATCCTCTTAACGGCAAAAATAGACAGCATATAAATAATTAATAGAGTACATAATGACGTCAAAATAGGTTAATGTAAACATGGCTTATGACTCATTAGTAATTATAATTACTAAGACATTGATTATAATCGTGTTATGGAACGCGAATATTTATAATGGTGCTACCAGAATCTGATAGCAATTAATTTTGACAGCAGATTTTCAAAAAATATCCTTGATCATTGGATTTTATATATTTGCATGTTTCACACACAGAATCAGCCGCTATATAAAAAAAAGGATCAAGATGTTTTATTCCAATTACCCCGGTATTGCTAGAGTCAATTTACTTTCTCACTTTTTGCCATCAGATTCTGGTAGAACTAGATACTACTAACTAGTCGACTCAGAAACTACGAGATAAACTTGACTATCACACGGCCTCTTCACGTTAGCCCACGATGGACCAATACAAACGAAGCGTGTATACAGGATGTAACAAAACTAAGTGATAACACCTTTGGGTATGTATTTGTCCCTTATATAGAGTTCACTGTGAAAGTAGCAGCGCTGAAAGAGTAACTTTTTTAAACATTTGTATGGAAAATACATGACTCTGGGGTTCTTCCCCATACAAGTCACAAAATAAAAATAGACATTATTTAGTTTTGTATATCACTTAGTTTTGTTACACCTGTATATGCATATTCATCTACGATTGCCCATGGGCCATGACCGGCGTCGATTGTGCATGCTCCACTCATGGCGACTATCATCCTCATATTTCATCCATTATAGCCCAACCAACGTAAATAGATATCTTAAAATATATTGCAAATATTACAACCAAAGTAAATAATCGGCCAAGTGCAAGTCGGACTCACGCACGAAGGGTTCCGTACCGGTATAGAGTGAAAGTAGACAAAAATGTGTTTTTTGTATGGGAGCCCCCCTTAAATATTTACTTTATAGTTTATTTTAATTTTATTAATAATATAATTAAGGACTTTGTGAAAATTTCTAGTGCCCAACTGTTACCATTATTGATTATGAGCAAAAAAGGCCAAAAATAAATCATGTTTCTTGTATGGGAGCCCCCATAAACATTAACTTTATTTTATTTTTAGTACTTATTTGTTATAGCAGCAACAGATATATACACAATCTGTGAAAATTTCAGAAGTCTAGCTATAGCGGTTCTTGAGATACAGCCTGATGACATACAGACGGACAGACGGACAGACATCGAAGTCTTATTAATAGGGTCCCGTTTTTACCCTTTGGATACGGAACCCTTTAGGGCAGCAGTTTAAGGGGCTGCTTCAGTCTTCACCACTTCCTGATAAGTGCCAGATAGGCTATCCACAATATCAGACAGATAGAGTAGGTAGAATATGTCAGATAAGTTGTGAATAGCCTATCCGGAACTTATCAGAGAGTGGTGAAACAGGCCCTAAGTCAATAACAATAGAAGCGTACCTCAAACCAGCCCTGCGCCAGTATATGCAGGAGACTGTCCCCGGACGTCGAGTACAGAGGATTCGGGTTACATCCCTTCTCTATCAACTTAGCGGCGAAACCTCTTTCCACTATAGTCTCGCCTTTGCCCTCCACGGGGTCCTCAGTGAATGCATTTTTATTCGTAATCGGCGTATCGAAGGGATTTGAGCCGTTCATAACTAGAGTTTCACTGGAGGATATGGAAGCTCGTCTATCGTCGACCAGCGCAAAGTACAACGGTGGGTGCTCGTCCGACAGAGTCCGCAGGTTCGTGTCGAGATTTGGTTGTTTCAGTAGCAGGTCGAATATCCTGTTGTTTCTCGCTATGACTGCTTGATGTAGGGCGGTGCTGTCATACAGAAAAAGTTTGTTAAACAAACTTATTGTAACAGAACGTATTTTAAGGATT
This sequence comes from Plebejus argus, assembly GCA_905404155.3. Taxonomy (NCBI): domain Eukaryota; kingdom Metazoa; phylum Arthropoda; class Insecta; order Lepidoptera; family Lycaenidae; genus Plebejus; species Plebejus argus. The sequence continues at coordinate 5,107,112 of FR989933.1, forward strand.
TCATATTCAATTCTCTATAATATAGCTTAGTCGGTCAGGCTGATTTTAATCGAGGACTATTACATTTTTAGTGCATAAAGACCAGAAAACCTATAATGTAATCAGTAAACTTTTGTTGTAATCTCAAAGAATTCATCAATTGTCTATAGTATGAAGGTTTGTTAGGCTGGTCGTCTTTCATAGTCAGGTAATACTCACAGGCCCTTCCTATTCTGTCGGTTTATGTCGATCCCCTTCTGCAGTATAGCGTCCGCGATCTCCACCATCTGGTCCATGGTGTCGGCGTCGCACGAGCTGGCCGTGAGCGCCGCGATCAGGTGCAGCGCCGTGTCGCCTTCCTCTCTACAAACAAGGTTAAGGCTATGTTAAACGCATTCAGCATTAACGTATTACGGCCATTATGTGTCGAGGTTACGAATACAGTTTAAGCTTTTAAAGGCTATTCAGTCTAAGAAAATATGTAGCCGAAATTGCAAAATGTTGACGACTTAAATCTTACTACACACTAATTTAAAACTTAAAATCATTTTGTTTATTTTTATTCGATTTCGTATTTTCGACGTACCCATCCGATATATTAATTCAAGTTGCGTATAAAATTATAATCACTTTGACAAAAGCCCATACGAGTAGAAATAAACTACGATAACATGGCGCGCCCCTCCAAATTACTGTTTCAATGTGTGTAGTCATATCCTTATGAAAGAGTTTGTATGTAGTAAGGTATTCAACCAATCATAATATTTCACTTAATGTCACTTATTACCAAGATTTGTTGGTCAACTAATCATAACTAGCCGACCGCGCAAGATAACGTCTTTAAACGTTTTGACAACGCACTTCAAACATTTTGAATTTTGGAGGGGCGCGCCATGTTATCGTAGTTTATCTCTACCAAGATACTAAGTTTGTTTTCGTCAATGTTTTGAAATTTGTATGTAATACTTAGGTATGCTAATGTGAAAAAAGTGTGAAAAGTGAAAACACACACACAAGACTGGATATCCTTTAATTAAGGAATAAGGAACTATAAACTTCCACTTCTCACTTGATGATATGGCTGGGATCAGCTCCGTTCTCGACCAGGAATTTAGCTGTGAAGACATCGCGGCGTCTATGGCGCGCTGGAGCAGCGTGCGACCGCGGGATCCTCGCGCGTCGGGGTCCGCCGAGTGCTGCAGCAGCGTCGTCGCTATGGACGCGCTGCGGTAACTTGCCTAGCGACGACATCGCGTTCACTACATCAGTATAAATGTACCAGAGTGAGGCCGTCAGTCTTACTTGGTGATATGGCTGGGATCAGCTCCGTTCTCCACCAGGAAGTTGGCTGTGAAGGCATCGCGGGCGTCTATAGCTCGGTGGAGCAGCGTGCGACCGCGGGGTCCTCGCGCGTCGGGGTCCGCCGAGTGCTGCAGCAGTGTCGTCGCTATGGACGCGCTGCGCCCGCGCAGGGCCAGCTCGAGAGGTAGCTCGCCGCGCGACGACATAGCGTTCACTATGTCCGTCAACTGCAAAGAGGGCAAACAACATATTGTTAACATAATAATTATGATGATGTACCGCGTAAGTACTCTTATTGTGCTCACTTGAGTCCAGACAGTCTTAATACTATAGTTATTGCAATACAACATATTGGTTTTCACTTTTTAAGTGTGCCCATCTTCATGTGTTTTGTATAGAAAAAGTTGTATTTAGACTGTCGTGTCTCGTTTGAGCGAAATTCCTAGAAGTAACAAAAGTTATTCATGTGAATTCCTGATTGCCCTGAATAGACACTAGCCCTTAAATTTTCTATTTGCGTCTTGACAAACATTAATTTGAAAATATAGATAGAAATAAGCAATAATTCAATGTGTTATGTGTAACTTTTATTGGAACCGTATTAAATAAGGTATAAAATATATATATAAATATTAGAGAATGTCATAATAATTTGTCATAACCCAATATAGACTCACTTCCGTGTCTACAACCCAGTCGGTAATAAAATAAATATGACAATGTAGTATCAACATTAGCATGCAAAATGTTAGCTTCTCTACACTATAATTCGCGGCTTATTTCCTTGTTTTATAAACAGGTCAATTTCCGCGAGTGACGCAGGCGGCATGGCAGCTTGCAGATTTTCGTGAAGTGTATTATAATGGTAATTAGATTATTAAGATTATTATGTATTCCACTAAAGGTAAGCGTCCACACTCCACATCCGCAATTCGCCGCAACGGATGAAGGAGGCAGTTGTATAGAGCTTGTATAGAAACTCACACTGCATACAACAGCGTTGACTCTCATCTCCACAGCAACAGATTTGATAGGAGATACTGAAATCCGTTGCGTGCGATGCGTCTATTGCGTACGATACCGATAAGTGAACGTCTACCTTAAAACCTGTGTAAATGCCAGCACCAGTAAGTAACTGAAATATCAGTCACTAGGATATATCATATAAGTAAACTTGATTGGGAACTTATAACAAGCCAATTATTGAGATGTGTTTGCTTGGTAGGTAATGAATCATTAAACTGTCGGAACCGATTAGTAGATAATAATAATTATCGTCTTCCTTGTTGGGAATTGGGATCATAAACATAATATTTTCCGAGAAGATGCTATGGAATTCTACTAATTACACTCTAGTTCTACATAATAATATTATATTGTCAGTAAAGTATTTTTGTGATTATTTATTTGTTGTTTGTATATTTAAATACATGAATATCTTCATGTTATAGGATTCTAGAGCTACTCGTTAAACTCTAATTCTACATTTAGGGCCTGTTTCACCACTGTCTGATAAAGTGGCGAATAGGCTATTCACAACTTTTTTGACAGATTCTCCATACTTCATCTGTCAAGTTATGTGATGAATAGGTTATCAGGAAGTGGTGACACAGGCCCTTAAATTTATAAATCTTACAGATAATAAAAATATTAATATTAACATTAATTTTTATTATTGTTAATTACCACAACATAAAAAATCGTATCAAATGTCTGTTTTCAATTTTCGGACATAAAAACTACGCCATAGTCGTACACCCTACCGCCTACGTCTCTACATACCTATTTTGTAAACAAAACACACGCAGCGGCCCAATCGCATAATATCTAGTTAAACATCTAATAGTGTGAGTGAGTCGTAACTCGTAACTCGTCAGTAACATTAGATAGCATGTGACAACTAATCCACTCACAAAACTGATACTCAGGCCAGTGGTTTAGAGCGTGGCTCGTGACTCGAAAGTTTTGGCTTCGATTCCGACGTTGGAAACATGTTATTTCCTAGTTATGACAATGCAGGCTGATTGTCTGACGAGTAAGATGATCCATGCGTCGGATGATCATGTAAAAAGTCCTGCGCCTGAACTCATGAGTAATTGAGTGTACTGCCGGCAGACTGCGGTAATAAGAGTAAAGTAAGAGAGTGCTCTTGTGGGCTGCACACACAATTGGGTACTATAAATGTACTTCTGTGTAACTGGTTTCAATGATACCGGCCATCGTCACCGAAACCGGTGCGGGAGTTTAGTTAGGTTAGTTAGGAGTATATATACACCTAATCTACTAACAAAACTGATAGGCCTGCAGGTAATGTGATCCGTATTTATCCACAAATTAAGAGGTCGCATTAGGGATGCGGCGCGCGACGTCGCCCGCGCGCCGCATGTCGATCGTACTTTCGCCTTTACATAACGCTATTTCATAATTTCATATTAATTAAACCAACAGTTGAAACTATTTCATAATTGCATTGCAGGTCTGAAGTAATCCAGCGAGACCGGCCGCCGGCGGCACGCGGCATGGCATGACACTTGACAGTTAGGTCATCCTCGTTATGGATAATGGATATTAATGGTCTACTAGACCGCAACTCCGATGCGCCAAAATTCGTTAGATATATGCGCCAAATATATTATTCTGCAATTAAATCTAACCCATATCATTTCCTGACACACAAAGTATCTCCGTACCAACTTTTTTCTAAATGTAACATACACAATTTTGCATATTTATAATATTAATATGTATAAGTAAAGAATATCATTATGGTCTATGCTACAAGGCTAGTCGAAAAAACTCAAAGTTTCAAAATGTGCATGCATTTTTTTAAGTAACATCGTGGTTTAAAGTTTAAACTATATTTCCTCACGGATCATCATCATCGCTATAATGATTAGGTTCCTTACGAATCATAGAGTCTTGTCACTCAAATAAGTATAGTTTTTTATTGAGCTCTTTTACGAAGGTATCTAGTAATGTATGCCTTAACTGCAAGCCCCAAATTTTCTTTGCTCTACATTGCATTGAAATTTAGTTCAGCCATTCCAAAAGAAATATTATAAATATGTAAATTTTGCCATACTTAATTGTAAATTTTATCAAAATGTAGAGTCTGTCTAAGACGACTCCAAATTGTAGTTACAACGTCGATAAAAATAATAATTAGATGAAGAGAATATTATGAGAGAAGAATTCTCTTCGTAGGCCTTCGTAGGTCTCTTGAAACTGAATATTTTGACAAAAGTAATACCTATGTAAGATGTAATGTAGAGACAGAAATGACTCAACTGAAAAGAATGATACATACTACAGATATATTTTGTCAGACAAACTTATTTATATTCCGTGCAGTTGGATTCTAAACTTTTTATTCAAGAGGCGTATTAGCTCAGCTTGAGTCCAGACCGTGCGGCGACTTTGGATTCTGAACAGCGAATACATACGAAGATGGCTTCATTAGGCTTGCAAATAGGTAATGATATTATGTAAAAGAAGCTAGCTCTGATCTGCCTAAAGTGAATCATATAAGACAAAATAAAAAGTGGCCAAGTGCGAGTTGGACTCGCCCATGAAGTTTTCCGCAGCAGTAATAAGGTTTATTTTTATGAAATTGAAAAGGTTTTTGATTTATTTTTATATTTCAGTCGATATGAAATTTAGATTAAGGTTTACCATTTATGACGTATAAAAATAATCGGCCAAGTGCGAGTCGGATTCACGCTATAGAGCAAGATTAGACCAAAAATTGTGTTTTTTGTATGGGAGCCCCCCTTAATTTTTTATTATATTTTAATATTATTAATAAATATTAAAGTACAAGTAAAACTAAGGATTTTGTGGAAAACTCAAGGGCCTACCTGTTGCTATTATTGATATAGAGCAAAAAGGCCAAAAAAATCACGTTTGTTGTATGGGAGCCCCCTTAAATATTAATTTTATTTTGCTTTTAGTATTTGTTGTTATAGCGGCAACAGATATACACAATCTGTGAAAATTTCAACTCTCTAACTATTACCGTTCTTGAGTTACAGCCTGGAGACAGACAGACGGACAGACGGACAGACATCGAAGTCTCATGAATAGGGTCCCGTTTTCACCCTTTGGGTACGGAACCCTAAAAACTACTGGCTAGATCTCGTTCAAACCAATTTTCGTTGGTAGTTTTTATAGTAATCTACATCATATATTTTTTTTAGAATTATCATGATATACTTTAGAAATTAGAAGGGGGGGGGGGGACACACACATTTTACACTTTGGAAGAGTCTCTCTCGCAAACTATTCAGGTTAGAAAAAAATGATATGAGAAACCTCAATATTATGATTTTTGGAGACTTATGGACCATACCCCACACGCATAGGTTAGATGAAAAAACTTTTTTTTTCAGTTGTACCTATGGGGACCCCTAAAATTTTATGCGGTTCACAGACTACATCTACTTACCAAGTTTCAATAGTATAGCTCTAATAGTTTCGGAGAAAAGTGGCTGTGACATATACATAGGCTATAGCTACTACTTACTAGTTAGCAAATATTTCATGGCATTTATGATTTGCCATCTGCCAATACATTTCAGTGTTTATTAGTTAGGTGTGCCTCACCTAGGTATGCCTAGGTACTTTAATCCAACATTAATATACCTGCGATTCAGTCTGAATCTTATCAAACAGTAAACTAGTTTTCTTTTTTTTAATAAAATAAGCAAATAGGTCACATGATTGAAAGCAATTACCGTCGCCCATGGAGTATGGACACTCTCAAAATATAATAGTCGCAAGTGCATTGCCGACTTTTTAAAAGGGAATACGCTCTTTCTTGGAGGTTTGCAGGTCGTAATGCTCTGGAAATACTGCTGGCGAAAGTTCATTCCAGAGTTATCAAACAGTTAGTTCTCTCATTATTAAAACAAACGCCAAAAGACTGATTGGAGTTTGGACCAACGTAAGCTTGATATTGGTTTGAGTTTTGACATTATGACTTATGAGTTATGACTTATGAGAATACCATTTAGTAGTTTCATTATACCAAGACTGTATCGAATCGTAATTAATGATACATCGTAATATTGTATAGCTAATTCGTTTACGAATCTGGAATCTGGCACTTACGATGTTACGCCGTAGATTCGGTGTTTACGATCTAGGTGTGTTAGGTCAGGAATCTGCAATTAATAGCAATGCCGAATAACTTAACCTACAATATAGCAATCCATTAAGTTAATCGTCCAAGGTTCGTAACGTCTCGGTCAAGTCCAGTATTACGTTATGAGTTATGACGGATCCTTGGTAGAGCGGCTCGAGTTGGCACTTGGCAGTCTCGCGGCAGTGGACTAGCACCGCCGAGCCGGCTTACACGTGTTGTTGTTGTGTGTGTGATAAGGTTGACAAAAAAAATACTTGTGAGATTTATAACAGGTAAATACTATCTCAAATTAATAAATAACCCATAAAATATTAGTAGGTAATTAATTAAAAAACCTGAATCTATATTTTAGACTACTTACTCTTAATCTTAGACTATTTAGCAAACAAAACTTATACCGATTTAAGATATTATTAATAGTAGTACCAAAATATTATACGAACGAAACGCATATGTAAATCAACGTGTACACAAAAAATAGTACATAAAACAAGTTTATAAACTTTTTATTACTAGCTTAATTTTGTATTAAAATATTCGGTGCACCGATATTCAAATATAATACCGTATTATTTTTTTTTGGAATATACGTAGGAGTAACTACGGACAGACCAATTAGCGTAGATTCCAATATCTTTATTTACAATACTAACTCATAAAACTCATAGATTTGACTTAATCGATATTTAGCATTGGTTTCACACAGATCAGTGTAAACAATACGTACACAACAAATAACTGAGCAAGGCCGGGTAGAGCGGGCATAGAGCTGCTGTTTGTTCTAGTGCATCTAATCATTGACACAGATAACGTTATCACTATTAAATACTAATATTTTTGCGACCTACATAAATGCATAAATGCGCACATAATATTAAGTCTGTCAGTCTGCCTGATTGTACCTCCACAGAGATTCGGATTATATTCATATATATTTTGAGTCTCGAGAAAATACATAGGATAGGATATTATAATATGTATGCGGCGCAATGGAGTTGCGGGTTTTATCTAGTATTCTATCAATACTTTGGCAGAAAATGCGTTGACTGTATAGTTAAACTAAAAGTACCAAACTCCTGAGTGGATTGCACCAATTTACTTTAACTATAACTTTAACTATAACAAAAAATCAAATGAACTGTCAAATCTCTAGTAAAAGTCCATTATGGACGCCATATTTGACGATAACTTGAACTACGCTTCTGGTGCAATCCATCCATAGTAATCATTAAAATATACATGTCGAAGTGGGAGCACTCTATCCCGGAAAATTTCACCACATCTGGTAGTTTATAGACTCAGTAGGTAGCAATTAGCAACTAGTTACTAGCAGTAGCACGTGGCGAGTTATTATTAGACATATGTTTTTCTTTTAATTGTGATCATCGATAATTATAATATTTACGATCTATTGTTAATTGGGTAGCAACTTTTAATTATATTATTAACTGATCAGCGTCATAAGACTGGTAGCAAACAACATTACTTTAGTATGACTTTGCGATGATCTCATGATTAAAACTCTTAAGAGCATGAATAAGATGTTTTTGACCCTGTCAAATATAAAAAAGGGGCCAAGTGCGAGTTGGACTCGCCCATGAAGGGTTCCGCAGCAGCAATCAGGTTTATTTTTATGAAATTAAAAGGTTTTTTTATTTATTTTTATATTTCAGTCGATTTATGGCCGTTCCCTATATTCAATCTATCTCTAGTTTGACATACAACCGATCGCAGCTGACATAGAATTGACATAAAATATATGGAGCTAATGTCTAATGTGAGCTATTCCTATCTCAAGTAAGAGATAGATCAAATATTGGGAACGGCCGTTAATGAAATTTAGATTAAGGTTTACCATTTATGACGTATAAAAAAACTACTGGCTAGATCTCGTTCAAACCAATTTTCGTTGGTAGTTTTTATAGCAATCTACATAATATATTTTTTTTAGAATTATCATGCCCCTACTTTAGAAATTAGACGGGGGCGACACACATTTTACCACTTTGGAAGAGTCTCACTCGCAAACTATTCAGGTTAGAAAAAAATGATATGAGAAACCTCAATATGATTTTTGGAGACTTATCCATAAATACCCCACACGCATAGGTTAGATGAAAAAAAAAATTTTTTTGTTTCAGTTGTACCTATGGGGACCCCTAAAATTTTTAATATTTTTTAAATTTTTGCATCAAAATCTTAATGCGGTTCACAGATTACATCTACTTACCAAGTTTCAATAGTATAGCTCTAATGGTTTCGGAGAAAAGTGGCTGTGACATACGGACGGACGGACAGACAGACAGACAGACAGACAGACATGACGAATCTATAAGGGTTCCTTTTTTGCCATTTTGGCTACGGAACCCTAAAAAATCAATGATTTATCTGCATCCTTTTCGCTACCTGATGCGTAGCCAAAAGGATTACTTATTGAAAGTAAACTTTTTGCTCATTAGGTGATAATATTATTTGTTAAATAATAAGGATGATATTATAAATCGAGATATAAATACTAATTGCTAGTAGAAGACGCCCGAAACTCCGTTGTGCCAAAGTTCTTTTATCGCGCGGAAAACTAATTTTGTGTGAAGACTGAAGAGGTAACAGAAAGACAGACAGAGACACATTCGCATTAATAATATTAGTATGGATCAGCCGCATAACCATTATACATTATAATTTATAACCGACTGACAACAGCTGTAGACCTTCGATCATATGGACATTGGTCCAATGGGACATTGCCCTCGATAGCTAGCAGATTGGAAACGGACTCAATGTTAAATAATGAAACCGGGAAGGTTGCACACAAAATTTATCACCATGATTTTGTGACGCAAGCGAGATCGCGAAATCGTTAATACTTTGCTATTGGATAAGGCAATCTTCATCATTGAGGGTTCATCTTACTTCATTCAAACGCCTACGCTAAATGTCCTACGGGGCACAGGATCTAAATAAGAAAATTACAGAAGACAAAATAGCTAAGCTTAGGAATCCGGTGTCTTTAAGTTCATGAGGCATTAAAGAGAAAGACTCTAGGAACCTCATATCTCAAATTATAAGTGAAATTATCACGCTATATGTAGCGTACTACTCTACCTATGGGTAGAGTAGAGCCAACAGCAGACAAGGAGACGACAAATTTAATATTTTTAAGTATAATTATTAGATTAAATATTTCCTTTCCTGCAGGGTTGCCTGGAAGAGATCGCGCTTATAGCGATATTAGGCCATAAGGCCGCCCTTGCCCACATAAATAATTACGTTTTGTTTAAGATTAGTTTTAGTAGCATGATTATTGATTGTATTTAATTTCCTGTGAGCAATAAAGTATCTATACATATATCTATCTTTTTTAAAACGCTATCGTACATATTTGCACAAAATTTAATGATTACTTATGGAATTGCTTAGCTAAGGTTTTGACATAGCCCATAGGTTTTATTTACTGTGCAGTGTGCATGTCTTGTGATCTTGTGAGTAGAGATTCAAAAGAGTTGCACAAACGCACTCTGCGGCCGTAAGATCTTTATTTAGAAGCATGCAATAATTATGTCAGGTAATTCAAAGTACCTGTACTAATAGAATTTCATAACTTTTGTAGACGCACTACATCTATAAAAATGAACTATGACACAGCAATATGTCCGTATTGATTATCACTTTGGGATGAGTCATAGAACCTTTCAATTGTAACACACTAGCAATAAAAAGATTGAAGGTGAAGATTCACAGTAGCCAGTAGCCACCGACACCGTGGAGGTCACACTTCAAGCAGTTACGGCATCGCCATATCAAACTGTTTACCAACACTTTTAGCACTTGATAAATACTATAATAAACATACTTGAACATTTTTAATAACCTGGTTATGACTTTTGGTACGGCGATATAATTAAAAACTTAATATTTGATATATTTTAAGATATAATACTCACATACATAACAAAATCATCTACCAACAGAACCGTGAAAAGTATCTCAAGCGTCTTAAAAATAAATATTTTTAAGACAGTTTATGGTAATTACATATATTATTTCGAAATTTATGCAAAAATCCATAGCGAAACGCAACCAATGCTAAAATTAATTATATTTATGTAAGTACTAAGTACGTTAAAATAAGTTGCGAAATTCTGGTAAATATTTATTTAAACACAGTGCAAGATAGAGCTATGTTATATTATGTAGTTACATAATATTATACAAAGCATTAATTTTAATTATAGCATTAATTTAAATTTAATTCAATAACAAAACTTTGAACATAATATAATATGTGTGTGCCAAGTCTGCCAACTGGGGAAAAAGTGCAGCCATAAATTGCAAACGCAATCACAGTTTATAGCTCATAATAATAATAATATTATGTCATGTTAACTGTTAAGCCCTGAACATTAAAGCGGTCGTTAGACTCTAGGACTAAACTAATGTCGTTGGGTGGAGGATTCCACCTCAGCATTGAAAACACTTAAACCAGTTCTTTGTTATGTAGGCAGATACTATGGCAATATAGAGCTGATATTGTTATTTTGTGCAAAAACTCGATGCTTAGACCAGTTTTCGGGACCGCGAATTTACATAATCAAATGTTGCAAATATTATAATGGTAGTTGTGACTTGTGTGTAAACACAATAAATATGGAATCGTATATTAGTAGTCTCATTTTATTAGGTATTCTTAATTTTGGTGTAACTAAATTCCTTGCCTTGTTATAGCTTGTGATATTGTTGTCTGTTTTGTATTAAGTATACAATTAATAGTATGTCATTGACATAATATTATCCATAATCAATACTTACTAATATTATAAATGCGAAAGTGTGTCTGTATGTCTGTTACCTCTTCACGCCCGAACCGCTGAACCGATTTTGCTGAAATTTGACATGGAGATACTTTGAGTCCCGGGAAAGGTCATAGCATACTTTTCATCCCGGAAAAATGTACGGTTCCCGCGCGATAAACGAGTTTTGGCGCAACGGAGTTGCGGGCGTCATCTAGTCCATACTAATATTATAAATGTGAAAGTGTGTCTGTCTGTCTGTCTGTAAGCTCTTCATACCCAAACCCCTCAAGTCTGAACTGATTTTGCTTGATATGGAGATATTATGTATGTACATACTTTGATACCTAGGAAAGGACTATAGTATACTTTTTATCCTGGAAAAATGAATGGTTCTTGCGCGATAAAGGAATGCTGGCGCAACGGTGATGAGGGTGATCTAGATATATATATTTTCATGAGAATATCATTTAGAATTTATATGGAAAACGGACTGGACTGGATCTAACAAAGAAAGCAGCTACATTAATGTTGCATTACAGTAGAATTGTTATACAAACCCAGATTTCAGAATATCGAAAAGAGCCGATAAAAACAATACTACCAATAAGCTCCAAGCTGTTGACCTTGTGGGGGAACTTTCGAACATCTCACGGTGCAGACAAGGTCGCTATCGACAACTAGTCAGCTGTTTTATAATGAGATAATGAGAGTAAGTTATAAATGTAGCCATATTGACCATAACGTAGATTAAATATAGTAAAATTAACATAATTATTGAATCGATCAAAGCATATTTTAAAGTTAAATAGATACAATATAAAGGAGGCAGAAGATTTTCAGGATATGATGTCATCAATAGACTTATTAAGCATACAAAGTCTCAATTAAATAGCTCTTATACTTTAGATTTTATAGATATCTAAAATATGCCGATTTCGTCACTGACACACTGATGGTAATCAAAATGTTTGGCTACTTCCTAAAGTGCTAGAAAGCTGAAATTTGGTATGTAATCTAAGTTTAGCATACAACCAACAAAAAAATTCAAAAACTAGTAATTTTCACCCCTCAACCCCTAAAATGGGGGAGGTGGATGTTTTCCCTTATAGAGTTGGTTTCCGATGTTCCAGATAGTTTATATTCTCAGGATATGATGTCAATAATAGACTTATTAAACACACAAAGTTTCAGTTGAAAAGCTTTTATACTTTAGATTTTATTGATATCTAAAATCTGAAATACACAGATTTCGTCACTGACTCACTGACACAATGGTGATCATCAAAATGTTTGGCTACTTCCTGAAGTGCTAGAAAGCTGAAATTTGAAAGGCTAAAAAATCACGTTTGTTGTATGGGAGCCCCCCTTAATTATTTATTTTATTTTCTTTTTAGTATTTGTTCTCATAGCGGTAATAGATATACACAATCTGTGAAAATTTCAACTCTCTAGCTATTACCGTTCTTGAGTTACAGCCTGGAGACAGACAGACGGACAGACATCGAAGTCTTAGTAATAAGGTCCCATTTTTAGTTTTTACCCTTTGGGTACGGAACGGAAATGGCGTTTCTGTTCGCATGTTCAAGATGCTATGGTTATCGTTAAATATGGCATCCATTATTGACTTTAACCAAAGATTTGACATTTTGCATTGTAGTTATGTATAGTTAAAGTTATTGTTAAAGTTATGGTTGTAGTAAGTTGGTGAGACCCACCCTTGTCCCTTATAACTTATAAGTTATAATTGCTTGACAAACATTATGTTATATCCTGTGTTGCGGACGTTATAGTTGGATAACTACAAAATATTTATAGATGTTATAAGTGTGGACGTTTTTTAACTTAGTAATATTTTCAAGTCAAAATAAGCCTAAGTTTAGTAATTTTACACTGCGTTACAGACGTTATATAATTATACATTTAACATTATATAACGTCTGTAACATAGTGTAGATCTTTTTTAGGGTTCCGTACCCAAAGGGTGAAAACGGGACCCTATTCATGAGACTTCGATGTCTGTCCGTCTGTCTGTCTCCAGGCTGTATCTCAAGAACCGCTATAGCTATAGTTCTGAAATTTTCACAGATTGTGTATATATGTTGCCGCTATAACAACAAATACTAAAAACAAAATAAAATTAATATTTAAAGGGGGCTCCAATACAAATAAACGTGATTTTTTTGGCCTTTTTTGCTCGATATCAATAATGGCAACATGTAGCCCCACTTGATATTTTCACAAAGGTCGTAATTATATGTCTACAATTATATTTATTATATATCCATTATATGTCTTCAATATTTAAGAATAATAATAAAATAAAAAATTACGGGAGTGTCCCATTCAAAAACACGATTTTTGGTCTATGTTTGCTCTATAACAGTACGGAACCCTTCGTGCGCGAGTCCGACTCGCACTTGGCCGATTTTTACTAGTAATATTTCACGTCAAAGAAGGCCTAAGTTTAGTAATTATAATTAATATATGAATCAAGTCAACAGTGGGTCAAGGCGGGCCAGCGAAACCTTTACACTACTGCAGTCACGCGGAAATCGTTATTACACCTACATTTTAATCCGATTCATTCGCATAACTACATACAGAACGATAAATTTCCATAAAGAAAACATTGAAGAACAATTGATAGGCTTTTTTATAATTATTATTCTGTTTTATTGAAATAATATACTTACTTAAGTACATATATATAGGGTGTAACAAAAATAAGTGATAAATGATAATACTTTAGAGTGTGTATGTGTTCTTTGTAGAGAGTTCACTGTGAAAATAGCAGCGCTACTCAGCGCTCGCTGACAGACCTTTTTTTTCACTTTTGTATGGGGAAACTCGTGAAGTCGTGACGCTCGGGCCCTTGCCCATACAAAAGTGAAAAAAAAATCGTCTTTCAGCGCTGCTACTTTCACAGTGAACTCTCTACAAGGAACACGTACACAGCCTAAAGTATTATCACTTATTTTTGTTACACACTGTTTAATGTAAGTATTACATCTACACTTCTACATCTACACTACTATTATAAAGAGGAAAGATTTGATTTTTTGTTTGTTTGTTTGAGTCGAATAGGCTCCGAAACTACTGGACCGATTTGAAAAATTCTTTTGCTATTGGAATCTTACATTATTTCTGCTGAACATAGGCTACATTTTATTTTGGAAAAAAGTAGGGTTCCGTAAGATATTTGAGTTTTTCGGACGCAAGGTGTAAAAAATCAGCTAGAAAAGTTACTTATTTTGCGTACGCTGCCTAAACTATAAAAGATAGAACCATAAAATGTTCTAAGTAATTGTAGATCTTATAAATATCTACAAAAAAGTCCACGACACACTATACCTATCTATGTCGAGTGAGGCACAATAACCATTTATTTATTTAAAAATCCTGAATTTTTTTGGACTACATTTAAACGGATATATTTTACTCACGCTATTAATCCTTATCAAAATAAATTATTTTATCACTAAGTACAGTTTATGTAGATAATATTTGGTCTTTGAATGATTAAAATTGGACGTTTGGTTTTGAAATTATGGCGAAATTAAAATATTACGATAGTGGGCGTCACCAAAGCGCGTGCGGGAGGAAGACAATATTATATTATTATGTATCAACTCATGAAGTAGAAATACTTTAAATGGCAAAACAACGTTTGCCGGGACAGCTAGTAATTAACAAATATCTTTAGTAATTGATTGTAGAAGTATATGAGGATAAAAATTAAAAATTATTAAAACTTGGCTAAGATATGATCTTATCCAAGTTTTAATAATTTTTAATTGAACGTCTATATCAATGACTAGCTGTCCCGGCAAACGTTGTTTTGCCATTTAAAGTATATTTTCTACATCATCAGTTGATACATGTTTTACCCCCTCTTTTGTCCCCTAAGAGGGTGTGGGGGGGAAGGTCATACACCAGATGTTAAGTTGAAAAACACAGTTAATACCTAATAATATGAAGTAAGTCCACTAAAGAAAAAAGTTGTAAACAAAATATGACCCCTCTTTGGTCCCCAGAGAGGGTTGAGAGGGTTGAGAGGGGAGGGGGGGGAGGATTTTTATACACCAGATGTTGAGATGGAAGAAGACAAATATAATATATCTGTGAAAACCGTATGCAAATCGGATCAGTAGTTTTCGTGTTAAAGGAAAAAGTTTGATACAAAATCTGACCACCTCTTTTGTCCCCTTAGAGGGGTGGGGGGAAAAAAATTTTATACACCAGATGTTAAGTTGGAAGAAGATAAATATATCTGCGAAAACCACATTCAAATCGGATCAGTATTTTTCGTGTGATGCTGGAACAAACATACAGACAGACAGAAAGAGTGACAGACAGACAGACAGACAAAAAACTAACCACATTTTTGGCTTCTATAGCGATGTAGTGACAAAGGTGTAATTTCGGGTGTCATTTCATATCTTTTATGCACTTTATGTACAGAATTTTCATTTCTACAACAGAATATTGTCTTCCCTCCGCACGCGCTTTGGTGACGCCCACTATCGTAATATTTTAATTTCGCCATAAATTCAAAACCAAACGTCCAAATTTAATCATTCAAAGACCAAATATTATCTACATAAACTGTACTTAGTGATAAAATAATTTATTTTGATAAGGATTAATAGCGTGAGTAAAATATATCCGTTTAAATGTAGTCCAAAAAAAATTCGGGATTTTTAAATAAATAAATGGTTATTGTGCCTCACTCGACATAGATAGGTATAGTGTGTCGCGGACTTTTTTGTAGATATTTATAAGATCTACAATTACTTAGAACATTTTATGGTTCTATCTTTTATAGTTTAGGCAGCGTACGCAAAATAAGTAACTTTTCTAGCAGATTTTTTACACCTTGCGTCCGAAAAACCCAAATATCTTACGGAACCCTACTTTTTTCCAAAATAAAATGTAGCCTGTGTTCAGCAGAAATAATGTAGGATTCCAATAGCAAAAGAATTTTTCAAATCGGTCCAGTAGTTTCGGAGCCTATTCGACTCAAACAAACAAACAAACAAACAAACAAACAAAAAATCAAATCTTTCCTCTTTATAATAGTAGTGTAGACATCACTTACGAATTTTATAATGATTTGCCAAGTAAAACGTAATATCAAGAAATAAGACCGTGATACAGATTGACAAACATTTAAAAGCTATTATGTCGCAGAATCCTAAAAATAGTTGTCAGTACGCGTACTGTAAACTGTTGTAAGAGTTCAAGTGGTCGGGGCTTTGAAAATTGCAAGTGTGCCAAATCGCGAGCATGATTTATATTCGAAAGGGGCAAGTCACAGCTCACCAGCGTTTGCAACAAGAGTCATTTCAGTTGCATTTGTTATATTTTATGCACATTGCACTTACTCAAGTCTTTATTACTTAAAACAAGACCGAGCATATCAGCTAGATCTAGATATTAAGATAAAAAAAGCGGCCAAGTGCGAGTTGGACTCGCCCATGGAGGGTTCCGCAGCAGCAATAAGGTTAATTTTTATGAAATTATATTATTTTTGATTTATTTTTATATTTCAGTCGATTTAATGAAATTTAGATTAAGGTTTACTATTTATGACGTATAAAAAAAACTACTGGCTAGATCTCGTTCAAACCAATTTTCGTTGGTAGTTTTTATAGTAATATACATCATATATTTTTTTTAGAATTATCATGCCTCTACTTTAGAAATTAGAGGGGGGGGGACACACATTTTTCCACTTTGGAAGAGTCTCTCTCGCAAACTATTCAGCTTAGAAAAAAATGATATGAGAAACCTCAATATGATTTTTGGAGACCTATCCATAGATACCACACACGCATAGGTTAGATGAAAAAAATTTTTTTTTGTTTCATTAAGTTTTACTATTTATGACGTATAAAAAAAAACTACTGGCTAGATCTCGTTCAAACCAATTTTCGTTGGTAGTTTTTATAGTAATATACATCATATATTTTTTTTAGAATTATCATGCCTCTACTTTAGAAATTAGAGGGGGGGGGACACACATTTTTCCACTTTGGAAGAGTCTCTCTCGCAAACTATTCAGGTTAGAAAAAAATGATATGAGAAACCTCAATATGATTTTTAGAGACCTATCCATAGATACCACACACGCATAGGTTAGATGAAAAAAAATTTTTTTTGTTTCAGTTGTACCTATGCGGACCCCTAAAATTTTTAATACTTTTTCCATTTTTGCATCAAAATCTTAATGCGGTTCACAGACTACATCTACTTACCAAGTTTCAATAGTATAGCTCTAATAGTTTCGGAGAAAAGTGGCTGTGACATACGGACGGACGGACAGACAGACAGACAGACAGACAGACAGACAGACAGACATGACGAATCTATAAGGGTTCCTTTTTTGCCATTTTGGCTACGGAACCCTAAAAAGAGTTTTCAATTTTGTTAGTATCGCTGAAACTCGAGAACAGCAGAACCGATTTGGCTAATTTTAGTCTTGTAATATTCGGGAGTGTTCATGGAAGGTTTATATTAGTATTTAATAGGCAAGTGATATGAAGTTTACTGGGTCATCTAGTTTTGTATAGTATAGTTATTACTGTATGGTGACTCGCCACTACTCGCCAGTCGCCAACAGCTGCAATTATTACCACGAAGTTCAATATTTTGACTTTTTTTTTAAGGAAAAACGACGCAACTTGTGGAACAACCATGCTATTTTTGAGTTATGTTTTTATGTTAATTTAAAGGCTTACAAGGCGCAAGATTTTAAAATTAAGTTAAAAAATAATTATTAACTATCACATATTGTTATTTACTTAACGGGGGTTTTCCGGAAAACCCCCGTTACTCTACATACATCCGTTATCTAGCAATAAGTCTGTTACCTAATGAGTGTTGACCAATGACACAAAAAAATGTAGATTCTTTGTTTTTTTTCTTATGTTATAATTATTATAAACATTACACTTAAAATAAGCATGCTATTAAAGTTGTCCTTAATTGATCGTCCCTAACGTATATAAACAAAGATACTTATAAAACACTTATGCCTGAGAATTTAGATAATCGTTATCATTACGAGACCTCAGTCCTCACGCAATCGGAAACTGGATTCAATGCGTGTTAAACTATGTGTATGTTTATGTAAAGGGACCAAACTAGTATGTTATGAGTGATAAAATGATACAACAAATAACAACAGTGTTGAAGAATAACATGCGGACTCACGTGGTATAACACGATACGGAAAATAAATATAATGTATGCTGTAAATCCTTACTAATATTAAAAATGCGAAAGCGTGTCTGTCTATTATACTTCTTCACGCTAAAAACATTATACAGGTATTGAAAAAAATTGCTATGTAGAGATACTTTGAGTCCCGACTCCCAAGAAAGGACAAAGGATAGTTTTTAACTAGGAAAACTGGCCAAGTGCGTGTCGGGCCACGCGCAATACAGGGTTCCGTAGTACCGCTAGTTTTTGAAAATTTTTGTATGGTCAATGAATGTACATTTATAACATGTTTTACACTACTAACTACATCATCTCAGTTACTTTCAAAGGAATTTGAACGAAAAGTTCCTTTATACTTCGCCGAATACATTTTTTTTAGTTGATCGACTATTACTCAATAACTTATGAAGTCTTCTTAGCCGTGATAGTTTTCCTTTTAAATTCAGCATATTTCCTACTCCCGTCATTTTTTTCACATTTCCAGAAGCAACCGTTTAGCTGGTAGAAGGGGGGGACACTGGACTCTAACGATTTTTTCCACTTTAAAACTTAATAGGTATTTCACAAATGGATCCCTAAATCGAAAAATGATCTATGAATACTCATAATATTTTTAAAAAACCTATCCAACGACACCCCACACGATGGGGTGGGCGCGAAAAAAAAATTCAACCCCGCTTGATGTGTAGGGGAGGTACCATAAAAAAAAATATTTTTTAAATATTTTATGTACCATTTTGTTGGCGTTATTAATATGTGTATTCATGCCAAATTACAGCTTTGTAGGTCCTATAGTCTCTGAGCAACAGACAGACGGACAGACGGACAGACGGACAGACGGACGGACAGACCGAAACTATAAGGGTTCCTTGTTGACTACGGAACCCTAAAAATGTACGGTTCCGGCGCTATAAACAAACTGCATGAAAATGAAGATGCAGACAACATCAGGTTATTAACCAAACGTATTTTCTTTAAAACCAGTCATTGTGATTACACAATTGCAATGGTATGAAACCGTCATAATATTTTGACGGTTTCATAAGATTTTTTATTTACATAAAGATAAATCCAAAATTTTAAAGCGACCTACACTAACTTTTAACGGACGCCTGCATCGCTGGAAGGCTTGCAATTAGTTCTGACTTGAATTTTTGATTAGATTCGCCATTGTTTTGCCACACGGCGTGATATAATGGACAGCCGACCTTATACAAGTGCTGTATAACTGCTATTAGTATTAGTTTTTTTTAGAAATTGGCATTCTAACTGTTGCTTCTCAATACATTTTGGATAATGTAATATATTATGTTAGAAAAAATATAAGTCAATTTAAAGCTAAAAGAGATATTCACTGTAGGAATACCAGAAACAAGCACAAGCTAGATTTGCCGGTGATCAGACTTAGTAAGGTCAGTAAATCGTTTAAAGGTCAATGTATACGCCTTTACAATAAAATCCCTGAAAACGTTCAAAATCTTTCCATTAATAAATATAAAAAAGTAGTCAAAGAACGTTTGTGTGCCAAAGCCATAAGGTTAATGATTTCATAAACGATGGCACATCTTGGGAGTAGGATGGCTTCTTGCAAGGCTGCTTCTACATATTTAGTGAATGACTTACAATTATGTTGACATTGTATAATTTTAAGTTACGACATTGTAAATTTTATTTTAAAAGATTAATTTTTTTTCTTACTTTTTTTGGTAAAAAAGTGGGCCCCCTGCGAGTTTCTTACGCCGGTTCTTCTCGCCGGGTTAGTTCCCGAACCGGTGGTAGGCAACGTAGACTTCTGACGTTCAAAAAGTGTATTCTGATACCTATTTTGAATAAAAGATATTTCATTCATGCATTCATTTAGGTTTAAAACTACAAATTGATAATACTATGCCAATTTGGTGAGGTTTGAGGTTGTCTAGCGGTAATCATTTACTATCCATCCATCATTCATCAGATCATCCATCTTTGTCAGAGGTTTCAGCAAATACAGTCAAACATATTGTAACACTTTAAATTGCATTTTCCAGATCCATAGAACCTCTATAGAGCGGGAAGGTGCCAAATGCCAATGACGCAAGCCTGGCTCGCCTCGTGAGGAGACACAATGGAGCAACTGCTGCCTGTCGCGGCTGTCTTGTCGCTGTTCACGACAGGTTTGTACACTTACACTCGACAGTGTTAAGACAGACAATTGCTATACAGCTCTCAAATCTCAAGTGGGAGTCCTTGGATCCCACATACAGAAATGTCTTCGACTATTTATTGACCGACTTCCAAAAAGGAGGAGGCAATACGTTAGGCTGTATGTATCTTTTTTTTATGTATGTTCAACGATTACTCAGCCGTTTGTGGTCCGATTTACAAAATTCTTTTTGTGTTGTATAGGGTTTGACTCGCATTTGGTACCATGTTCATAAAAGTGGTTTCCTGATGGGATCCATGAGTAATCGAGGGAACTCCTCAAAATTTATATGAAAAATGGAAACATATATGGTGGTTTCGATTTTTTCTGAAGTATTTCAGGGATATACTACCAAAAAGTAAGATTTTGCACCAGGATGGTTCCGAAGGTACCCAACAGAACTTTTGAATCCTTATAGATACAAGTTCGAGGATTTTGGCTTTATTTAATTTAAACTACTCCAAGCAAAAGCCATTGAATCGTACGTATTATTCCTGCTGAACATAGACTAAATTTTATTTTGGAAAAAATAGGGTTTCGTAAGATATTTGGGTTTTTCGGACGCCAGGTGTAAAATCAACCAGAAAAGTTACTTAATTTGAAACTATGTATAAACTATAAAAGGTAGAACCATAAATATTCTAAGTAACTGTAGATCTTATAAATATCTACAATAAACAGACGAACATAATTATAACCTCCTCTTTTTTGGAAGTCGGTTAAAAAAGTCCGCGACACACGTATACTTATCTATGTCGACTGTCGAGTGAGGCACAATAACCATTTTTTTATTAAAAAATCTCGAATTTTTTATGTGTATACTATGGACTCATAAGCAAATTTAAAGCCTATTAGCTGCTGTTCTTGTTAAAACGTAGATTTTATATTATGCGTGTGCTTGGCGCTGGATTTCAGACTTTTCATTTCAGAGTTCATTTAAGAAAATATTATACAGGTTGGTTTCAGCAATACCACATAATATAACTAAATAGTTACTAACTTGCTACCTAAGTAATATTGCTGAATGACCATCACAAAGGAGAAAGATTGTATAATAGGAACCTTTTCAAAATCAAGGTTATATTCATAATCAGGGTCACAACTAACAGTAGCAAAATGCGTAGCTAATTGATCAAACTTCAATTCGCAGTAACAGCGTTTCCTTCAGTTCAATATTGTACGATAACGATCGATGAGTTAACGTCCTCGTCTGCATGACTCATGGAGTCCCACGCAATCGTGTCTATCAATTAGTGCCATGTTATAGCAAATAACCATCAACCTCAGAAATTTTGCACAAAGAAAATTTTCTTTGCAATCAATAAAATATTTTATTCAACACTCTAACTAATATTCTTTAACCATATTCAGTCCCATCTAAGAACTAAGAAATATAATATTCACCTTCAATAAAAATACTTTTAAGTAAACGTCATACTAAAACTAATACAATATGACTTTCAATACTTTAGAGCAGGGGTTCCCAAACTGTGCGCCGCGGCGCGGGCGCCCGGCTCAATAATATACAATAGTATAAAAGCAAGGTAGCGTACATCACGTCGTCTAATCCCATGCTAAGTAAAAACTTGTATTATGGCAATCAGAAAACGGATGCACGCCGAACAATTTTATCCTAATACCTATATATTATTCTCACATTCACACACACAATCACACTACACTTTATCACGTTAAAGTCTCTTTCGGCGACGTGATGCGCGCTTCGTTCGGGAGCCTCCCCCCGCCCCCGAAACCTCCGGTAAACTACACCGACGGGCCAGAACTCCTCCGTACTCAGATTGTAGAAAGAAGTTGTAGTGCATCTGTTAAATTGCATTTGTCAACTCTTTATCTTTTAGCTAAATTTTAATTTTACACCTCAGTTACTTTTTCACGCGTTTAGCTACAATTTAGTCTCTATAAACACATGCAAAACATCATTATAAATTATAATATTCGATGCTGGAACAATATAAAAACAATATGATTCATTTCTATGAATCAACCGTTTCAAATGTATCATGATGTAAATTAGCTTTGAAAACCAGATGTTATTACTCATGTGGTTTTGAATTCGTGTTTTTTGTTTCAACCAATTCCAAGGAAATCAACTACGGTTACGTTGTTTACCTAAAAGTTATTTTGTCTGACCACACCGCTAAACAAGTCGCACAATACCAACGAGAACAGCACAATGGCTGCCACCAACGTGATCAGCCTGTAGCCGGGCGTGGGGTCTTGGAAGGCGTCGCACAGGCTGTAGTAGAGGCGGCCTCGCTCGTCGCACAGCGAGCCCGGCTTGCCGGCCCGGTACACCCGCTCCCCCGACTCACACCTCGACCCGCTCTTGCCCACGAACTTGTGCTTCGCCACTTGCACCGACATCCAGCTCCTGGTCCCGTTGGTCCAATCACCGTAGTACTCCCTAGCCTTCTCGTGCTTGAACAGCGAAACGAAGTTTTTGATCGTATCGTACTTTTTCCTCTTCCAGTACGTGGGGTCCGCTATCGACGCGTTACTTCTCAGTTTCAGGAGGGAAAAGGTGTAGTCGTTCTTACTGTACCTCCAGTGCAGCTGTAGAATAGTTGAGAATAAATCCAGAGTTATACCTACAAAAGTTTTATTGTCGTGGTACAGGAGGATTCCGCAGTACAATCTGGATTTGATAGAGAATGATGAGCTCGGTGAAAAATTACAGATGACTCGCTCGTCGCCGTTTTCTAGGACGGCATAAGCGCATCCTATTTTGCTGGTCTTGGCCCAGAACAATTCCACGGTTGAATATGTGAAGGGGGTCGCTCTGCCGCAGGTCACGTCTGTTAGAGACAACTTGTCTCCGGCCGTCCAATACCATATATACAGACAACCCATGACAGAAAACAGGTAACATTCGTCTTTAGCCTTGCTGCAACATATTTTTTATTGGGAAATTTAAGAATAGGTACGATAAGTTAGCATTAGTCTTTTAAATAGAAATACGATTTTTCATAAATAATATTGTAGAAAATTACCAATTTGATGATGGATCTGTTTTGAAACAGCAGTCTTTTGCGTACTTGGTGCATTCCAGTTCGGCGACCATCTGACCATCGAGGGAGGCGCAGGGCGCGGGCCCGGCGACGCATTGCAGTAGCCATCGCTCGGCCATCCTCTCTAAATCCCGATCGTACAAGACTCTTTGCATGTTAGCCGCCGTCGGCAAGTGCCTGTACCTTATAGAGTGACCGTTCGCTAGCTTGTTGCGCATAGAGTTGATCGTGTTTATTATACCGACTCGTTCCAGAGCATTCGGTTTCTTTACTTTGTATCTGTTCCCGCAGATTGGCATCTTATATATTTTAGGGAACATACAGAGCGTATGGTCCGCGAAGCAGGGAACGTTCTCGCACCACCTGTTACTTTTATGTCTCATCTGCGTTATTTTATGGGTCACATTTGTAAAATCACCGCTATAATACTGCATAGGTTCCTTGACATAATCGATCGTGTTCTGGTACATAGAGAAAACGTTCCTATTGAATTTCTCCGGATAAACGTGTCCATACAAAAGCGGTAAATTAAAGCACGGAGTATTTTCTATCGTATACCATAACGAATCTCTTATATTCTTATGTCTGCTATAGTTTACAGCTGTTACTACTTCAAAATACTGATAACGAATTGTAGAGTTTTTTCTGTCTTTGCTATTTTCTGTACCTTTAAAAGGTTCTACAGTTACTTTAGAGGGTTTGTTATCATTATGTTTGTTTGTGTCATCGAACATCTCTTGAAAATCGTAATCGTAGTCATTATCTTTCAGGTATTTTTTAAAACGCAAAATCTGTTTTTCGGCTGCAATATTCTTGAAATTTCTATGCGGCGGAGTACATGCTGGGCTAATCTTAAAAATTTTTTGGTGACTGAAACAATCTTGAATAAAATCATCGTAAAGATCTATACCGTTACATATCATAATAAACGTAAAGAATGTAGCGACTTTTAAACACACATCTACCATTTTGCCCGTATCGTCACCATCTAGATTTTCTATTGCGTTGTGTTCGAGTTGATAATTTTAAGCTGCGCTTTTTGAAATAAAAACTACGGTAAACCTCTTGTGATTTTGAAATTTGACCTGTAAGATCTATTGCATGGTTAGTTTCGATCTGATTCATCTCCTCCAAATTAATCTAAAACATGAATCTTTTTTGGATTTTCAGATGTATATTCCTCGATACAATGCTACCAGTGTCTGATCAACCCACCCCCGGGCGAGTATTACAACACGACGAAGAGGTTATGCGTACACTTCGACTACTCCGACAGATTCGTAGTTGATTGTCCGCATTCAACGATGTGCATGAAGCAGGAGTTTCACCTGGATATTCAAGATGGAGGTAAATTTTTATTAAAATAACATTTTATTTAGGCAAGTTTGGCCTAAAAATTATACATAAATAAAACATGTTTTTTGCTAGGGAACCGTATATTTTTTCGTGAAACTATCGGTAACTTTCGGAAACTGTCCTATGCTCTTTTTGGGACTCGAAGTATTATTAGCAATTCAGCATACGATTTTCATTTTCATTGATTTTTTTTCAAAATTTGAATTGATTCAAAATCGGTGACGTTGATAGGTAACAGACATACGCACTTTCACGTTCATAAATCTTATTATGGTCAAAGGTATTTTTATTTTTTAATAATGAAAAATAATAAAATAACCTAAACTAAATTTACTCTATATAGTGCGGATAGTGGGCGTACTCCGAGACTGCGCGCAGCAACAGTACCACTACCAGGACTATCAGAACGGCCACTGGTACCCCAAGACGGATATCCACGAACAATACCAAGAGGGCTGCTCTGAAGTGGACGACAAAGGGGAGAAGGTGACTTCGAGACGGTAAGAGCACTTCAACTACATTATTACTTTAAATTATAGATCCTGTAGATTTTAACTTCATTTAGATGTAAAGGAAGCAACTTCAAGCCGGTAAGGACACTTCCGGTATTAATACTTCAAACTCGAGGGAGATTTTAATTTCAATTAGAATTTAGATGATAATTGATAAGGCATCAAGCCTGAATTTTAATTTGGATAAAAATTCTATAATGTCTGATCGCAAGCGCTGACTTCATGCAATTATAGTGCGCAGGAAATTGGAATCTCCGAATGCAATATCCGTGTTAGATTGTTTACAGTTCACACAATATGCGACGCGATAAAGGATTAAGGATCATGGGCATTTTGGTATATAGTCTCAACAGAAATAAAATATATACCGTAAGGTTTTTTGAGCTTAGAAAGGTAACAAAGGTAACGAATAATCACGCTGTAGTGTAACGTAATTAAAAAATAAACGTTATTAAATATACAAGCGCTGATGTCACTTTTAAGTTTTAACGTAGATTTTGTCGAGTTAACTCCGTACCTGGCGGCCATATATATAATTATATAGTATGGCCTCCAGGTACGGAGTTAGCTCGACCGAGTTGTACTAAAAATATACAACGAATCTTGACAAGCGCCCTATTGGTCATTAATAAACAAACACATGTATCATTTAAAACGCCCAAAAGCATAGGACATGTTTTCCCACAGCTATCCTTCCCACACCTTCATCTAACATCGGTGCTATATTGCATATCAATTATCATATTATCGAGAATTTAGAACCCTTTAGCGGGCCCCTAGACGAGCAATTTTATTGCGCATTATAACGTATTGCGTAATATTATTATTGACCGTCTAGGGTCGATATTGAACATCGCGCGCCTTCATTCTAATTGTCAAATAAAATGCTCAATATAATTGAAGCGTGATATTGCACAATACAATTGATCGTCTAGGGGCCGGCTTATAAAGTAATTAACTATCACTGTTTACATTTCCAGGTACTGCTACTGCCGGCAGAACCTGTGCAACGCCGCGCCCGCCACCAACCAGGAGGGCTACACCGACATCATGGGCGTCATCGTCGTCTTCAACCTCATGAAGTACATCAACAGCCTGAGGTAGTACGACCGCGGTGGACGGCCGTCCACCATTGAGCTTTGTATAATATATAAACGAGAGACTGTAGAGTTACTGACAGTGACATGTATTTTTTTATTTATTTAAGTATTTAGAAGCATAGACTTTTGATTGCTGATTAATTTCGATGCTTTATAAATTGGATGTATAGATCTTGCGTCATGTTAAAATAATCGATTTAATATTATATTTCTATTTTCTATATTTAACAAGGGAGAAGATAAGAATGGTACTAAAGAGTAAAATGTGATATTTATAAAGCCAATATCAGTCGTTTCAATCGAATGTAGGCTTAATTTTTAGCCGACTTCAAAAAAGAGAAGTTTTTATGTTCAGCTGTTTTTTTTCTTGCATTACGCTTCACTTGGAGTAAAAAATGTCGAATAATAGTCTGAGATTGTAAAAAACATTGTAATGTAAATGTTTTTTATCCTAGAAAATTGCTCTATATACTCTAAACCTACGACGAATAATAAAAACTACTCTAAACCATATTTCTTAATCTTATTTCCACCTTTTATAAATTTATAATATATGAGCTTTTGCCCGCGGCTTCGCTCGCGTTAAGAAGTATTATATGAAAACTTTCATCCCCTACTTTAACCCCTTGGGGTTGGAATTTATCAAATTCCTTCCTTAACGAATGCCTGCGTCATATCTCATAACATCTACCTGCACGCCAAATTTCAGCCCGATCCGTCCAGTGGTTTAGGCTGTGCGTTGATAGATCACCATGTCAGTCACTAGTCAGTCACCTTTGATTTATATATATATAGATAGAAGATTGTGTCTGTCTTATATCTGTTTTAAATAATAGATTCATTATTTATTATTGTAAACGAGTTCTCATGGGATGTTTATTATCTGTAATTAAAGTTATTGGTAGGGGGTTATTGTAAATGAAGTAAAAGTAGAGTTAAGGTAGTTGATGGTTTATAACTAGTCAACATAATATAATGTGCCTTTATTATGTTTTATCAATATTATGTTTTATTTAATTTATAGTAGATGTTGGCTGTAAAAAAGGAATCAATCATTGTATAATATTTATTTAGAAAACTTTTTTTGTTGTGATCAAAATGTAACAGAAGTTCTTCTGATACTTAAGATAGGGACATAAGTTATTCATATCCGTTCTATTCGCTGTTTTACTATTTTACTGGACAATTGATTAAATTTACTTTTTTATCCAATGTCAGGTTTTTAATATCATTTTGCTCCGGGAGAGCAGTAATTTGTAACTGTAAACACTTTGATTCCTTTAATCTTAACCAAAATAATTTAGTAGGACCTAGTAATTAGAATGTAGATTATAAGGTAAATTATAAATACATACTAGAATTGCAGGAAACATAACACCATAATTATTTATATGTTGCCTTATTATAGGTAGTATTAATATGTCTGTGTAAAATGCATTCCAGTATTTTAAGCTTATTTTTAACATGTTCCTACTTAGAAAGTTCTAATGTAGAGTCACTAGCGAAGAGAAGAGTATAGCAAATGTTTTTACAGTTGACAGTCATGTTGGTAGAATAATAAAGACCTAAGTTGAAGTTACACTTCATTGAAGTTCTTAATTAAATTAATTATGTCTTATACACGTCTTATACCAATTTATAATTGAAAGCGTTAGTTGAAGAACACGATAAGTAACATTTTGTAATATACGGACATAAATAAAATATCATATTACTAATTGTGTTTTTTATTTTCTGCTCCATTGTGCAAATGTATTAAATACCAGCGTTTTTATTTGGATTTTTCTTCAACTAACATCTTGTATAACTCGCTCGGAATAACAATACGACAGTCACTTTGTTAAGACATAACTTTTTCTGTGGTTATTTTTTAATTTTTTTATTGATTAAAGTGTGACGATAGCTAGAGAAAAGCGCTACTTCCATAAACTCTTGACAAAAAACCTTAGGACACTGGCATACGTAATGTTCGGAATTCCGAATTCGGATTTAAAGTATAGCAATTACTTCCCTGTATCTTTACTATATTCCCTGTATCTTAACTATATTCCCTGTATCTTTACTATATTCCCTGTATCTTTACTATATTCCCTGTATCTTAAGTATGCTACGAAATAAAGAACTATTTCATTTTAAGGCCACCCAGTAAACACCACTTGATTATTTGAGCATTAACCGGACATGCAACAGTCGCCCTATATTATAATGATCGCATCCTCACACCATTTTACACCGCCACTCGTCTGCAGTAGGAAATCGTTAAAACATTTTATGAATCAAATCAAATCAAATCAAATCAAATCAAATCAAAATCATTTATTCACATAGGTCACACAGTAACACTTATGAACGTCAAGATTTAAAAAGATTACAAAATAAACATGTCATTCTTAGATGTAACATAATAATATTATTACAATTTGACCTACATTTACTGACAATACCTACATTTGTAAAAAAAAATATAATTCAAAATAAATAGTCATATAATATTGTAAATTTTATGCAAAATAATAATGTCAATTTAATTATTAAATAGGTAACTTAATGTCAATTTAATAAGTCAATTCAAGTAATATAATATTATTATGTCAATACAATTAAAGAATCATGAGAAGACGTTAATGTTATAATCATTATTAAATACTCTTGAAGATAAAAGCAGTGCTTATTAGGCTTTTTGGAAGCTTAATAATAATTCGATTCTAAAACTGAAAGTTTATAATAATTAAATTTCAGGTTTTATAATCGTTAAAAAAACCATATATACGAGAAGATACGACAAAAAATTGGTTGCAGAAGCCTTGAGGTAAGTAATTTTAATTTATTATCTCTCTTTCCGTTACCTCTTCACGGTTAAAACCCTGGATAGATCTGGATGAATATGTAGAATGTAGATAGTTTAGAGTCCCGGGAAAGGACATAGGATAGTTATTGTTGCCGAAAATGTACGGTCCCCAGTCCCTACACCATAAACTAATTTCGATTAATTAGATAGAATTTAGTATTTACGATACTCTACTTAGGGCCTGTTACACCACTTCCTGATAAGTGCCGAATAGGCTATCCACCACATAACTTGACAGATAAGTATGGAGAATCTGCCAAAAAAGTTGTGAATAGCCTATTCGGCACTTTATCAGGAAGTGGTGAAACAGGCCCTTAGTGTTGTCTACAAACGTGTAAAATAATAATTGTGTCGAGAGGGTGTGTTTCATGCAAATTGTTCTATTTCACGACATTTGGCGCTCCCTTGTTACGGAAATCAAATCATTTTATTTGGCAACAACTTAGTTACTGAGCATTTTTTTATTGATCACTGTATCAAATATCAATCAATAATATTATTATTCAGTGTGTGAGTTTAAAACGACGTTTAAAGCTATTAGGTTTTTCATCCAAAAACCTCTCCCCCCAGCATATTTTTAGTCTTGGGCTGGCCACTACTCAACTAAGCTTAGAAAGAATAAAACTAAATATTATACATATTTAGTTAAGTAATTATATTATTTTAAATAAAGATTATAATCAAATGTTAAACACATTTGATTATAATTTTAGCTCTTGTTGATCAAGAAAATTAGGTTACTAGTTATTACCTCTCAAAGGAAATTGGTCCATACTACACGATTTTAAAACAGGTTAAATAAACTGAGTACGGTCGATTTGTTTTTTTCAGCAAGATTAATTATTCGCTAACGGCGAACCCATTCGACTGTCTACAGTCTAGACTAGACACAGGTCTAGGCGTGCGATGGTAAACGAATATAATATTCACTAAAAACTCCACAGAATATTAAAGAAAAAATTGGGACGTAATAAACAAGTAAATAATTAGGTATTTATGTAATGCAGTAATTGTTTTTTATATTTTATATGTAATATATTATAATTGTTTTTAGGGTTCCGTACCCAAAGGGTAAAAACGGAACTCTATTGCTAAGACTTCGATGTCTGTCCGTCTGTCTGTCTCTCAAGAACGGTGATAGCTAGAAAGTTGAAAATTTCGCAGATTATGTATTTTTGTTGCCACAATAACAACAAATACTTACTAAAAACAAAATAAATCAAATATTTAATAGGGGAAATAATCAAATATTTCCCATAGAACAAACTTGATTTTTTTGGCATTTTTTGCTCTATATATCAAGAATGGCTACATCTAGGGCCTTGAAACATTCACAAAATACTTTAATAGTATTAATAGTACTTTAAAATTTAATAATAAAATTAAAATAAAATAAATAGGTATTTAAGGGGGGCTCCCATAGAAAAATACATTTTTTGCCTATTTTTGCTCTTAAATGGTACGGGACCCTTCGTGCGCGAGTCGGACTCGCACTTGGCTAATTTTTATATAAATTTTGCCATTACTCATTATCGATGGCCGTGCTGGAAAAATTGCCAGATCATATCACGTTAGGGCGCTATCAAAAAAAGGATGTGCCGTTCTTGGTCGTTCCCGTACATTGATATCAAGAGCGATGTTTCACAACGAAGCGAGCCGCAAGCAAAGTGGCGAAACTTACAAAATCAAGTATTTAACTTTCAAGAAAAATACATCCCACAAAAAACATTTCATGTAAAAATATGTTGCCTCGACGACCACATTTAAGGGTTTCCCTGTGAAAAAGACATCAGATCTAATGTAGAGCCAAGCTTCTGAATCTACGCGGCCTAACTCCGATCCTAACTTCAACAAATTCTACATATCAGTAAGTATGTATGGCTTCGCTGTTTCGCTACCGTCGTGGAGGTAAGGCGAATATTTCTGTAGCAAGTAACGAAACAGCCAAGACATACATACTTACTGATATGTAGAATTTGTTGAAGTTAGGATCGGAGTTAGGCCGCGTAGATTCAGAAGCTTGGCTCTACATTAGATCTGATGTCTTTTTCACAGGGAAACCCTTAAATGTGGTCGTCGAGGCAACATAATTATTTTTACATGAAATGTTTTTTGTGGGATTTCAGTCCTTTTTCCTCACATTTTAGGGGTTGGGGGGTGAAAATTACTAGTTTATGTATTTTTTTGTTGGTTGTATACTTAACTTAGATAACATACCAAATTTCAGCTTTCTAGCACTTCGGGAAGTAGCCAAACATTTTGATTACCATCAGTGTGTCAGTGACGAAATCGACGTATTTTAGATATCTATAAAATCTAAAGTATAAGAGCTATTTAATTGAGACTTTGTATGCTTAATAAGTCTATTGATGACATCATATCCTGAAAATATGAACGATCTGCTACAACGGAAACCAATTCTATGAAGGTTCAAAAAACCAGCGAAACACTTCGAGAAAAGGTAGGTAGTGCACTTGCGCTTCGCTTGGCTCGTCTCGGCGGGTGCACGACCGTGCACCAAGATATGTTAATATTGACAACATGAATTACACTACTCCTGTTATATTATTACTACTTGTGCAATTATTGGTCTCTTAGCGGTTGCTATAGAATAACAATTAGACAACCTTGGGTTACAACTTTAGAAGTACATACCCACAAAAATCATTCTAACTAGTTTGTATGCATAACTTCATTTAAGTTATAAATACCAATTTGTGTCCTTGAAAACTTGATAATATGCTCCATGTTCACAAGTCACAAATTTTTAACACAAAGACCAAATTGAATAAAAATAATATTAAGTTATGGCGTAGAAAAATTAGATTCTACCATATTAAATACATTGTTGCATTTAGGTTATATCTACATACACGGAATTTTAATGGGCGATAATACGGAGGATAAGAACGACAACACAATGATAAAATATGTATAAGGCGGGGCGCCAAAATAAAACAAATGACAACGGCACCGCCGAATATTGGTCAGTCGCGCATCGGCGGCGCCAAGATCGATCGCGCGAGTCACCTGTCTAGGGGCTTTGTTTTTTTTAAATTTTGGATATGTCCCGTTTTGCCACCGGGCTTCCTTCCTGTGAATCATGGTTGTAACGTAGTAGAACGGTTTCAGTCGAAGTCGGACATATGGTCGCACGAGCGCGGCGAGCGCCCGCCTCTCCGCGCTTCACTTTACGCGCCCAACTTAGTGCAATGTTAATTTAATTACAAGTGTTCGAATGTTTCATAAGTCATGGAATATTCGTTAGTTTTATTAGTGATTACCATGGTATTGAAAAGTGAGTAGCTCTACACTCTACAACCTCAGTTGCTTACTCTACTTAACAGTTTTACGTATTTTTCAGATAATCAACTTTTTTGTCACTGTAGTGACCTGAAAACAAAGTACATAGTCATATAATTTTTAAATGAATCAATTTGTATTCAACAGTATTACGGTTAAGGAAGTAGAGCGTTATAAGTTACAATGAAGCGAGCTCTATGTTGCGATAATATTATTATGTTCTATTTATATATAAAAATCACGATACCATGCTTTTTAGTCCTCGAGTATTGAACATGTCTCACCACTCACCAGTCATGCTGTATAGTTATAACTTAAATAATTATATTAATATGTGAGTTACTAACTAATTTATATTTTGTAATTCTCATGTGTGTACTTGCTAAAACCCATAATCTATAAATCTATAAAATAATGAGTCTATGAATATTTTCCTTTAAATACATTCTTGATTAACCCAAAAATGAATTCAATAAAGTAATTATTTAACCTCAACTAAAAAATATAAGAAAGATTTTTTAATTCAGAAGATGCAACCTGCCACTTGAAATCGTAAATATTCACTTCCAAAACATTTTACAAAACTTTTTACAAAACTTGATTAAAAGAAGGGAAAAATCAATACGACGAAGACAATAATTGCTGGTTTTAATTAATTACATCCTCAAAGATATGTTAGGTTTGTCTCTGGTAGGTCAAGAGACGTTAAATGGTCGAACTTTAATTGGCTAAAATTAATGATCTTGTTACCAACGACATTTTACAAGTACTTTGTCGCGAAAATATGAAGGATCTATATAAAACGCAAAAATTCCAATAAAAATATAAAAACATTTCCGACAAAAAATCCAAAATAATACTTGCATACCTTTTCGTCGTTTCATTTATTGACTTCTTTAATAAAAAAATTATTTGCAAACATGAATTAATAACTGCACATAAATTAGAATAATAATATATTGTTTTCATGGTTATTTTTATTTTTTATTATCATAACCAAATGAAACACCATTCTTTCGAATATAAATATAAATAATATAAAGCGCAAGGTGTATTATGATTTATGATTATAAATTATGACGCACACAATAATATTAAGTGTATTGCACGTTCCTCGGCACGAAGCTCATTAATATGTAAATAATATAAACATAATAAGAACAGGTGGTTATTGAACTGACAGCCGCGGGGGTGTATGACCTTTTTAACGCATAAAAGAAACTAAAAACATTTTTATTCTAATTAATTTTTTATTTTCCATGCTTTTTTAAAAACATTTTTTTTTCATTTTATGCAGCATGTCCACGTTAGGTCATAGATCAATAGGTACAGTCGATGAAGAAAGTGAAAAGAAATTAATAATTATCTATTAACAATACGTCGGTTGTGCCTGTTACAGACGCGGGTGTTATCACTGTGCCAAACATGATTGTTCAGCATCCATACTAATATTATGAATGTGGAAGTGTTTCTGTCAGTTTGTATGTCAGTTCCTCTTCACGCTTAAACCGACGCGACGAGACGATTTTGATGATATCTGGTGGGAAGATACTTGAAGTCCCGGGAAAAGACATGAGATACTTTTAATCCCGAAAAAAGTATGTTTTCCGCGTGATAAACTAATTGCGGAGCAGCGTAGTTACGGGCGTCATCTAGACTCTAGTAATATAATCTATACATATTATAATAAAATCGTAGGAAAGTCATTTCTGTACATTGAACATTTTTGAAAAATAATTCTTGGGACGTGATCTACAATCGATACGGAAGCCAAAAATATAGTTTTTAGAATTTTTGTCTGTTTGTCTGTTTATCTGTTTGTCTGTTTGTCTGTATGTATGTCCGGGATAAACTCAGAAAGTACTGAATGGATTTACTTCAAATTTTGCACGAATATTATATAGAGGTCGGGTCAACACATAGGCTATACATTTTGATGATATCGCCTATTAGGGGCTCAAGTTT
This sequence comes from Plebejus argus, assembly GCA_905404155.3. NCBI lineage: Eukaryota > Metazoa > Arthropoda > Insecta > Lepidoptera > Lycaenidae > Plebejus > Plebejus argus. The sequence goes on from FR989933.1 coordinate 5,141,848, forward strand.
CAATATTTTTAGTTTTTTGCTCATATCGCTAAAACGGTGCATTGTAGAGAAAAAATGTCCGGTACGTAATGAAAGCCCATGAAATTTCCTACAAATTTGTCCTTCACACTTTGTATCTATCTTCACTCCTTGCCATGCTATGAGCTTTTGTCTATCTTTTCTATACAAATTTCGAGTGTCGATTGATTAACATGCTGGGAGCTTTGGCATCGGTCTTTTCTTGGGGGGGGGGGGCTTCTTTTGCTTCAAACAAAGCGGTGTTGCGGCGTTATACATCTTTTTTAAGAACAAAGTTAAAAACTAAACTACACATACGGTTTTCCAATGTCGTTTGTTTTGGGGGGGCGCAGCCCCTATCTTTTCTATACAAATTTCGAGTGTCGATTGATTAACATGCTGGGAGCTTTGGCATCGGTCTTTTCTTGGGGGGGGGGGCTTCTTTTGCTTCAAACAAAGCGGTGTTGGGGCGTTATACATCTTTTTTAAGAACAAAGTTAAAAACTAAACTACACATACGGTTTTCCAATGTCGTTTGTTTTGGGGGCGCTGCGCCCCCCCAAACCCCCCCCCCCCCCTTATTCCTCATGACACTTTTGTTCATAATTAAAAGGTATCGTGGACTTTGTATTGCGTCTTAATTATCCTTTTTAGGAACAAATCTATACATATTGTAATAAAATCGTAGGAAAGTCAATTCTGTACATTGAACATTTTTTAAAAATAATACTTGGGACGTGATCTACTATACTAACGCGGACGAAGTCGCGGGCAACAGCTAGTAAACTATACATCTCTTACAATAATATTTTACAAACAATCATGCACTGAAATAGCCACCGCAAGCTTCTACCGCGGTCGAAAAATTTATAAGTTATCGGCATTCGAAACAGTTAATCATTATGAATCACTTGAATAGTATATTTGGCATCACCGGATCTTTCATTCTTTATCCATTTAAGGCACCATCCAGTACGTTCCACGAATTTAATGATTTTTAGACCTCCACCTGTTACAATGGGGGGGCTTGTAACAGGTGTGAGGTGTCACATTTGTGATCCCCACCCCTCCCTAGTGTGACGTCACAAATTCGCATTTCTATTTTCTACATCGTCAACCCTCGATCACAGATTCTTGGAAATCTATTGTTCTTCTTTTGTTATCGCGGTCGCATGCGATATTATAAACCTTGGGGGTTGAAAGGTTAAATAATAATAAATAAATAAAAATTGTTTTATTTCCGAATAGATTTTTAAAAAATGCTTTCAGAATGTTGATACTACTGGTGCGGCCTACCACCGATGCACCGGTTCGGAAACTAGCCCGGCGAGAAGAACCGGCGTAAGAAACTCGCACGGGGCGGGGCCCACTTTTTTACCAAAAAAAATAATCACAAAAACCTTCTCACACCATATCACACTTTGTCGACCCCATAACCCCCCTTTACGTGTGATATACTTAGTAGATGACTCCTTAGCATTCAAATCCCAAACCGCGAGTCCTCCCACAGTTGTACTATCACGTTATTATTGTAAACATTAAATTTTATGATCTCATTCCAGTATCTTATCAGCCGTGCCGTTTTTATATAGGTTGGAAAGTTATTGTGTTTTATTTCAATGATATAAGCTAACTGCTAAGCTTACATTATTAAATCCGACGTATAATATATGCCGAAAAGCTTTTTGGTTATAATCAGTTAACTTCCTAGGTAGGTACCTAGTATGTGAGAAAATTTGGTTTTTAGTACAATAAACCATTGTCCACGCTCAGCATATATTTTCGAAAAACCCTATTATTTTATGAATTATGACGTATTTCATCATAGGATATTTGACCCCCACCACCCTAGAAGAGGCCACCCCCTTCTGGGGTCCCATTCCCACTTAAACCTGAGTGCCATTCAATTAAATAATCAAATCAAATCCCATACAATCAAATCGAATACATCTTTGACATAATATAACTTCGCTATCGAAACTAGCGAACGCATTTTGAACAAACACGATGCCACATTTGTTTTTTAGGGTTCCGTACCCAAAGGGTAAAAACGGGACCCTATTACTGAGACTTCGATGTCTGTCCGTCTGTCTCCAGGCTGTAACTCAAGAACGGTTATAGCTAGAGAGTTGAAATTTACACTGATCTGGGTGCACGGGAGTGCCCCCGCCAAGATGAGCCAAGCGAAGCGCGCACGGGCACTACCTACCTTTTCTCGAAACGTTTCGCCGTATTTTTGCACCCTCGTAACTTTGGTTTGGATAATGCCAAATAGTTGAAATTTTCAAGATATTATGACATGAGTATAATAATTAAATGCGCAAAGTTTGAATATTGTTACTATTATACTTTAGATTTTATAGGGGTCCAAAAACCCCACAATAATGGACTGACTCACCGATCATCAAAATTGTTAGGGTACTTCCTGAAGTCATAGAAAGCTGAAATTTGGTATGTGACATACTATTAGTACAGAAACAACAAAAAAAATTATCAAACCCAACCTAACCTATCCCATCCCCTGGATATAGAGAGGGGATGTTAGTATGAGATACCCCCGTTTCTTGTGCTAGATACAAAATTAAAAATAGAGTATAAAATAATTCTCGTGCCAAAAAAAATACGTAATGAGAGACCATAGACTCACAGAAAACCGGCGTGAAACAGCGCTCTCACAGAAAACCGGCGTGAAACAGCGCTTGCCCTGTGTTTCGCTTAGTGAGTGAGTTAAGCGGAGGCCCAACTGCACCCTAAACCTTATTCCCTATCCCTGTTCTCTTCAGCTGATTCCCTTAGCCTATTCCTTCATAAAAAGACCGAAAACGCACTTGCAACACTTCTGATGTTAGTGTCTATAGACGACGGTAGAACTTACTTTCCATCAGGTGACCTGTTTGCTCATTTGTCTCCTAATTTTATATAACAGATCCCCTCTTAAAGGCTGGCAAAGCACTTGCAACTTTTCTAATATTGCGAGTGCACATCCTCGTTAATTGCTCCTTAATTTCATAAAAACGTAATAATTTATGTGGTAATTTTTCCATCTTTCAAAGAATCATTCCGTACCTCCTTTTAAATATTACATCTATACCTACTAATATTATAAATGCGAATGCGTAAAGTTCAAATAAAGTTAGTTCCAAAAATTCATAATAGATGGCGCCGCGCCGCCGCCGCGCGTCTTCTACATCGCGCTATCGCTTACCCAAACGTGTTTCTATAAGAGGTGGTAAGGATGAACATACTGTTTCCGATTAATTTGATGTTTCACATAATAGAAGTATTTCACATAGTAGAACTTACTTTCCATCAGGTGACCTGTTTGCTCGTTTGTCTCCTAATTTTATATAACAGATCCCCTCTTAAAGGCAGGCAAAGCACTTGCAACTTTTCTAATATTGCGAGTGCACATCCTCGTTAATTGCCCCTTAATTTCATAAAAACGTAATAATTTATGTGGTAATTTTTCCATCATCCAAAGAATCATCCTGTACCTCCTTTTAAATAATATTATATCTATACTAATATTATTATTATTATAAATGCGAATTGTAAGGGGGTGAAAATGCGTAAATGTGTTCAAATAAAGTTAGTTCCAAAAATTCATAATAGATGGCGCCGCCCCGCCGCCGCGCGTCTTCTACATCGCACTATCGCTTACCCAAACGTGTTTCTATAAGAGGTGGTAAGGATTAATATAGTGTTTTCAATTAATTTGATGTTTCACATAATATTTTAAATTATATTGTATTAAGAAGAGTTGATGTTCGACTTCGACCCCACTCCCCAGCTGTTAATAACCCTCTATGCAAAAATCTTCTATACATAATTATAATAAAACTGTAGTAATGAAAATTCTGTACAATAAAGATAATATTAAAAAAAAAATAATAAGCGGGGGGTGTCACTACAATATCGCTATAGAAGCCAAAAATGTGGTTAGTTTTTTTGTCTGTCTGTCTGTCTGTATGTTTGTTCCACTATCACACGAAAACTACTGATCCGATTTGAATGCGGTTTTCACAGATGTATTTGTCTTCTTCCAACTTAACATCTGGTGATAAAAAAATTCTCCCCACCCCTCAAAGGGGACGAAAAAGGGAGTCAGATTTTGTATCAAACTTTTTTCTTTAACACGAAAACTACTGATCCGATTTGCATACAGTTTTCGCAGATATATTTGACTTCTTCCAACTCAACATCTGGTGTATAAAAATACCACCCTCCCACCCTTCTAAGGGGACCAAAGAGGGGGTCAGATTTTGTAACTTTTTTCTTGGACTTACTTCATAATATTATTAACTGTGTTTTCTAACTTAACATATTCTGTTGATAAAAAATTTCCCCCACACCTCTTAGGGGACAAAAGAGGGGGTAATATTTTATATCAACTGATGAAGTAGAAATACTTTAAATGGGAAAACAACGGTTGCCGGGACAGCTAGTTTAAAATATGTAAGAAATGTTTTCTGTCTGTCTGTAAACATTGAAGTTTGAAGTAAGCGTCCCCCGGAAGCACCTCTAGTCTGTCGTGCAAATGCAATTTGCAGTAATGTAGCAACGAGAACTACTTACCATATAATATTATTATATTATAATAGAAGTTGCTTTATGACGGGTACTACCGCGCGCTATTTAAAGCTGAAGTCCACGCGGACGGAGTCGCGGGCTCGCGGGCAACAGCTTGTATATTATAATTGTATGTTCCTTAAGTATATTAAGTGTTGTAACTTTACTTTGCAGACTCTAGACCTTAAATAATTTTAAAAATATGTAAGTTCAAAGTATAGTCGTAGTCTCAGCATTTCTTTGCAAATATTTAATTGTAGGATGTAAACAACATCGGTTGGTTCAAAGAAAAAACCTGTGCCTAAAAGTTAAACGGCTAAAACATAATCACGTCAAACAATAGTGCGATGTAGATACCTAACAGTGAAATCTCTTATTGACTAGAGTACATTTACAAGTATTATGCGATGTAGACGACCAGCAGCGACATCTATTATTTATTAATTATTATCAAATATCAATAGGAAAAAATAAAACCACGTTTGTTGTATGAGAGCCCCGCAAAATATTAAATTTATTTTGTTGAAATACATGATCGATGAAAATTTCAACTCTCCAGCTACTACCGTTCTTGAGATACTTCCAAGAGACAGATAGACAGACAGACAGACGGGCAGCTGACAGACACTGAAGTCTAGGAATAGGGTTCCATTTTTACCCTCTGGGTACTGAAACCTAAAAGAAATACACCAAAAAAAAGAAAGAAAAAATTAACTAAAAAAAAACAACGTAATTAAACCAACTTACAAAAAGAAATGAAATCCCACAAAAAACATTTTCATGTAAAAATGTTGCCAAGATGAGAACATAATATTGTTATAGTTCGTGGTGTCAAAAAGTAGTGAAATCTCATGTAGAGCCAAGTTTCTAACCTTACATACTTAGCCCTAAATCTAAAAACCTTAATTTTACACCAAAGCGCGGCAAAATATTTGATAATAATATAATGTGTCAGCCGAACGAGAAGAATCTAAAAACTCTACACATTAGTCAAAATCGGTGGCTTGGCCATTTTGTTATTCGGCAGGGCTTTGAACTTAATATACCCTAACTAAAGAAAAATGGCCAGGCTATCGATTTTGACTGAGTTGAAATTTACACTGATTATGTATTTCTGTTGCCGCCATAACAACAAATATTAAAAACAAAATAAATAAAATATTTAAGTTTAATTTAGTCTATACATATAATAAAACTGTAGAAATGTGAATTCTGTACATTAAAGATATTCAAAAAATAATAAGCGGGGGGTGTCACTAGATCGCTATAGAAGCCAAAAATGTGGTTAGTTTTTTGTCTGTCTGTCTGTATGTTTGTTCCACTATCACGCGAAAACTACTGATCCGATTTGAAAGCGGTTTTCGCAGATGTATTTGCCTTCTTCCAACTTAACATCTGGTGTATAAAAAAATTTCCCCCCACCCCTCTAAGGGGACAAAAGTGGGGTCAGATTTTGTATCAAACTTTTTTCTTTAACACGAGAACTACTGATCCGATTTGCATACGGTTTTCGCTGATATATTTTTCTTCTTCCAACTCAACATCTGGTGTATAAACTTCCTCCCCCCCACCCCTCTAAGGGGAAAAAAGGGGCCGGGTCAGATTTTGTATCAATTTTTTTCTTTAATGGACTTACTTCATATTATTACTTTATTTTCCAACTTAACATCAGGTGTACACAATTTTTCGCCCCACCCCTCTTAGGGGACAAAAGAGGGGGTAAGGTTTTGTATCAACTGATGAAGTAGAAATACTTTAAATGACAAAACAACGTTTGCCGGGAATAAAAAATTAAGAGGGGCTCTCATACAAAATACACAAATTTTTTCCTAATTTTTCTCTATAATGGTACGGAACCCTTCGTGCGGGAGTCCGACTCGCACTTGGCAGATTATTTTTACTATTTTTCTTCTATTATGGTACGGAACCCTTCGTGCGCGAGTCCAACTCGTACTTTGGCCAAGTATTTTTTTACCTAACCAACATTTAACTTTATATCAGCTTACAAACTCTGTTTACAGTATGTACGGGTATAAAATGCTACAAGTGCTCCCCCGACGAGGGCAGCAGCGGTCCGCCGTGCAAGCACTTCGACAAGCACGACCACGTCTACCTCGTCGACTGCGAACATTCCACCATGTGCCACAAGAGGGTCACATCCTTAGACGTTAATAATGAAAGTAAGTATCTCGATTACACGGCCCCATACGGATTCACGATTATCTGACTCCTACAAAAATGTATCGTTCAACAACTCCTCAACAATAATTCTCTAATTACTCTTTGATGATTGTTTTTGGTTATTGACAAGACATTATGTACTGCACCGAATCCGCTTTTCTTAGGCAGTTATTTCATAGATATTTAAAAATATATCAAGTGTACTCTACATTTACTGCACAGTGCATATTTTAATTAAATCTGACATTTTCCTCTAGGATAATAAATTAATCATACAATCGGTCATACCCTTACCAAGTTACCATATATTTTGCTATGCTTTTCAGATAACAGTATTGACCGTTCAAAACAAGTGCAGTTAGCAGAAATGCACAACAAGACGTATTAAGGTCTAAGGACCATTCACCATACTTTTGCAATAGATCTTTATATGGCGTGTGTTCGCGCATGCAGCGTAAGACACGAGCTTATTGGGCAACGATAAAAGGGCATTGAGGCCATAAAATACATATTATATAGGACTTTCCTTATAGGTGCTGTTTATTACTAGGGCGGTAATATAATTAACGAACGGTCATTACTTTTATTAGCTACTTCATACTCATTTAAATTAATAAAATTATTTTAAAGAACCAATTCAGGTAATTCGTTTTGTAGTATTGAAAGTATACGGAATTTAAAATTGAAATGAAGTCCGATAAAAAAATTAGGTAAAGGTTAAATGTGTATAATATTAGTAACAGAACAGCACGTGCCAAAGCAGCTAAACCCTAAGAGCTAGAAACTTGAAATTTCGCACCACCAGTTTAACTTTTATGATGCAGCCTGCAGGTAAATGTCTTAGTAGAAGCTAAGACAGAATTTTTGGAAATGTCACCCCTGAGAGTCACAAAAATGATGAGAACAATAAATAATAATAATTACTTATTATTATTTATTTATGAACATCATTCATAATATATAATAGGTATGTATTACAAATCCAAGAGCGAATGCCTGACAATGAAACGTATTCTAAATTTTTAGAGTTCTACGACCTTTGTGTCATAAAGTCCTTAATAACATACATCATAATTCATAAATCATTCTTATTATCCATTACGGCTTGCCATACTAAAAACGGTTTCGCAAAACTAAAAAATACTCCTATTTTCCACATGATCTTGGCTCGTACTGCATTTATCTTCCATTTATTTTTATATTTTATTTTTAAAAATTTCGATGCATGTTGCCAAACACTCGAATATCTTACCTACTCTATAGTAAAAAAATATGTAGAGTTCTAAATATAGAATGAGCTTAATTTTAGCAATTAAAGCTTAAATTGGTGGAGGCACTAATCTTAAAATGTTGGAAATGACCAATTCCAAATAAACTTCGTTGCCGACAACGCGGCGCCTAGGCCGTCTGAAATGCCGCTCGATCCACATTCTAAGAACGCTGCACATGTGCAAAAAATATGTTGCCGATTTCTGTTTAAACATTAGTTAAATATTCCAAAACACTGTTAGATACTCTATTAGTTTTACTCCTTTTCGATAAACTTAAGCTTAGTGCTTTGAGCTTTCTCGAAGCTTGCGTGTAGAGCCACAGAATAGATAATAGTTGGTAGAGCTACTTGGTGTAACAGGTAACAAGAAGGTAGAGCAGAGGTTCCCAAACTTATTTTGTCTACTGCCCACTTTGAGAACAAATTATGTTTTAGCGCCCCCATTTTTTCAATTGAAAATGCATCCAGCTGAAATAAATCACCCCCCCAAGCCTCTACACAAACTTCCTCATTTTTTTGAGTCTGGATCCCACACCGCCCCCTTCAGATCTTCAGCGCCCACAAGGGGGCGTTATCGTCCACTTTGGGAAAGGCTGAGGTAGAGCATAAAACTGATCTGATGAAACAACACTTAGTAAAATCGATTTGCTACTTTGGTTCCCAGCAATTTTTGTCTTTCTATGAAATGACAGTATAGGGACTAGGGAATATTACGCAAAAGTAGGAGCAGGGTGCGCCGCTAGCACATACAGTAAATAATCCGACGAAATTCCGACATATTGTTGCTCACGTCATAACTCATATCAGAATATTGACAGAAACTTTTTGTTCACTGTATATATGCTGGTGCTGCCAATAGCATTGCAGTAATAATATATTATCCTATTGACTGATAAAGTATGAAAACCATGATTTCTCAGAGCAATTGACGTCACACTGTGCACTGTGTCAAGGATAATGACACGATGAGCAATACAAAATCCTTTCAGGGAGTATTTAAGGTGACGCCTTGATAACTTGGCTGTAGCGATGTCCATTTTTCTCAGCAATGACTAAAGCTAAGAAATTAAAGTTCACTGTCAGTATTCATCATGTCTTTGTCTTTGAATTACCCATAGCATAACACGATAACACAGAATAATCAATCAAAAAGACCTCTGTAAAAAAAGGGATTCCTATTTTGCCAACAGAGGAGAGTGATATAAGCTTCCAAAATTTGTACATAAATTGGTTCTAGTATACACTTTAATTTGTCCATAGCTTATATGAAATGTATTTATGGTTTTTAAATTACGCGACAAAAACCATTTTGTCGCTATGCCCTTTCAATTTTTTACTGTTCCATTGCTTGTTTTCTATGAGAGGCCGGGCCAGCCTCGCATAGAAAACAAGCAATCTCAAACACATCCAACACGGTTTTTTACTTTAACATGGCGTCACCTTAAGTACTTAAAGCTGAAACCAAATTAGGCCGCGTTCTAATTATGAAAGAGCAGTGTATTGAAATGTAATAAACTAATGAGTTACTGTTAATAGATATACGTTCTAACGAACATGCTAATAAGTGATAACTGATAAGTGATAACGTTTTGTGAGCACACGCGTCTCATTATCATGGATGAAAAATGTAAGGAGGGTTTTAGTGTTTCGTGAACACTTCAGACAGTCTTAAGATCCATACTTCTATTACCTCTTTACACCCAAACCTGTGAACCGATTTTGATGTTTGGTACGGAGACACTTTGAGTCCCGGGGACTGGGGACAACGGGGATTTTGAGTCCCGGGGACTGGGGACAACGGGGACTTTGAGGACATAGGACACTTTTTCCCAGAAAATTGTATGGTTCCCGCGCCTATTCAGGTTAGAAAAAAATGATATGAGAAACCTCAATATGATTTTTGGAGACTTATCCATAGATACCCCACAGGCATAGGTTGGATGAAAATTTTTTTTTTTTGTTTCAGTTGTCATTTTTGCATCAAAATCTTAATGCGGTTCACAGACTACATCTACTTGCCAAGTTTCAATAGTATAGCTCTAATAGTTTCGGAGAAAAGTGGCTGTGACATACGGACGGACGGACGGACAGACAGACAGACAGACAGACATGACGAATCTATAAGGGTTCCTTTTTTACCATTTTGGCTACGGAACCCTAACTAGAGTAATCTATATTCTATATAAAAATTGATCTTCAATGTGTTAGTAAAGCTAAAACTCGAAAACGGCTGAACGGATTGGGCTGATTTTAGTCTTAAAATATTCATAGAAGTCCAGGGAAGGTTTTAAAGTGACACGAAGTTCACCGGGACAGCTAGTTAGTTAATAATAACATAAGCATAATGTTATGGTTATGTTATTATTATAATTTATAATACTAAATTATAAGGATTAAGTACCCTGTTTAGTCGGGAAACGGGAAGATGATAGACGTGATCCATCAGTTGGATTTGACGTAACCTGACTATATAACGTAGATCCGCCATCTGCCTATGGATCAATTAGTGATCTGATAGTACAAAATATTATGTCTTGAGCAAAAAAATATGCGAGAAAACAGACTGCAGCCGCACTGGGCCCTTACTCGTAAATAATTAAAAAACATCTTTTTTTTTCAGATCACCTAAGCATACACCGGGGCTGCGCATCACAGACTTTACCCGGAGACCAGTCCAAGATAAACGGGAAATGGCAGGTCGTGAACACCATATACGAAGTCTACAGCGAAGGCTGTTCGGACGACAACTTCGATCCCGATAGACCGTCCAAAATCGTCAACTGCTACTGCAGAGGCGACAAGTGCAATAGCTCGCATAGGCATAAGAGTCTACCGTTTGTGTACCTCGTATCGTTGTATACTCTGTGGCACTGGGTGTCACAATGAATAAATTAATTAATACTTACAGCTTAAAATTATAATATATTACTAGCTTAACTTGCAAATGTTATTTTGCTAATTAAGCGTTATTCGAGTATACAAATTAAAGAATAGATTTTGTCCGGTTTTAGACAAATAAAATTCATTAAAATTGGTCATGAGAATATATAAAATAATTATTGAGAGAGATGAATGAGAATAATTATATTAAATGTCGGTTCCTGGTAATAAATAGGATTGTATACTTACTGTATTATGGTGGTTTAAAAACACGCCAAAGTGTGTTTATAATGTAATTGTAATTAATTTTGATGTAACTTTGCACGGTAGTAGTTAATTAAGGCTCTGGAAGATGGATGTTAACAAAATATAGTAATGCAATAGCCTATATTATGGGGTATAATAATAAGAGGTAAGAAGAGTCATCTAGTCATCTTTTGGATTGTCTAGTTCGAACTTCAACGTAATGAATATATAATCAATTTAAATACTCATAAGCTGTATGCAACTACATTATGTAGTTTGAGATAAGTATATGAAAAATGTTGTAAAGATTTCTTCTTTTTATGGTCCTGACTCCTGGTAGTCCTACTTATTCAAATCTAATTTGAATAAAATGTAAATAATATGTATAGAGAAAATGAAAAGTATGTATCTAATTAAGAAACAAAGCTAGTATATTAAGTACATAGCATGAATATATAAAATTATTATTATTTAATTTTTTTAAACAAAGCAATCGAGTAAAGAATTATTAATTCCTAGTCAAAACATCAATGACACCATTTCTATCCAAATGAAAAGAAAATACCTCTTTTGTACGCGCAGCGCGTTGTCTTACTTATTATTGTAAATTTCTCATTACTTAATTAAAATTATAGCCAAAGTATTTTATTTAAACTACCTTGCCTCTGATAACTTGTTCACTCTTTATAATATTGAATAAAAGTGTTATGAGCGGCCATATTTAAAGCACTACTAGGTATATCGATTTTCCTGGGTACTTCAAATGCGCAATAGCTCTCCCATATCACAGAATACATATTAGTACAGGTACAGAATGAACACTCCCGAAACCCTAAAACAGAACCCTAACCAGCTGATTTTTTGTATATTGATAGGTTAATAGTTTTAGGCGGACTTGCGTATATAACTTTAACTCAGATCTGCGCAAGTGGGCCTTGAAAATTAAGTCATCCTATTGTCATAAGCAACTTAAATAAAAAAATCAGAGTTTTTTGCAAACTCTGTTTTTTTTTGTGTATATCTTATAAAATAAAACTTGTACTTACATTAGCGTGGTTCTCGACCAGGCACAGGAAAACAACATCTTCTCTCAACAGTCGGACAGCACCGTGCAGAGGCTGAGTGGTCTTACTCTTGAGCATTCTGTACAGCAGCGCCGACGACATGTGAGCGAAGTCCTCACCTACAAGACAAAAACGGTCAAGGAGGTGCAACACAACGACAAATTGCGGAGCTGCGTGTTTCTGGCCAATATAAAAGCTTTGTGATAGTTGTAGTGGCAGTGAGAAAATTGGAGCTATTTTTATTGGTTATAATACAGTATAAGTTTTAACACTTCAGCAAAATTTCATAGAGTTTAAACAAGTTGTTTATTCAATACCATAAAATATTTTTTTGTAAATAATGGATTCCAACTTTTTTCATCTTCTATACACACTTACATTATAATTAAATAAGAAAATACATGATTGACAGTTTATATGCATTTAATGGGCTTTCAAACAACTGAACAAACTTTTTTGCACAAATACAGACTACACAGGCCTTTAACCACTTTTTTAGGGTTCCGTAGCCAAAATGGCAAAAAAGGAACCCTTATAGATTCGTCATGTCTGTCTGTCTGTCTGTCCGTCCGTATGTCACAGCCACTTTTCTCCAAAACTATTAGAGCTATACTATTGAAACTTGGTAAGTAGATGTAGTCTGTGAACCGCATTAAGATTTTGATGCAAAAATGGAAAAATTATAAAAAATTTTAGGGGTCCCCATAGAAAAAAATTTTAAAAAAATTTTTTTCATCTAACCTATGCGTGTGGGGTATCTATGGAATCTATGGATAGGTCTCCAAAAATCATATTGAGGTTTCTTGTATCATTTTTTTCTAACCTGAATAGTTTGCGAGAGAGACTCTTCCAAAGTGGTAAAATGTGTGTCCCCCCCCTCTAATTTCTAAAGTAGGGGCATGATAATTCTAAATATAATATATGATGTAGATTACTATAAAAACTACCAACGAAAATTGGTTTGAACGAGATCTATCCAGTAGTTTTTTTATACGTTATAAATGCTAAACCTTAATATAAATTTCATTAAATCGACTGAAATATAAAAATAAATCAAAAACCTCTTAATTTCTTAAAAATAAACCTTATTGCTGCTGCGGAATCCTTCATGGGCGAGTCCAACTCGCACTTGGCCGCTTTTTTCTAAATGTTTGCCTCAAAACTATTTGAGGCCAAAATTGATGCCAAAAACATTTTAGAAAAAGAATGTCAATCATGCAAACACTGATAAAGTTATATTTAGTAACTTATCAGTCATTCACTGATACTTTAAGTGTCCAACAATTTTTGTAATATTTTAAATGTTTATAACCTGTCAAATCATCCCAGTGTGCTGATATTAATCCAGAGCAGTGTTCTTTTAAAGCTGATGCAGAAATCTCATCAGCAGCAGAATAAAACTTCACACAGTTTCTGAAAAATAAATACACAGTGAAATCATTTATTATATATAAAAAGTATAAATTAAACATACATTTATAACTCGATCATGAGAAATCGAGACACAATTATAGATATTCAATTGTTACGCAGCCGCTGGTGGCGGCTTTGGGCTTGATGAGTTAATTGTATAATAATGCAACATAACTTACACTACCTTTTTACTATTTTGCATTATGTTTATAATAATACATAATCAAAGTACCTAAAGTTAGTTATGAAAGTGCTATGGTCAAAATTGATTCGTAGGCCTAACCTGGTGGCCCTACACCACAACACTAGGCAACAGACAACAATTTTTTATAACCTAACCAAATTACTTAGATCTGCTGTCTACCTATAAAAATCAATTTTTCTGATGGTATGTTTTTGTGTACATGAAACACAACAAAATTAATTTTAACCTATGAAGCTCCCGAACGGCCCAAGTGGGCCGCGATAACAATAGAATAACAATAGATTTCCAAGAATCCGCAATCAACGGATTAAATTACCTCACACCAACACTAGCAATTAAAGCTTGTTCACATTTCCCAACCAGGCCAAAAAGTTTGAAGTTAGCAGCGGACTTCATCATTTGTAATGCAAAAGGCTCTCCCCTGGATAAGTCCACAACATCTGTGTACAGCCACTTTAGTAAAGCTGAACCAACTTCATCAGACAAATCTGACCAATCTGGAAAAATCAAAAATGTTTCTTTAGTCATTACTCATTAACAATTATTGAGACATTAATTAGTTTTTAAAATTTGTGAATTTTCACAAATTATGCATTAAATCATGATTCATGACACACTTATGTAAATTCGAAGTAGGTATTAAAATCCTTTTGTTTTATGTGAGAATGTGTTTTTTAAATTAACTTGTTAATATTTTAAGAAAAAATTAATTTGAATTGACGAGTTTATTTAATAAATCTAAATGTTTATATCCTTACCCAGTTCATTTAGGTTTTTCAACGCATCCTCATTCCATTCATCTGATCTAGCATTTAAAACAAACTTATGTCCTGGAACTGATTTATTCTGCAGCTTGATAACAATATCAGAGTAAGTTTCTCGACCGTACAGCGTAGAGACGGTCATTAAAAGCCTAGCCACAAAACTGGTTTCACTCAAATCTCCTGCCGACGCAGCTGCTAAAGTATACTTCCGTTCTACTTCTGCACAATGACTTTGTAGTTTACTATACTCCTCCTTGAGAAGTGCCAAATGCTGCTGCAGCTTGGTCACCTCGCTGGACGCTGTGTAACAAACATATAAAATTAGCGCTAGGCGAGTTCTCAGTTCCGCCCACTTCGAAAAGAATTAACCACGACCTAACGTATTATTTCTTACCCATGATCAGAGTTTCCCCTCTCCCGATTTCCTGTTCCAAGTTCCAACGATGTATCGTTATTTGCTGTTTTTACATGCAAAATAAAAAGAGAAAAATATACGAGTTGCTTTTGTAAAACAAAAATTGACAATTAATGTGAATATTGACAGTTGACACTTGACATGTATGATGACATGTCGAATGTGTCAATCTGACATTTGTAAATATGCGTGAATTTCTAAACAGTAAGCAGTGTACTGGTTAGAACAACCTGAAAATTCTGATAGCTCAATAACCAATCAAATCTCATGAAATCGCACTGGTGTATACTGATCACATACTGATATAGCTCAGAAATACCCTTAATGACGTTATATCCTTTTTATTAATAAAAATTAGCTAGTCTTAGGAACTTACTTTCCTATTCCAAAAATGGTAGAATAATTATACAATCAAATTATTGAATAGCCAATAGGCAATAGGTATAAAATCCAAATAATTTTGATTGATTAATGTATTGCAATTTGCATCTCGTATGGTTTCATTTTAATTTGTAAAAGGTTCTGTAAGTACTAAGTCAAGTTTGGTGCAAGTTAAAACACAAACCTATCAATATACCGTCTATAATAAATGTAACCCTAATCTGTGACCGTTTATAAGTTCTCTAAAGATTAACAACGGGTTAACTTGCTTGTTTTAATGGTTGTCATAAGTAATAAAAGATCACAAAAGTGGAAATATCAAGGAAATACTGAATTTATATTGAATTGATTGTGTTATTAAAGCCTGACCAGAAATATAAAAAACCTGCGCTGAGGGCGCTAAATGAACTATGATTATGGCAACAAACAGTACAGTCATACACTTACGAATTGGCTATTGTACAATTTTTAGCTGGTGTTCAATTTAATAATTTAGACATATTTTAATATAGAATATTGCAGAAATAGTTTGTTTGTCAAACTATTTCTGCAATATTCTAGCATAGCATTTATGTATAGTTTTAAAATATCACGAAATAAACTCCTTAGTAAAACTATAGGCATTAGGCAGTTTAAAAAATACAACTTTATACTTTCATTATTCGCTTTTATTTAATTTATATTCAAGTTATATTAATACTACATGATCTCTCTCTCTTCTGAAAACTGAGGTCTGACCTTTTCTTCGTATTTTCATTACAAATGATCAGTATACACCTAAAAAACAGAAGTCTTAAATTAGATTAGTCACAAACACAGCACAAATTAGCCAATTTACATTGCACACACTATATGAGGTACCTACCGGCTACCAGTCATGTTGACAACAAAGTCCGTGATGTTATTTAGAGGAATAAAGTCGATCCCTTCAGACCTACTTTCCGACAAGTAATTATTCATATTATAAATAACTTTTTATAACTGGCTTTAAATAGTTTTCGGCATTTTAACGCTTAAATAACTCACTTTTCCAAGAAATATATCACGCACAATCGAGAACACACTTTGACAGATGACAATTATGACATCTCATTTGTTGGTTGACATTGTTATTGTTGCCAGTTGAAGAAATTAGTTCCAATCATAAAGTTAATATAGGTACCTAGCGGAATAGAGCAACAAGCTCGAGCTGGCAAACGTAACCGAAATTGGTTTTCAGCTGTGTGAAAAATATGTGTACGTATACACTCACACAAGCATGATTGGACATGAATTCTATGAGATTAAATTGTCAACGGTAAGCCCGCGGGCTGATGGTTGTCAAAAAATGAGTGATGCTGTCATGTGTCACACGTCTCTTTTTACCACGCAGTGTTACCTACTGATAGTGACATCTCGCTTGCTCAGGCCTTTGTTTCTCTATTCCGCTAGGTATATTAACTTAATGGTTCCAACTTCCAAATAGATTTCCGCAATATGGCGAGGTATTTTATTTTATTGGTCGGGCTTTACTTCCTATTTTTTTCCAATATTCACTATAGTTAGCCGGTGACGGTGACCGGTGTTATTTCTCTTATCTCTTATCAGTAGTAAAGGTTACACACAATAGATGTCACTTTTTACCATCTTCTATTTTTATGATAACCTTCAAGTGATTTTGTCAAATGAATTGATAACAACGGAGAATTTCCCAATTGGTTCGAGAAATTGTTTTGAATTAGTGGCCGGGTGGACTGCTAAAGTGTTTTTATCATTATGAAGTCCATTAGCAAAGTTGTTAATCTCGGTTTATCAATACCAAAACAGTCAAGGTACATGATGTATTTACAAATACCTTTTTGAAAGTGAACTTTACATACCAAAGTGTAAATTTGATACGTGTTCAAACTTTGTACGTTTTCAGGTATATTTGTACTACCGGTGTACGGTCAAATGCTGACGATGGATGGCTTTCGAAATTGCTGGTTCGGAAAATAGAACCAACGAAGGAGTCGCACAGTCGTATGCTTAGCGACAAGGAGATTGTGTATGCGTTGCACACACACAATATTCGCCCGGACTCGGTAGACAAGTACCTAAAAAACTAGTAAGTCAATTTTTACTACACAGCTTATCACTTCTACCATTTCTCTATTTATAGGTTAACAAAATCAGCAGCAAATCAGTAACTAAATGATTATGCAATTCTCATAGATCACCTACAATATTTAGGCGAATAATTGTAAGTCAATAGCCATATTACACAATAAACATTATTATCTCTTCTGAATTTTGGTATATTGTTATCCATAATAAGACTTACGTAAAGCGAATAGAACAGATAACTGTAAGATAAGATATAAAATTTATTTATTGTCTGTACATATATATCAACTTTTCATTTTTACCAAAATTAACCTCATTTTGCTCTTGTTTATTTTAGCAAAACATCATCCGAGTTTATTGCATCTCGAAAAGCGGAGCTAGGCTGTGAGCTTGTTGGATCATGGACTGTATCGGTTGGGGATATGGACCAGGCATTACATTTATGGAGATACGTTGGTGGATTTGAGAAGATTGACAAAGCAAAAATATTATTCAGAGAGAATGCTGTATGTGTGCTAGCTATTAATTTATAATCTTGCAGATTTTAGTGTGAAATTTTTCTAACACCAGTTTTGTTAAAAATTTTATATTTTAAGATAGAATTTATTGCTTTAGTAACTTTGATTGCTAATAAGACTTTTTCTATTCCAGGACTACCGAGCATTAGAAAAAGAAAGAGGGAACTTTGTTCGGTCTCGTCATTTACAATATCTTCTTGCATTTAGCTTCTGGCCTTCTGGGGAGCCCCGCTCACCAAAAAATATTTATGAGATAAGATCCTACAGGTATATGTTGTTTGACTGGTATAAAATTTTAATAAATATGTAATTTATATCACACACCCTATTATAACTAAAAATATACAATTTTTTCAGCTTAAAACCTGGAACCATGATAGAATGGGGCAACAATTGGGCTCGAGGTCTTACATACAGGCGTGCACAAAACGAAGCTTTTGCTGGATATTTCTCACAAATAGGAAGACTTTACAATGTTCATCACATTTGGTGTAAGTAACTCAAAATCCTTACTGCACAAAGTAATGTTATTACTGTATCACTGCCATATTTTTCTTCTTGATGGAATAATTTATTTTGGGCCTAATATCCATAAATCTTTAAATCTTATAAAACTTTAACAAAGAGCTATTGAATTTTATTGGAGGTTACCTACTACAGATTGAGTTTGCCAACTGCCAACATTAGTTTGGAGTTTGGACCGTGGATGTCAATAAAGTTGATGTAGTTGTATTAAAAGTGACAGTAAATGTTAAAGGTGAAAGGTGAGACCACACTACTGCGTATTGTCGCAAGTCGCAACACGCGGAAGCGACGCGACGCCCATAGAACTGACGTTTTACAAACGTGAATCTGAGATTGTACTATCAGAGAAGTTGATTCCTAGTCAGATGGGGGACCTACGTAGTTTGGTCGCGTTATGTCAAACCCAGCCGACAGATCACAATAATTATCATTGAATTGACATGATTCGACCAAATGAAGTTGGTCTGTCAACTGCCTAGGAATGAATTTCCTCGATGGTACAAACATCACTTGTATAGCATCTAGTCTCGACTCTCGAGTCTCCTTTCTCGCTCATCTTACATCCACATTTCTAGAAGTCAAAATTTCGCGCCATGTTACAACTTACACGTAATATGCCGCAAAACAATTTTGTCGTAAGACGCTTTGCAGACGACGGGGCGGGGCGGGCCGGACAGTTTCGCCGCGAATGATAACACAAAGGAAATCCTGGAACCACACGGTGGGCAAGTACACTGCGCCGCCGCGCTGCGCGGCATGTCCGCGGCTGCCCACTGTGGATCACACAAACCAGTTTACATGCGGTAACGCAGACGGCGTGTGCTTTGTGTACGCGGCGCGGGCAGCCGCAGACATCGACGGGCAGACGCGCTCTTTATTGCTTTGCAGACAAAAGCCCGCCCCGCCCCGTCGTCTGCAAAGCGACCTTAGACTTCATCATAACGCCACATTTCACCAATTTCGCATACTCAATACTACAAGCAGCAATAATTATTTGCAGGCTACAAGGACCTTCAGGCGCGGCGCGAGACACGCGAGAGCACGTGGCGCAACCCCGGCTGGGACGAGTGCGTGGCCTACACCGTGCCGCTCATCCGCGAGATGCACTGCCGCATCCTCGAGCCCACCGAGTTCTCGCCCACGCAGTAAACCCGCACTCAATCATATTTATAATCTCACTCAGTAAAATAAGTAAAGGTTTAAAAAAAAACCTTTTTTACTAAATTATTGCATTGTCATTGGCTCTCAATCAACTCTCAATACATAATATGCAAAGTTTCGAATTAATCAGACTACTGGAGATAGATGAAAATCGTGGAATCAAAGATTCCGTTATTCATTAGATTAATGCAGCCAGCCCAACATAATAAAAGCATGTTAAAAACTAAACATATTTATCAATGCTTATGGCAGGGCCCCCGTAAGGGCTACTGGCGCCTGTGTGCAAAAAAAGGATTTTGGTGCCCCTTTAGGCAAATTTTTTGAGCCCTTGGTTTTGGCGCCCCTAAAGATGGCGATTTGGCGCCCTTAAAGATGGCGATTTGGCGCCCCTAGAGGATGGCGCCCGTGTGCACTAAACACATTGCACATAATATGGTAGCGGGGGCCCTGGCTTATGGTCGAAACCTGCAGTAATGGTCTCTCATTTAAGTGATGAGATGTCCTTGTAATACTTACTGCCAAGCATTATAGTTGTAGACTGTAACTATAACATTTAGCAGTATCAAGTTCAGCCATATCATTTTGTTGGGACTCTCAAACTATAAGAGCCAGTCCACATGGCGCGTTGCGTCGACGCAACGCGCCGTGTGGACTGGCTCTTAGGACAAATGCAGGAAAAAATAATAATATTGTGATGATTAAAGCCATTTTGCTCATAGTTGACTTCAACTAAATAACTACGTCAAATTCATAACACCTTTTTACAACATGGTACTATAATAGCGGTGGTCAAATTGCATCTCAATTTTTTTCAATAATAATTAAATATCGAATAATTCCTTAAAAATCTATCTTATATAATCATTATAATTAATGATAAGTGTCTGGGTGTCCTTTCATAATTTAATTGGATTCGTATCGTCAAGGAATGCCAATGACGGCTTAATATAATAGTTTTTTCTTAAACATGGTGAAATAAAGGGAAATAAAGAGAAAGAGTGAGAGAGAGAGGAGAAGAAATTGTTTTATTTTACTGACTGAGATTATGAATTAGAATATATACGTTGAGTATGTATAGAGCAGTGAATAGTGATAGACCACCGCGACCGTGTTATTTACATAATATATGTATAACATTTTCAACTGGCCACTGCATAATAAAAAAAATCCACCTCTTTGCAGTATCCAGTTAGATTAGGCCAGAGTAAAAAACACTGCACGATTGATCTGCTCCATACATAATATTAACTCAATGGTTGTAGTTTTTCTTTAGTCATTTTACAATATATACATATTATTATATCATGTAGCATACAACTCGAGCGAGTATAAAATACATAATATAGATCTGTCTGGCTCTGTTAAAATTAGTTTCTATAATCAATTGTAAATAGGTTTACAATAATACTACTGTTAAAATATGGACTTTTGTCCACGAAGTTTTATACTGTAATCAATTTTTTTTTAAATTATATTTTGTAAGCGTAACAGATACGTTTTTTATTATTCGTGGGCCACTGCCCACCGTGGTCTGCCCGGAGCAGTTCGCTGCCTGATGCAATATGTATTGATATCGATTATGATGAGCCTTATACATGTCGGAAATAAAGTGCATTTAATTGTGTTTCATTAGCGTTTTATTGTTAATCTGTTCCTTAACTCCCACTCGGAACGGCCCAAACATTAGAAGGTGAGGAGGAAAAAAATACACATTGTAATATCATTTCTATTATTTATTTTCAGTTTGATTTTTTCATTAATAAGATTATATTACAATATAATAATTAATGATAATAATTATTAAAACTACAAATCGATTGTGTAATTAAAATATATAACAAAAAATATAAAAGAAAACAACGGCGTCGTCGGCCTGTCGAGAGTCGAGTCATCCGGCGCCTGCCGCACCTCTCACACCTCTCGCTAATATTGCTAACTACCTGTCCGTGATAGACTATACAATGGTAAAATATATAAAAAAATTTGTTACAATGTACATAATACGTGATCGCTAACTACGATTTTGGTAATTCTATATTAGCCGTCCGCGACTCGAGCCGGGGTGGTCACTGGTCGCGTCTACACACTACTGTCACCTCGCCCGACGTGCTCGTGAGTACATTCAGACATTAGTCATTACGCGAGCCGTCGCATGGCACAGCTACTGCGGACTCCCGCCTAACGTTAAGTACTGACCATCTACTGCACCGCTACAAGCTTCGAATCAATTCCATGGTGCCTCGATCCCGCCTACCTACCGCTTATTCGACGCTACAGTGGTTTATTCTTAGTTTCTAAATCGGAGAAGTGTAAGCCGCTGGTTCATTATGCCTAATACTTTTGAAATAGTGTTTTAATAATATTATGTTCTAAGTTGACTATAAAACGTTACAATACTTGAAACCCTGTTTTGGTTGTCACGTTTGTGTCTTAGCTTTTTATGTGCACTTCATTAAACCGATATAATTTTGAACAAGTGAAAAAGGACTCATTATTGTTATGCTTGTACTGTTACAGTAGTAATACAATTTATTAGTTTATTTCTTATAGATGACGATTTCTATCGTTTCACTTCATTTATAAAACTACAGTTAAATATTTATAATAATCGAAGCATCCATATTCCATACGCTTTTAACATTGCAATTTGCAAGTGATATCTTACTTTTAAGAAACCATGAAGCGAACATCTAAGCCAATAACTTAATTTTACATGTAGTCTGCACATTCGTTTTATAATTTATAACATTCGGTGTCAATACATAATTACTTCTATTAATAGAAATATTCACACAGCTAATCACGGTCTGCCTTTTTTGTCTGGCACTTTCGAAAGGTCATAGGGGCAGATCTTAAATAGTATATAATATGCTGTGAAAATATATTTCTTCTTTATTAGTTAAAGGGTTTTCACATAGTTTATTTTAGACTGTTGTAACTTTTCTATTAGCAACTTGCATTCAGTAAAGTTTTAATTTGTAGAGAGAAAGCTTTCAATTAAATAAATTTTAAATGTTTTTATTATTTAATGTAAATTACAAAAATGTTAATTGACTTTAGTTTTGCAGCCTGTTTACCTTAATTTGATGTTAGACATCAACCAGTGTAAAGACTAAAGAGTAAAGACTATTCGAGACAAGGACCAGAAATAAACATTTATCGTTCTTACTTTTATATAATTGAAAAGTTTACATGTAACATTATAGTCCAGATAACATCGCTACCGCATAAAGTTATTACATCGTTTTTAATTTTGTAGTCAAACATTAAAGTTTGCTAAAATTGTAATTTTTGGTCTGAGATTAAATATTAACATTGTCAGTACCAGGTTGGTCGTGTAAAACGTGAGAATATCCGGAGGTAAGTCGGTTGGTTGTCCTAAGAACACATAACCACCGCGGTGTGGGGGCGTAACAGTTCAGACTTCAGGGGGAGGAGTCGGGCCGGTAGGGAGGGTCTACAGATTATTATTGTCATAATATTATAATGGTCAGCTCGAGAGGTCTGCGGGGAGCGAGTCTCTGCTGCGCTATCACGTGACGTCACCGTACAACCGTCGCTAGCCACTGGCACGATCGGAGCGACCGGACGGGCGAGTTTAAATATAATTATATTAGTAGCATTAACTAAATTTGGATATTTATGACTAAGTCGGCGTTAAATTAAATAATGTAACCGTCTATACATATAATATGACTGGTAAGCTCGGCGGACGACACGCGGACGGCGCGTCGCCCGCTCGGGGAAGCACTCGGTGGACCTCCGAATGTACACTCCGCATTCGCCACTTACAAAAGTAACAAACTATACAAGTACTCGAATATATTATCGTTCTTATGTACAGCGCGGCCGCGCGCCTCGCCCGGAGGCGCCCCTAGTATACACTTATATATTTACAAACATCGGCAGTCGCACGGCAGCACCTGCATCGTCGATTGTTGAAACACGAAAACTTCATAAAAATAAACGTCTCGCGAGTCGCGTCTGACGTGTAAAATCAACTAGGCCACAAACGAATACGTCCAATCCTAAGTCCAATCGTTGCCAGGAATTCAACATACGTTTTAAAGAATTGCGCCTAAAGTAAAAGCTAATGATATGAATATTATAATTTCGCCTATCTACCGCGACGCCCGACGGCGCGGCGCGGGTGGCGGGGGCGCGCGGCGCGGTCCGCCCGTCGACTGTCAGCACTGAGCGTAGTGAGCGGCGGCCGCCTCCTATTCGGTATACACTACCTACATTCCCAAGCCTTAACGTGCCACTCGCTCGGTGTACTCGATACTGAGTAACGTAGAAAAAAGATAAGAAAATTGTAGTCCAAGAGCCGACGATAAGTATCGAGTCGTCGTTCTATAGAACGAAATATCTTAACCCATTTCAGTGGTAATTCTAATCAACGCGGGGGAAATTTTTACAAAAATATGGCACTAGAAATTTTAAAATAAATAGTGCCTTTAATAATTAAATATGGAATAATTCCAAGATGATATTGTATCGAATAAATATTAATTAATTTTTTAATTCAAAAAAGGCCTACGCATACTTTTGCAACACACTTTTAACTCATAGATAATGCTAAATTATTGGCCCCCAGCATTAGATGTAGAAATACTACTGCAAATCAGTTATCAGATCTCCGCCTACGAGCTAAAGTTACGCTAGACGCAGAGTGATACACTATAATATAGATACAAGGGTAACTAGAGTGCCTCGCATGGCTGTGCTTAGTCGCTTTAGTGCTAGTCCGTGACGAGCAAACGCAACAAAAAAAAAAAGATTTACATTTCGAACATAATATTATGACTTCACGCACGTTTGTTTGGCACCAACTAGCATTACTAGACCTAATTTTGTAAACCTTACAACGTGTCACTTTGTAAAAATTCTACGGTTTTTTTTTTGTTCTAAGCCTCAACAAACTAAAGCGACGAAGCAAAACCTTTTTAAAAATAAAAGCATTTCATTCACATCACTATCTTAAATTTAATAACATCGCGATCTCTACACACAAGTGTTCAGTATTCACACCTTGACCAGTAGAAGTGAGTTTTAAGCACGATCACATGATAGTTAACGTAAAAAGATTTTACATTTATATAACGGACATCATTACAAGCTGTAGCATTACCTCAGCCGTTACGAGCGTGCCTAAAACCCACTGCTGCTTCTTAATATCAATACAAAAACTTAATATTTTAGTAAAATAGGAAATGCCCTCCCAGACTATTTATCAACTAATGAAATACTGATACATTTTGGAAGACTTAACAGAAAATGTAAAAAGCTACAAACTCAAAATAAATTTGTTAGTAAATTACATATGTATACTCTTACAGAGATTGTCAAAAAAAGGGTCTCACCCGCTGTGATAATATTAGTGAATATCAGACGAACTGCTCTCCACATTGTCATTTTACACATTAAGATTAAACAAAACATAACCAGGCGGAGAGACGGATTGAGACAGACCAATTATTAAGTGTTAAAACTGTCTACAAATGTAAACTTAGAAGAGGGAATAGGACAGACGTGTACATTCATTCTATATAACTGAATGCACTTTCGACAAGGATGCCTTATGCACTGAGCATCAATAGGTTATGCAGAGTTTCAGAGTTTTTTTTACAGGAGTTTATTTATTCACTAACGGTTTTGATTGACCAAAATGTTATCAAATCAGCAATGCTAGTGAAAAGATAAAGCTCTGTCAAAAACCTCAGAAACCGGGCAGTACAGCTCAACAAGGCTTTAAATGAACGTGGCGAGAAAAGGAACTGACGCTTCTATCATACAAAAATGTCATGGCGTCTGTCCGTCTGTCTGTCTGTCGCTGTATCTCAAGAACCGCTATAGCTAGACTTCTGAAATTTTCACAGATTGTGTATATCTGTTGCCGCTATAACAACAAATACTAAAAACAAAATATTTAAAGGGGGCTGCCATACAACAAACGTGATTTTTTCGGCCTTTTTGCTCGATATCAATAATGGCAACAGGTAGGCACTTGAAATTTTCACAAAGGCCTTAAATATATTTATATGTAATTATTAATAATATTTAAATAAAATAAAAATTTAAGGGGGCTCCCATACAAAAGACGATTTTTGGCCTATTTTTGCTCTATAACGGTACGGAAACCTTCGTGCGCGAGTCCGACTCGCACTTGGCCGATTTATTTTATTTTATTGACAGTTCTCCTTTACCAGCAGCGCCCCGTCCACGTTCATTTAAAGCCTTGGAGCACTATACAGTTATGCTGGCAGCATTCAGTTTTAAACTAGATGTAACACAGATACAGTAGAAAAGGAAGCCCGCGGTGGGAGGGCTAGACAGTCTCAGCAATGATTCTCCGCCGCATGGAATTACTCGGCATCGAAAACAAAATCATCGGCGAACCTTATCAAATTTACTTAACACTAGCTTCATTTTTCACTTCGAATAACAGCCTTAGTCTGTTTAAATATTTTCGCAATAATTATTATTATACATGTATGTAAATTACGGCTACCGTTTGTTCTACGAGTGACCACGAATTGTCAGTTTGTTCGGAGACAACGTCGCACGGAACTTTGTGAACCTCCTAAACGGCAAAACATCTTACTGGGTACTACTTTAGTAGATAAGCATACAAAGATGATTTTGCCCCAATATACCGGCAAACATAAATAAAATAACCCAGGTAGTACTAGGAAGCTTTTATCATAAATTATTACATGTCTAAATGAGAACGTCAACAATGGAGATAAAAACTGGCGATAATGCGAGTCCCGGTATTACAAAATAACCTTTACATTATATCTGGCATTATAAAGAAAAAATTGCGCGTGTACTTTAAATATAGACGGAAATATCATATACTATACTCATGATCGTGTGTGTATTTGTATAGTGTATGTGTTCGAATGTGTGTGTATTCATATAACTCGTTCAGTAAAGGAAAACTGGATTACTTAAGCATGTAGGTGGTTTTCACAGGAAGGTGCGAGCAAAAAAATAATACGGCGGCATACTTTATCTGAACGAGTCATACGTGTGTGTGTATATGTGTAGGCGTGCGCGTACGCGCGGGCCTGTGTGTGTATGTATGTGTGTGTGGTTACAGAGAGCCAGCGGGGAAGCTTGCGGAGGAGTTGGAGTGGGCGAGCGACAGCATCGAGCCGGACAGCGACTGCTCCTCGTCGCCGTAGCCCTCGCGCGACAGTTCCGCTATCGCCATCGCACTGAAAATTTTACAGAAAATTAATAAGTAACATAGTCAAATATAATATAGATTTACGCTGAATTCATATCGTATGGATACCACACTTCTCCACAGTAAAGTTTCTTTTAACAATAAAAATCTTCCGCAAAGTATATAGGGAAAAAATGGACTACAGTTGAACTACACCACACGACACTCCTGCTGTACTATGGAATGTGAATTAACGCGTCGCTTCGCTAGTGTAGATACGCCTAGTGCGGTTTCACCTTTATCTCTATTCAGCAATTAGTGTAAAGTCTATAATTTTAATATAATATATATAAAGCGGAAGAGTTTGTTTGTTTGAACGCGCTAATCTCAGGAACTACTGGCCAGATTTGAAAAATTATTTCAATGTTAGATAGCTCATTTATCGAGGAAGGCTTTTATGATTATCATAGGCTATATTTTATCACGCTAGGGCTAATAGGAGCGAAGAAATAGAGGAAAATGTGGAAAAAACGGGCGAAATTTTTGAAAGGGCTTATCTCACGAACTACTGGAGCACTATTATGTTATATATGTTATACACTACTATAATATTATGTATGTATGTTATACACTAGTCACTACTATATTATGTTATATGGCACATAAGTAGACCCCATGAAGGATTATAGGTTATTTTTGTAAACTAATTTGTATGTGAAATATCTAAGGAACGTCTAGTTTAATCATAAGTTACCTGAAGCCGAGGCGCGCGCTCTCGCTGTCGAACTGTTCGAGCTCTCGCTCGTGGCGCTCGTGCAGCAGCCGCGTCCGCTCCGCGCGCTCCGCCACGAACTGCGCACACTCCGACTCCATCTACACACACCGTTACAGTTAATATTTGACGACCTCTGTGGCTCAATGGTTGAGCGTGTGGTGGCTCAAAGACTGGGGTCGCGGTTCCATTATTAAAATGGTCATAATTATTAACAGGCTCCTATTTTAAATAACCACAACAATACACTAACCTGTGAGATGGTCGGTGACCGAATTTCTCTCTATTCGACGACCAGAATTTATCAATTTATGGATAGGATTGATTGGTAAGGGGTTTCGTAAAAAATATGTTTTCATCATACATAACAACAAAACGATACAAACTAACAAAAACATTGCCTGTATCTGTCAAGAGTTTTTCAAACGAATGACACAAGCCCTACGTTCC
Organism: Plebejus argus; assembly: GCA_905404155.3. Taxonomy (NCBI): domain Eukaryota; kingdom Metazoa; phylum Arthropoda; class Insecta; order Lepidoptera; family Lycaenidae; genus Plebejus; species Plebejus argus. The sequence goes on from FR989933.1 coordinate 5,169,918, forward strand.
ACTTGGCGTTGAAAACGATCAAAACGCTAAAAATAGGAGGCATTTTCAGCGTTTTGATCGTTTTCAACGCCAGGTGGAACGCGGGGAAGGTGAAAAAGATTTAAGTTAATTTGCAACTTTATTGTTAACCCTTTTATTGAGGATTTTTTCGAAATAAACTGAGTATTCAATGTTTTATTTTTAATAAATCTGTTTTGCCTGTGATCATATTGGTCCTTTAAAATAACAAAGTAAGAATGTGTCTACCTTTTGTTCGAGCAGCGCCCGGCGCACGGCGACCCGCTCCTCGAGTTCGCGGCGTTCGCGGTTGCGCTGCGCCTCCGCCTGCATCTTGCTCTTGCTCTGGTACGCCGTCAGCATGTCCAGCTCGTGCTCCAGTTGCATCTTCAACTGCTGGCACTCCATCTGGAATACGATAGCATTTTTGGAACGAAGTTCATTATCGCGCGTTGCGAAATGGGGCTAGACGGAAAAAATTGTAACGACACTTTTTGCCACAGACCTAGATCAATATAGATACCGCATGTGTATGTATGTACTACTTCGCAGGACATGCAGTATCTATATTGATCTGTCTGTGCTTTTTGCTATAGTTGTAAGCCGTGCAGCGGCGTGCAGACAGATAAGAAAGCAAGCTTGGTTTCCTCAAGAGCAGTGTCGTTGTGTGGCTGCCGTGATGCATCGTTGATGAACTTTTATAATATTTAAATATTTTTTATAATATTTAAAATATTTTTTTAGTACATAATATCAATTAAGACTAACCATCTGACTTTCGTCGAGTCGCACCGTCTGCTTTTGTAGCATCTCACTTATACTCTGGTCATACTGCTCCCCTAGCAACACCAACTTACGACGTTTCTCATCTTTCAGCGTCTTTATTACTTCCTTTTGTCGTTCCTAGAAAAAGGATAAAAATATAAAAAAAATTGGTTTAACGATAGACAACTTCGTATTAATAAGAATTAAGAACCAGTATAATAAAGTATTATTGTGTTGCCTTATCCTTAAATAAATTATATTTACTTAAACAATAATATTATGCTATGTTTGCCTTGGATTGAGATGATTGAAAGACTTCGAGGGAGGCCTTTGCCCAGCAGTGGGATAGTATAGGCTCTTAAAAAATCATCTGATATATTTACTATGCTAAGTTTTAGTTTTAGTACTTACTTTTGGTGTTGACTGTAGAATTTGTGCTTTCAATGCTTTGTACTGGCGAGTCTGTGTCTTGCATGTATCTCGAAACTGCTTACGAATCTGCATCTCTTTTTGCTAAACAAACAAAATTCAATTATTAATATATACATGCCATTAGACTATAGTTGACTATACAATATTGTTACAGGTAAACTGTGGGATTAGTTCAGAAATCGTCCTAGTTCAGGCCGAAATGAGAAGCGATGCGCGTTTTCTTTTAGATAGCGATCATCAAAATTCGACTCATTAACATCATGTGGCGCTTATCTTCTGAGGTAAAGATTTAAGCTAAAATTTATAACAAAAAAAACCACACATACACCCACAAATTTCATAGCAAATGCAGTGCCGCATTACACGTATGAGCGGTGAAGCTAAAAATTCAGACTCGTTGAATCTCTCGGTATTAATAGATACAATTTTAATGAAAGCTTTGTGCTAATTATAGCAGTATACAAAGTACTTATGCCAACGACATAATGATTATCCTCAAAAATTCGCAGACGTAAAACAAGTGTAAACAGAGTGTACCTTCAAGCTCTTGGGCTGCTGCTTGAGCTCGAGCGCGTGTTTCTTGCGCAGCTCGTGCTCGGCGCGCTGCATGTAGTCGCGCTGGTTGGCCAGCTCCGTCGCGTGCTGGTTCGACAGCTGCTCCTCCCTACAAGAGTTTTCACAATATTAACTACATTACACCAACTACTATGTACAAGCCTTACTGGCAGTCGGGTAAAAAGGCCATGGGATACTTTTTATCCCGGAAAAATGTGTGCTTAAGCGATAAACGAATTTTGCCGCGACCAATTTTTATAGTCCTATTTTTTGTTAACATCATATAATATAATATGTAGTCTCGTAAGTTATAAGCAAAAAACTTGTATTCAACTCTTAAAAAAATAAAAAAACAAATGTCTATTGCGTTACCTGAGCGCGTGCACGCCCTTCTGCTGTCGGTACTCGAGCTCCTGCGTCTTCTCGTGGTGCCGCAGCAGCATCGCGTGCGCCTGCTCCAACTGCTGCTGCCGCTTATTCAACTCCTGCCCAAACAACATAGCTGGTATAGCTACTATGGTATACTCAGTAAATTCTATTTAAAAGACACATGCATGATACAAAGTCTAAAGTATTATCGCGAAGCGAAGGCAAAACTAGTGAAGCTAGAACAGCGATCGTCACACTTTATTGGCCAAGGGCCACACATGACTATGAGCAGACATAGAGTATGAGAAGGGCGCTCCAAGAGAAGTTCCACACTAATGCTTTTTTTAAACCTACCGTCTACCGAGTAGTGGCGAGACAGTACTCTCGAAAAATTTTATTGGTCAAGAGCACTGTCTCGCCACTCTACTCGCTAGCTGTAATCAGGGCTTGTACCACAAAACCGTTTTGAGACTCAAACAATCGAACGAGAATGCGGCATCTTACTCTAACAAACGTGAAATGACGTTGTTAGAGCAAGACGCGGCATTCTCGTCCAAATGTTTGAGTCTCAAAACCATTTCGTGGTAGGCCTACAGGCCCTACCGAGTATCGAGTTGCACCACACCAAAAACAACTGGATTAGATTATTACTTTGATATTTGTACTAAAATGGCCAATTAGCCGGTTACTTTTATCAGCGTAATTTTCACCATTGTGTTGTATTATAGTTGACCATTCAAATAATTGACTTTGTCGCGGGCCACACAAATAACGGCCGCGGACCGCTATTTGAAGACCATGGAGATAGAAGGTACGTCAGTACCTCTCTAAGCAGCTCCTGCTCCTTGTGGTGGACGGCGAGCATGCGGTGTCGGCTGAACCGGCGCAGTTCCAGCTGCAGGTACTTCCGCTGGTTGCCGATCAGCCGCTTCTCCTCGTCCGCCTCCGCTTGTTTCATGTTATCCTTCTGGGACCTGGCGATTATTTTACAATGAGAGTAAACTACTGAAGCATGGGTTCTTAACCTTTTTTGTTAATTTTCCAGAGAAAATAATAATAATAATAATAATAATAATATCTATGGACGCTTCACACCACGTCAGTCTGGCCCCGTGCTAAGTACCTAAAGGACTTGTGTTACAGGTACCAGACAACGGAAATATATTTAATACTTTTATACTATACATATATTTAAGATTTTTATTATATCATACACATATTTAATACACATCCAGACCCGGGAACATTGAAAACTTTTTGTTCCGTCGGCGGGATTCGAACCCGCGACCCCCGGCTTGAGCGACTGACGCGCTTACCACTGAGCCACAGAGGTCGTCAAATAAAAGTGAAGAATCCCCAGTCCCGCGCCACCAACTCTTCGCCTGCATGTTACTGCCACGCGTGGTAGATAAGCATTCCGGTCACTGTCAAGAATTGATCATCGATCGAAAGGAGATATCGATTACGACGCTAACAATGTCCTGGGACCGATCTTGCACCCTCTCGAGGATGAATCAATGGATTCAATGGTCTACGTACTAGGTCACGATAGATCGCGAACGAACGCTCTAAAAAAAAAAAAAAAAACACTCACTGTAACGTTGCATCTCGTTGACGCTTAGGTGTAGCATCGTCCATACTGAGTTCCTTTTTCCATCGCTCCTTGGTCGCCTTATATTCGCGTTTGCGCTGCGCCTCGAACGTCTTCCGCTCCTGTTCCTGACGCGCCGTTATATCCTTAATGAGCTTCTTCTCGGCCGCAGCGTTATGCTTTTGTTTTCTTTCGAGTTCTTGGGCATGTTTCGTCTGTAAGAAAATAATCATTCAGTTTTCAAAATTATGAGTATAAAACGTACAGCTGCCCAAAATACTTTGTTTACTTGTTGTGTCAATAATAAAACTAAGGGCACAACACTTAGTGTTGTACCCCGACAACTGCTCGTGCGTCTCCTGTACAACAATATACCTGCAGGCGCTCGAGCTCTCGCGACAGCTGCTGCAGTAGCGCGTCGTACTCGCGGTCGAGCTGCGCCTTGTGCGCCTCCACGTCCGCCTTGCACCGCTCCTCCAGCTTCAGCAGCGCCGCCTGGTGCTCGCGCCGCATGCGCTTGTACCCCGACATCTGCTCGTGCATCTCCTATACAACAATATATTATAGCTGTTACTATTGTTATTTTTACTATTACGTCTAAGACATGAATATAGTGAAGACTAAAGATATTATAGTGCACCATCGAAGAAATTGATTCATAGTCATTTGGACGGGTTATGTCAATGTTTTTCTTGATCTGTTCGCAGGGTTTAAAAACAAGACCACATTAATACAATGAAATTCCCTTAATGCTTAGAAATAACTAACTTATATCCAAATAAAAGATCTGACAAAAGAACTTTTTATAAAAATAAACCAATAAACATTACCATCGACATGGGAGTCGAAATGTGTTATTTTGCTTAATGATATAATAAAGCTGTTTATTATGTTGTTTGCCAAAGCAAGGCTTAGTTATTTTAAGCTTTAAGTTACACCTATAAAATTGAGGTTACATTATACCTGATTGTGTTCCTTTTGTTGTTTGGTAACAATCATAGTAGTCCGAATAGTCGCAAAGTTGTTTGCGCCGTGCTCGGACACCAGAGATATTGCAGCGGAGACATTATTGCTAACACCTAAAAATTAAAAACGAAAAGATTACAGTTATTTTAACAAAAATTATATAGTGATTACATGAAAAAACTTTAAGTTAAAATTACCGTCAACGGGCAATTAGTTCGTTCGCGACATCCAAATAGCCTTACAACAATGGACAATCCAGACACTGTTCAATGTTCATTTTATCCGGACGCGTAATTCAATTCAGCGCTGGATTGGAGTAATGTAAACCGGCCATGGATTCGTCCCGCTTCAACCGGATGGGTGACAAATAGATGAATAGCTCGCATATAACTCTATGTAAATTACATGATGCGGTAGTACTGACCCTGTCTGCGCTGCGTGCTGCGGTTGTCGTCGGCGTCGGCCCAGGGCGGCGGGGGGTGCGGCGCGGGCGGCGCGTTCACGTACTCGCGGTACTCGCTGGCGTGCCGCTCGCGCTCGCGCTGCGCCTCGCGGATCGCGTCGCTGTTCGCGTAATCGTCGCCGTAGTTCTCGCACAGCGAGTCGCGGTTCGCGTAGTCGCGGAGCGCGTCCCGGTTCACGTAGTCGTCGTGCGATCCCGCCAGAGGGCTGTCGCTCTCTCTGCGTAAACAGCAACATAAGTTTAGCCATCGCTTGCCAGCTCTGAAAGGGAACGGTGCGCTCAAACGCGGTGCGGCTAGTGATAGTGCAAGCGCGTGATTAGCCGTGTTAATACTCCCGGACGATTCCATTGATGAGTGATAATGATAAGCCAATGCAGAAGAAATTTAATAGAATAAGAAAAGTGATTAGATGATATTATACATAATATTCTGATGTAGATGTTAAACAAAACACAATATTACTTGCACTTTTTCCACTATATTGATTAATTAAGTTAAATTTGTAGTAATTAATCAATATAGTGGAAAAAGTGCAAGTAATATCGTGTTGTGTTTATTCCAATCAAATTTATTTAGTTAAAATAAAAATGTAAAAAGCAATTTTCACACATATTTACAAGTTTGCTGCATAGTATTATGAATATTGCTACAATGTTACAATACAATAACAATTACCTTGATGGTAGTGGTTGGTGGTTATACTGTTGATATAGAGGCTGCTGTTGGTTCTGATGATTAGCATTAACCTGAAAGGAACAGTTGAAAAAGTTACAAAATATATTGAAGAAAAAACGTGTACAGGGGAACATAGAACCTCCTCAGTTTTTGGAAGACGGTTGAAATAGGAGTTGATGATGAACATTAACAAAATATTGAAAATAACTTGAAATTAGAATTGAATAAATAATATGTAAATACGACGGATCGTGTGATTCATTTAAATCAATATCATTGTTCTGTGGATAAAATAATAGTGAGAGAGTAATGTTCACATGAGGGCGCACAACTAGAATTCTACATTTGCCGATTGTATTGTATAAGTGGTAAAGTTATATAATTAAAGAAAATAAAATTCACAAACGTGCAAAAAATTAAAATAGATTTAACCAATCACATCACAAGATAAAAAGTGTTTTGTAGTTATGCGAAATACATAAAGCACATGGGCGAATATACTGTCGTATTTATCGACCCGACGACCTATATAAGAGTGTCTTCCAAATGACCAAAGTGGAAGCCTTACCCATTGCAAGGCCCCGGGCGACAGGTCTTTGCGAGGCCGTTTGTCCTTCGGAAAAGTACCTGTATTTTTTAATTTGTTTGACGCGAGGCCCCGGGCGATTGCCCTGTTCGCCAGCCCCAAAGGCCGCCACTGCTTCCAACCATCACTGGTATACGTACATTGTGGTGTCGCCGGCGCAGGCTGCCGGAGGAGGAGCTCTGGCTGGAGGCAGCGGCGACGCTGTGCTGGCTGTGCTCGGACGTCGCGGAGTTCGACTTGGAGCTGTCCCCGCCCAGCGGCTCCTCGGCCGCCTCCTCGCTGTCTCCTGCACACACACACACACACACATAGTTAACCCTTAATTAGGCGCGTCTAAAAAGTTGCATAAGTGGTTGCGTGGGGCGTTTAGCACCCCAATCAATAAATTGAAATAAAATACAAAATACGTGCGAAATCAGACTTTTATTGATAGGAACATATAAATTACTTACTAATCAACTTTTATACTTATTTTTAGAACAATCAAATAAAATTTTTAAACTTAAAAATAACTTTATATGAGTACTAGTTTTCTTCGTGACAATTTTGGCAGACTACAATCATATGATCATTGCACACATTCTTATGGCATTTATAACAACCAGTCTTTGTTTTTCTATCCTTCGTTCTTGGACAAATATGACACCTTTTGTATGACTGTGATCTTCCAGCTTCAGAAAAGATTCTTGCTCTTCAATTTGATGACGCCTTTTTAGTCGTTTTTGCACCAGTCGTGGTAATGTGGGTATGCCTGCTCTTGAAATTTGATGAGGTTAGTTAACTAAATCGACAGCCAATCGCTTCAAGAATACTCTTTTTGCTCACTACTACTACCGTAAACTAGACATAACCTCGAAAATAAAGAAACGTCACATTTCACAAAATTCAATGTTGTAAAAACTGTAATACAAAAGTATAACTTTGAAAATATTTACAATTTTGAAAATTAATTTAATTGTCAAAATTTAAAAAATAAATAATAAAATTAACTTACCGGCAATTTGGACTACGCTTACAGTCACCTGGGGTGTCGAGAACCCCAAACGCGCTCTCCAACTTCAACCGTCTACCACCGAGCGCCGCTTGCAACTGAATCCTGCACGTTACGCTTATTTACGAAGCTACTTAAAAAACCAGCGCAGTAAATTCAAATTTTTTAAATGTTATGAGTATGCAAACCTGCTTTGGGGTGTGTGACACCCCACGCGACCAATTAAGGGTTAATCAGGGTAAGTTCGGACACTGGGTAAGTCCGGATAATTTAAGTTAACGCTAAATTAAACTACAGTTACGGTATGGTACTACAGCTTGCGGTTGCAGTGCAGTATGGCGAATATGCCCGTTGCGCCAGACAAAAAAACACTGACTAATTTAAGTTGAATTATCCGGACTTACCCTGTGTCCGAACTGACCCTGATTAATCTACATAATATTATACTGGATGAAAACTGCGATTTCGATGCGGCGAAATTTCTTTACGGCATGGGAACCACACATTTTTTCGAGACTAATTATACTAAATTTTATAAAAATCGGTTTAGCGGTTTAAGTGAAATGAAAGTGTGTAGTGAACTTATAACATTATTATGGTTACTAGCCGCCTCCGTGGTTCAGTGGTTCAGTGGTTTAGAGTCTCTTGACTCGGAGGTCGGCTTCGTTTCCCGCGTTGGAAACATGTTATTTTTTTAGTTCATTCAAGTTTAGTTACGACGATGCAGGCTGACAACCTGATTGTCTGACAAGTAAGAGTGTTTTTGGATAAGTATCCTATGTGTCAATCTCCACCGTAATAAGCTTATTTATCCCCTTTAAAAAGTAACTATCCTGCTATCCATATCCACATAAAGTACGCAAAATAACAAAATATATGACAACACAAAAATTCCGGCTCTAACATAAGCAGCATGAAGAAACCTACCAATAGCACTCTCATTATCGCCGTCGACCATCAGTATCTTCTTCATCTTCCGGTAATTGAGGTTGTCGAGGTCGCGCACCGCCGCCTTCGTCCTCTGTATGAGGTCGACCAGCACGTTGACGGACCGCGGCCTCGTCACGAAAGGATGCGACAGCAGCTTCGTCGACGACGGCCGGTCCGCCGGGTTCTTCTGTAGACACGCCTCGACGAAGTAACGGAACGTGTCCGTCCATTCCGGTGCCTGTTAAAAAAAAGATTATATGGACTTTTTTTTCCAGTCTGAAAGTATTTTGTTGGAGTCCAAATTTGAATTTAGAAAAACTTATGAAAGCTCATGAATGGACCAATAAGACTTGTCACAAGCCATATTTGTCCATTCATGAGCTTTCATAAGTTTTTCATAGCCATAGTCTACCAGGGGCATGCATACGAAAATGACACAGGGTATGCGGGACCCAGGCTGGCCCGGCGGAGCGGTCGGATAGCCTATTATATCATGATCGGAAAAAAATCATAATAGCGCGATGTAGACAGCGAAAGCAATATTGTTAGCGCCATCTATCGAGAACATCGAGAATCGAGAGATCGCCGCGCCGCGCCGGGCGTAAATCTCCTGAGTCCTGCGGCAGACCCCAGCCTATACGCTTGAATTCGATATTCATGTATGTGTGCGTGTTCGAACTGTGCACGTACACAAAATCATAACTCACACATTAATGGCAAGGCATGCGGGAGATCGCCGCATGACTTGGTCCGCGCCGTTAGAATTTAAACTTTAAGTACTTGTAAATTGGTGCTATTATATAAATATAAGCGTTTTTAGTGTACTATTATTTTACTATTTTGTGTATTCATTTTTTTACTATTAATTATTAAAGTCATCTAAAACGTAGGAAAGTTAAATTATTAAAATATCTGTGAATGGCTGGTAATGCACTGCATTTCTGCCTTTAAGGAGTGCACGCCCCTGTAGTCCACGCATCTAATAATACAAGCCACAAGCCGCTTGTGGCTTGTATTATTAGATATGTAGACTATAGAGGGACAAATTTGTCTATGGTTATCCCTTGTCGACGCCTTGATAACGCCGCAATCATGATTATTTCTCGTGGCTCGTGTTAAAAATACTTACCGATAATGTAGGCGAGTCATTTTGAGCAATGTGGTAGAGAGCAGACATGGCGTTCATGTTAAAATATGGTGGTTTTCTTTCGGCGAGCTCGATACAGGTTATACCAAGGGACCAGACATCCACCTGATAAACAAAAGAATATTATTAATTACAGTAGGACATTACCACTAAATAGTGAGCGCCACTCCGCCTGCAAAATAACGGTATCCCGGGGTAATACTACACTTTCCATCCTTTGTCCAGCGAGTGCAGCCACAGGAACATCTAATAATAGGATTTGGGTTACTGAATAAAATCGTAGGAAAGTCAATTCTGTACATTGAATATTTTTGAAAAATAATATTTGGGACGTGATCTAACTGTGCTAACGCGGACAAAGTCGCGGGCAACAGCTAGTAAATTATAATCCTCCGAGTTAGTTATCCGCAGAGTATAATTGCTATCGCTATAATCTGCAGTGGCGCGCTTGGCCGCCCGGTAATGACACGCAGCGTGTAACAAAACATAGTGATAATACTTTAGGGTGTGCAGTATGTGTCCCTTATATAGAATTTACTGTAAAAGTAGCAGTGCTAAAAGAGCAAGTAGCTCTTTCAGAGCTGGTACTTTCACCTGTGAAGGGACATATACACCCCTAAAGTATTATCACTTAGTTTTGTTACACGACACGCTGTATATAGGGGACACATACACCCCTTAATTATTATCATTTATTTTTTTTCCACCTTGTATAAGTTAATGACAAATTAAATATTACCTTTCCATCATACTGTCCCTCGTCCATCGCCAGTATGACCTCCGGGGCCATCCAATACGGTGTGCCGACGAAGCTGTTGGCCGGGCACTTGATGCTTGCGGAGCCGAAGTCCGCCAGCTTGACTATGCCGTTCTCGGTGAGCAGGATGTTCCCCGCCTTGATGTCCCGGTGGATGCGGCCCAGGCTGTGCAGGTACGACAGCCCGCACACCACGCCCTCGCATATCGCCGCTATCTCCTCCTCGCGCAGGGGCCGCTTGTGGACCTGGCGTCATCGCAATATTAAATTAAGAATTTCAATAACGAAACTCAAATTAAATGTTAGGCATTAGAATGCAAAATATTGAGCCGATTAAGCCCGGCCGCACATTGTCCGAATTCTGATCAGAAGCATTTTAATTCCGCAACCCGAAACCCGCACATTATCCGAAATATCCTTTCGGCGAGTTCGAGCTCACTCGGCTCAGTACAACATGTAAGAGACAGCGGGGACGTTCAACTGTTTCTGATCAGAAATGTCGTACAATGTGCGGCCGTGCTAAGGCTGCATTTCCACCAGATATGTGTTGCGAGGAATGTGTTTTTGAGAACCAATAGTATCGCTTCATTGACGTGACCTATGACCACGCTAAGCGAAGCGATTCTATTATATATCTCTGGTGGAAACGCAGCCATCGCCGCTATCTTCGTCTCGACGTAGCTCGTGTACCTGACTTTATAATCATAATGTTAAATTAAGAATTTCAAAGACAACTCTCTATTCCAAACTCTAGTAAGTGTCCGACATCGGAATGCAAAATATTGCACTGATCAAATCATTTTTAGGAAGTTGCATACAAACTTTCATGAAATAGATAAAGCCGAATTTTCAAGCACTGATGCTGATGAACTACAAAATCTCAAACTGTCTGTGCTATGTGTAATGTTCCATCAAGGAAATCGATTCATTTAGGCGGTGGAGCCACGTTATTTGGTCGGATTAGGACTTAGCACAGGCAATTTAAGCCAGGGTTAGGCGAGATCTGTCGGCTAAGTTTGACATAACCCGACTATATAGATAGGTAGCTCGATCATATGCCTATGAATCAACTTCTCTAATAGTAGGTATAGGTCTTGCAATCTACGAGCGCGCGTAGCCTTTATTTGTAGTTGGAAATATGAATAGATATTTTCGTTAGTGTGCGTGCCTGATGGAGCAGTCAGTAGCGAGCGAGCCATGTACGCGTGTATATGTCGCAGTCATCTGGTTCAATCTGTGATTCGATTGAATGACTAGCGTATTGATTGAATGACACCGTTTTATTGAATGACTAAGGACAACTAGTCAAGACGTTGACTGTAACGTTTAACGTCTTGACCAAACGTCATCATAGTGAAGTCGTTAAATGGAATGCTATGATTTTTTAAAGGTATTTGTTGGTAGCGTAATAATAGGTTAATCTAGAGACTGACTTCAATAATTATTATGAGGCGACGGCTACTTCTGGGTGGTTTACAAAAAAATAACCACGATGGCTAAGGCGGGAGCGTAGCGCAGCGAAGCTCCCGCCTTAGCCATCTAACCTAACCAAATCAAGTCGTATTGGGCCAACACGGAGTAATACACTGCTATTAATTACTTAAAAATTATATTATACTGTTCTTATACATTTCCTATTCCGTTCAAAATAAATACATTCAATTACCTGTCTGATTTCATGTCCGCTCTCTTCAAAGGGCTATGTTACAAATCGCTAACTAATTGGACGTTAAGTGACGATTGTTCAATCATCGTTCGGCCGAGTCATTCAATTGAATGGTGTCATTCAATGAATGCGCTAGTCATTCAATCGAACCGAAGATTGAACTAGATGACTGCGACATATAGATAATATGGTCACTCACACAACTAAGGGTGACGCGCGCTCGTAGATTGCAAGATCTGTACACAAAAATCTATTATGTAAGTAGTTCTATTACATAATCAGAGCATAATATTAATATTTGGAAAGTGTCAAACTATTTTCATTAGTCATTACATTAATTGCATTGGCGAGACAACGATTACTTACCTATAAATATACACGATTGTCTTGTTTAAACTTAAACGAAAACCATATTGGTTATAAAATTATTATTCTCTCATGATCTATTTCTATAAATGAATGTATGAATCTAAAACATTTAGTTTTTGCAAGATAATGTTAAGATGTATTATGTAAGTTAATAAACTTATAACAGACTTGAACTCATTTAAATAATGTAAAACATGCAAAAAACTTGAAAGCTATCATCAGCTTTCTAGTCCACCATATACGCTTAATGCGTATAGTGAGAAAAAAAGCCGTAGGTACATTTGAACAATAACTTAATTAGCATTTTACTTAAACGACTGAGTGGTATGGATAATGAGTTTAGATTTTTGATAGTATATGTATTTCTAAGAATCAAAATATTATAAACGAAACAATTTACGATAGTTCAGTTTAAAACTACGGTTAGAAAGTTAACAATTTATATTAAAAAAAAATACTCCCCACACCGGTTTTGGTGATGGTGGCCGGTTTCATTGATACCAGGCCAGGTACGCAGGAGTAATTTTATAGTGCCCAGGTGTGTGCACAGTACATAAGAGCACTCTCTATTCCTATACTCTCATAACCCAGTGGGATGGAAGACCGACACGACTAGCGAGAGATCAGGCGCAGGACCGACTTTTTACATGCCCATCCGACGCATGAATCATCTCACTTGTCAGACAATCAGATGATCAGCCTGCATTGTCCTAACCAAACTTGGAAATAACATTTTTCCAACGCGGGAATCGAACCCACGACCTCCGAGTCAAGAGCTACACTCTAGACCACTGCAGGACCACAGAGGTGTTTTTTATTTTATTTACATTGGTACTGTAGGCGGGTGTCAGAATATATTCAATGTTTGCCAGGATTGAAATGCTAGGCCAGCAAAAGTTCCCACCCGGCGTCCACTACTATCAATGTAAATTACCATTAAAATATTAAAAATTGTTAACATAAAACATTTTTGCATGTACAACACGGTCACATTAACTTGACGCATCGTTGGAATGCAATAACATGGGAGCCCCGTAATGACGTCATCAAACCGCGCGTCCAGTTAAGAGGATTCACCAAGGGCTAGAGAAATGAAAATAAAAGTACTTGTAATATCTATTGCTGTCTCCCTTACCTCAAGCAGAGCGCGATAGAGACAACTGCAGAAAATCAACAATTCGTTGTCCCCTGATTTCTTCTCCAAAACTTAACCGATTTAAGTACTCTTTTCATTTAAAAATTAAAGCAAGGCTTGAGCTGTGTTCCTATGTTTTTTTTTTGTATAATCTAGCCAAATTTGATTTCTGGATGTTTGAACACAGCGGAAAATCTGGCCATTTTTTTGGGTTTTTGAACGTTCACATCTTTTTTAATAATTAAATTATGAAAAAAAAGAAAACATAGGGCCATAGATATTCAGGAAAAAAATTATAACTCTATCGGCATTATCCAGGGAGGAAACAGGAAACAACAAAATGCTTTGGATGGAAAAACGGCTCTAGTGTATGCTCTTAAGACCGGGCTGTCATTTTTTGCTCCCGGAAGACGATTGACTCCAATGAATTTGAGATTTATTTAATCATTGTATATTTCGGAAAACACGATTCACTTATTTTGACTCGATAGTTTTATTTTTCGAAATTATGAATATTTTTGGGCTTTTCAACGAATATCTGTTACACTTATTGAGTTACTATCATTAAATAACATGCACTACTACAATCACACACTTTATAAAATAATAGCTAGCGGAAATATTTGTATTGTATTTAGTTTTTAAGTAATCACCAAAAAACAGTTCTGGGACTTACGACCTTTACTTTCGTGCTACAATGCGGGGACCGTTGTTACGCGATATTGTTCACTATTAGCTGCAGCGTAAAGCACATTGCTCGGGAGCACGATTCATGGAATCATTGTATCACGATTGGAGGATAACGAGATGTGTAGGCGGAGCAAGAGTTTTAGCAGCAGGCTCAATGTGACCGTGCGGCCGTGTTATAGTTATAACTTATAAGTTAGTAAATACAAACCACATACAAACAATGTCTTAAAGTCTGGTATAGATTCTAGAAAAAAGTCTTCACGAGATAATTCGACACAATAGTGATAAGACTATTGATTAAAAGATGACTCAATAATTTTAATCCAATCATTCTCAGAATTTTATGACTTCAATAGAAAATCAACCTAACCTATAAAAAATAACTGACCTAAATAAAATTATTCTAAGCACTTCTACATAATTATAGACTGTTTATTTGCATGTTTTGTCATAGATAGTGACAATAAATAGTTTATTTACGTATTAGTAAGCTGTATTACAAATAGAGTAATCGAACTTTAAGACAGATCCTGACAAATAGGTAATTGATGAGAAATATCAAATAGTGTCTTACCTCTATAATATCAGATGCAGAGCCGACACAATACTCCATTACCAGCCATGCTGTATGCTCTCGTTTGTAGCACCCCTTGTATTCTATAGTGTTTGGATGTTCGAGTTGCTTCAAAAATCTACAAAAAAATGGAAAAATAATTATAATGAATTATTTATACTAAAGTATTTGATACCTATTGTTATGATTGATCAAATAAAAACAACAGTAAATGTAAAATATAATTACTTTATCTCTTTCAGGATGTCTTGCCACTTCTCCTCGCTCTGTTTTCCCAAATAAGACATCTTTTTGATGGCAACAATCTCTTTGGTGAGATTGCACCGTGCATAATAGACCGCTCCGAAAGATCCATGACCGATCTCACGGAGGTCTTCAAAGATCTTTTCTGGATCATGTTTATTGAATAACTCGGCTATGTCTGGGTCCTTGAGACTGCCTGGACGAGGCATTTTGATCTGGAAATAAAAAAATATCTTTGACACAATATTGTATGTAACATAATATTGTATATTATCATGTATAATAAGTAATACTTAACATTAATGAGTGATATGTATTTTTTTAATAATTCAGAATAATATGAGATGTAAGCCACCAGTATACTCTTTTGAATAATGAGTTTTTTTTTGTCGATTGAGATGATGAGCACAGACTATAGAGACGAAATTCATACTCTGTTAAAATGGCAATAAATGATCTAGGACTTTATTTAAATACATCCATTATCCATAGATATATAGCAAACTTTCTTATAACAGACATAAATAAAATTTAAATAGCAACCCATACCTAGCTTTTTAAGCTTGCACTTAATAGCAATGTGAAAGTAATAAGTAGTTGAATAATTAGGCTAAAACAACTACTAGAGTTACTACAGTACTAAAAGTATTAATGTTTTGATAAATACTAGACATAAGTTATGTAAATTCCCTTCACTTTCAAGTTCTTTCATGACTTGAATCTCAGACATAGAATATATTAACACCAATGCTAATAATTAATATAATTGTGGTTGAGTACTCATAACTCATAACAGTTACAACCAGACTCAGTCCACCTTTTTTTTTGACCTTATTATTATAGTAGTATCATCCAAAAATGGCACACCAGTTTTGTCACCTGTACAGTCTCAAATACAGGAATGGAGTATGTACAACTGCAGTGGCAGATGTATAACTCTTAGATATTATATTTGTGTATTTCTGATTAACTATCTTGCATCTCATTTAGAAAATATATGCTTTATTAGTGGCAAAACATAGCAGAAGACTTACATAATATTGGGTGTTTAGTAATCTTCAGATGTTACATTATATCCCAATATTTTCTAACATTACAATAGACATTAATTCAAGTAAGTATTTCAAGATGTCTAAACTACTGTTAGTAAAATGAATGAATGCAAGCAATGTTAAGATGATTTACCAATACAAAAGTTGTATATTTTTACCTTGGCATCTGTCTGTCTGTACATTCAATTGTCTGAAAAAATAATGATAATAAACTGAGATGACGGAATTAGAAAATTTTCCTGTTTGTTAGATCCCAACATAATATTATTATGTTTAATAGGATAATAATAGGTTACAAAACTTTATTTCACTGCATACAATTTCTTTTATTAAAAACCTATTCACTAAAATATTCCACGCCAGAAACATTCCATTTCCAGACCAACATGTCTTGGCTTGGAATCTAATTTAATAAAATCATGTTTCAAATCTCTTTTAAATAAATACAAAGAATGAGAGATGTAGTTTAAAGAAATTATGGATTATCACTTTTCGTTTTCTCATCATTTGTGCTGATTTCAAAAAGATAACATACCTATTATATTTTTAAATGACAGATATGATGTAATTTACCCACAAATTAAATACAGTGCAACTCTAATATTACAAATCAGAGAGAACACGTAAATATATTTTATTAAAATAATCGGCCAAGTGCGAATCGGAATCGCGCACGAAGGGTTCCGTACCATTATAGAGCAAAATTAGGCCATAAATTGTGTTTTTTGTATGGGAGCCCCCCTTATTTTTTAATTTTATTTTAATATTATTATTAAATATTAAAGTACACATATAACTAAGGATTTTATGAAATATTCAAGTTCCTACCTGTTGCCATTTTTGATATAGAGTAAAAAAGGCAAAAAAATCACGTTTGTTGTATGGGAGCCCCCCTTAAATATTCATTTTATTTTATTTTTAGTATTTGTTGTTATAGCGGCAACAGATATACATAATCTGTGAAAATATCAAATCTCTAGCTATTACCGTTCTTGAGTTACAGCCTGGAGACAGACAGACAGACAGACAGACAGACAGACAGACAGACGGACAGACGGACAGACAACGAAGTCTTAGTAATAGGGTCCCGTTTTTACCCTTTGGGTACGGAACCCTAAAAAAAACAAATATCTTACTTCAACGTACATCTGTTGAACTAAGGTTTGTGGTTGTTTTTTTTTATGAAAAAGGGGGCAGACGAGCAAACACCTGGTGGAAAGCCACTTCCGTCGCCCATGGACACTCGCAGCATCAGAAGAACTGCAGGTGCGTTGCCGGCCTTTTACGAGGGAATAGGGAAGGGAATTTGTTTGTAACATGTTTGTAACCGACTTCTTTGGGCGCGATTTTGACCCACTTTAAACGGCCAGATTTCGTTCAAACTTTGTAGATTTATCGAGGACCAATGACAATACATTAATTTGATATAATTATTCCATTTTTCAATTTGTATGTTTGTATGTTTGTTTGTAACCCTTTATATAAAAAGCGTATTTTTAGTTTATTTAACTATTACTTATTTTAAATTCATTATTATATTTTGACACTTATGGACAAGGGGATTACAAAAATTCATTACATCAAGGAAGTTGTTATACTAAGGTTGCATAGTATTACAGTGAACGTAAAAAAAAGGCGGACGGAGTCTTATTATGCACAGCAATTATGTGTTTTCAGATTTGGCCAAGCACACATTCTTACGCCTGTCAATTGGCCGGACTAGTGTAAGAATGTGTGCGTGTGGAACGTGTACATGCAGTCAGCCTTTTTTTCTACGTTCATGCTGTCAACATTGTTCAGAACTATAAACTGATACTGCAACACATACATTACATTGATCATTATAATAATTTGGTATTTACTATTTACCAAACATTATATAAATTATAATGTAATTATGTATAATTGTATTGTTTCTAAATGCCTTATAATTAAACTTAATGTGTCTATCTTACTACTACTAATAATATAATTATTAGTGTCATTTAGTATAAGTTAATGTTTTTCTAAACATTACTTTTTTTAATTTACATTGTATGCCTTACTTATTTTGTGTAAAAATCAATACATTCTGAGCAGAATTACAGTCTTCAACATTATTGACTTGTGTAAAGGTCTAAGATTTGTGTAATTATAACAAATGTATCATATCCAAGGCCTAAAATATATTATGTACAGGTAGAATAATTGCAGTTTTACTGAATATCAATGCCTTTTGAGTGTAAGTGAAGGATTGAGCAAAATACTGATAAGAATTAACATATTGTAGGTATATAAAATATAAACTGAAAAAGTCAGAGTTTTGTTTTTCACTATTTAATAATTTTAATATTATATGTATACATACACTCCTTGAAAAGTGTTAAAACTTATAAGTTAATGATTTAGTAAGATAAAGATAAGCTATGAGTACATACTGCTTGCGCCAGCTGTGAGCCGGCAGTGTCCGTCAGTTAATTAGAGCACTCCCGCCGCTGCCGCGACCCATCCTCCGCACCCACTATCTGCAACAATCGGAAACTGAAACCGATAACGGGCCACGCCACTCGCAGTTTGCACCATACCCCTTCGACAGTTTTGTGTACTATGGATTTCAACTAAATGTGATAGTAAACAAGCGCCTGATGCATTTTAATCTAATTAGAGCTCTCGCAGCAGACAGATCACCAACCCACTAGGAACGGCTGAGGTTCGATCACAGTGGGCAAGGTCGTTGGAGTATGATACGATTTCAGCACATGTGTTTTTGCATTAACTGAGGTTTTATTAATAAAGCTGACACTAAACATAGGCTTTAGAAGGAAAATATTGCGAAATACTTGGCACTTACAATATAAAATTTCGCCTCAAAATGGCGTTGGGTTATTAGGAGATTATAGCTTTTTGTTTTCTAAGGCACACACTTTATTGTTTATCATAACTGTTTTCACCAGTATTTTATTATTCAGTCCATTATATGCATTTGCTTTGAACAAACGCGTTTCCTACGATTCAGTTGTAAAATTGTAAAACTTTCCCGTAGGTACCTACTGAGTAATTTCTCAGCAATCTACTTGCGCCCTCTTTAGTTACAAAACGTAAACATAAATTATATCCTTGCAACATTACATTATCTGTCAGATTTCATTTTGGATTTGGCAATACATAAAAAAAATTAGTTTTTTTTTTTAATATTTGGCACTTGTAAGATCAGTGATCTGGCAGCAGTCAGCAGTCAGCACTGGGTTCAAACTTCAAATCATAATTCATAGTCCTACTTGGTTCAAATTTAGTAGTCTGTGGTTCAAATCTACTCTATAATACTCTGATCTGTGGGTTCAAATCTATAATCAACGAATCACAGCAACGAATACTATACTCACAAGGAGTCTATAATACTCTAAACCCCGCTCTTCAAGCCTGCTCTTCACTCTCGAGTTTTGCCGAAACACAAAACTTTTGCCAAAACTCGAGAGCTCTCGTGTAAACACGGGAGCGGCTCTCCACATTCTCGATTGCCTCAGTTGAAAATAGACGCTCGTAAGACATTGACGTTACCAGAATATTATGTATGCTACTGTAGAATTCGCTGCAGCATAATTATTATAGCTATATTTTGGTGAATTATGTAAGAATAGTACCTAAAATACGCTGGAAAAAGCGTATGCAGTGTATGATCGCCATAATATTTGGAATAGAAAATCATGAACGTAGTCATTAAGGAGTCCTTTTGGGTTACGTACTCGGTCTGTCTGTCCGTCTGTTTGTCTTCAGGTTGTAACCCATTATCGGCTACAGCTAGATTTCTGACATTTTCAGAGATTGTGTATTTTTGTGTCGCTATAACAGCAAATACTAATTATCGGCCAAGTGCGAGTCGGACTAGCGCACGAAGGGTTCCGTACCGGTATAGAGCGAAAGTAAACAAAAAATTATGTTTTTTGTATGGGAGCCCCCCTTAAATATTTAGTTTATTTTAATTTTATTATTAATTATTAAAGCAAAAATACAATTAAGGATTTTGTGAAAATTTCAAGTGCGTACCATTACCATTATTGATTACGAGCAAAAAAGGCCAAAAAAAA
The DNA here is from genome assembly GCA_905404155.3 of Plebejus argus. NCBI lineage: Eukaryota > Metazoa > Arthropoda > Insecta > Lepidoptera > Lycaenidae > Plebejus > Plebejus argus. The sequence continues at coordinate 5,189,936 of FR989933.1, forward strand.
TCACGTTTCTTGTATGGGAGCCCCCTTAAAAATAAATTTTATTTTATTTTTAGTATTTGTTGTTATAGCGGCAACAGATATACACAATCTTTGAAAATTTCAGAAGTCTAGCTATAGCGGTTCTTGAGATACAGCCTGGAGACATACAGACAGACAGACAGACGGACAGACATCGAAGTCTTAGTAATAGGGTCCCGTTTTTACCCTTTGGGTACGGAACCCTAAAAAGGCCAAAAAAATCACGTTTGTTGTATGGGAGCCCCCCTTAAATATTCATTTTATTTTATTTTTGGTATTTGTTGTTATAGCGGCAACAGATATACATAATCTGTGAAAATATCAAATCTCTAGCTATTACCGTTCTTGAGTTACAGCCTGGAGACAGACAGACAGACGGACAGACGGACAGACAACGAAGTCTTAGTAACAGGGTCCCGTTTTTACCCTTGGGTACGGAACCCTAAAAATAAAATAAAGTTAATATATAAGGGTAATTTTTGGTCATTTTGGGCGTATATTATTACTATTATTATTGTATTAGGATAATATTGATGATAATAATAATAGTTCTAAAAACGATTACTCCAGTTCGTGTGTCCAATTTACCGACATTTAAACAAAATACGTGCGTTCAATACGGTGACTGTCTGCCACAGATTAAAGTATTATAGAGTAGACTGTCTGCCAACTGGCCCGCACAGATTAAAGTATTATAGAGCTGGCCCGAGCGACACGGGAGTGTGGAGAGATAGTTTTGCATAAACACAAAACTATAGGGACCGTGCAGAAACTATAGAGGGCGTCGTAATTCGACAGCAGCGCCACGATGCGAGTAAAAGACGTAACTTGTGAGTGACTTTGGCTTCGCATTCTCCTTGACCCTGGCTAGTTTATAAGTGTTTTTCTATGTTTTACACTATAAAATGATTTAATACGTACACTCCCAAGTAGCCACATGCGGCCGCGAGAACAACGACAGATTTCCAAGAATCCGCGATCGAAATATTAAAGTTAAAGACTAGATGACGCCCGCAACTCCGTTGCGCCAAAAATCATTTATGGCGCGAGAACCGTACATTTTCCTGGGATAAAAAGTATCCTATGTCCTTTCCCAGGGCTCAAAGTAAATCCGTACAGAATTTCAGCAAAATTGGTTTAGCGGTTTGGGCGTGAAGTGCTAACAGACAGACACACTTTCGCATTTATAATATTAAGTATATTTTTATAATATTAAATATAATATTAAGGGTTTCTACTTTCTACCCGTAAACAAAGAATGGAAGAGTGAATAAAAATGTATAAAGCTTATCTAGTTAACTAAGAAAATATTTGAAAAAGTAATTAATAGCATCCATCAGCATAGAAAGTAAAAACTTGATAAATATTGCAATAAAATAATGAAGCTATGCAAAAATACTTATATTAATTACTGAAAATGCTTGTGGATTAATAAAATAAAACAAGTTCACTAAAATAAATGCTTTTATTTCAACCTTCTGCGATTCGATCGATACCATCTTCACAACTTTTGTCTGTCACTATTTTTAACTAATTTCAGTCTGGATCTCATAAGTGTAAACACCATTTAGGTATGTATTCTTTAAATAACACACAAAGACTGCACTACTAATCTTTTTCTTACTTGAAGAATCATCCTTTTGAGAACCAACACTTTGACAAGATGGTTCAAGTTCAATACTATCCTCAGTGTTGAATTCCTGGCAGGACTTATCCAAATTATCCTTACTTTTGATGCAACTTTATGCCAATTAAATGAGCGGTGCCTATGTATGTTATCAATTAAGATGGAAGCCAGTTTGGATGTTTACTGAAAGAAAGCAATGGTTATAGGTTATGTTCATATTGTGTTCATAAAAAATGAATTTACGGTTATAATCTACAAAATTTAGTGTTTTTACTAGTCTACACATAACACTCATGGAACTTTTTAAATACGTATATTTTTACCGCCTCTTATTCATTTCTTTCGTTTTTCAATAAGCAAAGCCATGTGAATATTTTGACAGAAAAATAGTAAAATTTTACATCGTTCGATTTGCCTTTATATCCTAATACATAATTAGAACATCCGCGAATATAACAATACATTTCAATTCTTGAAAATACTCAGAATTTGTTAAGAAATCTTCTAATTTTCCGTAGCTTCACTAGAGCTTGACAGTAAAATTTTCGTAAAAGTTTCGGCTATTCGCCACTTGTGGCAGTGTCGTCGCTCTGCACGGTCCCTATACGAGACCCTTTGATGTACCGACATCGAACGGATAGTTCGGCGAATATACACGAGACATACACGAGACATTTCGAATATAGACGAATGTGCTCTCCTCACTCTCGTATTCGGCATGTCTCGTGTAGTTTTGCCGAGAGTGTAGAGCGCGTTTAATCTGTGGTTCAAATTACAAAGAATAAATAGTATATATTATATCTGTATTATATACTTAAGTCTTAATCTGTGGTATTATCCATAGAGTAACTTATATATGGTATTATCTATGGAATAAATTGTGGAAGCGCGTGTTTGGATCACAAAGTGACTATTTTTTATACTTTTTGAAGATATTTAGCACAATATAAAGGTAAAAAATAATGTGTTCTTTTAATATATACGTCTGGTAATAATATAAAACTCTTTATTGTTATACTTACATAAATATTTAACGTAATAGCTTTTCACCCTGTTTCGTGTAGGTAATCAAAATGGCGCGATGTGCGGCATTATTTGTTGATAACAATTTGAAGCGAAAGACTAGCGGTGTTTCCATGTTTTATTACATTACATTTTGCAATTATTGTATATCTGGGCTTCTTTTCATAAAAAAATATCATAATCGTTCTTTTTCGTGGTCAGTTTATTACAGAACTTGTTGTGTTGGTAATTGTTTCCTAAAACAATTTTGATCAATGATTTTGATAGTAATTTTACCGCAAGGGCAATAATTTTATACTTAATTTGTATGACTATAAAGTCGTGAAAACGCTGCGGCCAGAAGCTATCGGCTCGCTCGGAAAACATGCGAAAAAACAATTTTGTTTACTAGGAGCATAGCAAAATGCTTCTATACGATTTCGGGTTGCAAAGGTGTCTATTAATTAGACTAATTTCCTACAATACATCTATTCTCGTTTAATTAAAAATAATCTTCAAATTTCGTATTTTTATTTTCATTTCGATCGAGAAATGTATCGAGGCAAAATACATCAATCGTGTTTCTGGTTCTTCTCAAACCTAGATAAGGCTATGAAGATATGTATATCTCATTACCAGATTTGTAACATTTCTGAGGGTCCTATAGTATTACTTCAAAAAGGACGTCGTTATTATCAATATAGCGTCTTAAGACTAACTATGCATTATCTGAAACTATAGATGATGATTTATTTGTGTCTAAAATGAATTTACACCAAGAACCGACAGTACAATCAATTACATATATTTATAGATGGCTGATAAGAAGAAAGAAAACGAGCCTGAAGGAGAAGAAGAGTTTTCTGTTGAAAAAGTATTAGATAGGCGTATTAGAAATGGCAAGGTATAAACATTTTGTTGAAACACTTTGTATTACAGTGATATTTAAAATGTTGATTTGAATTTTTTATGGACAGAGTTATTCATATAGAATTATAGATTATAGTCCATTGTTATTTCATATTACAGGTAGAGTACTTCTTAAAATGGAAAGGCTATAATGATGAAGACAATACGTGGGAACCTGAAGAGAATCTTGACTGTCCAGATCTTATAGCAGCTTTTGAAGAAGCGAGGAAAAAAAAAGAAGCTGGTATGTTCTGTTACAACTAGATTTGCTGATGGTGGTCTCATAAGATATTTAGTTTCTAAATCATAATTAGGCTGGAGAAAGCTTTAATCATTAATGTGTTACAAGATCCGCCTTGTGGCGGTACTTTGCTGTGGTAGCATATAATTTTATTGTTAGTAGCAGCAAAAAGGTTTAAAAAAATCACAAGTCTAGTTTGGGGTGTTGTTAAGTAATAAATATATTTGTGTTTTAGAGGGAAAAGCCAATAAGGTTGATAAGGATGTGAAAAAGAGGAAGTCCAGTGCTGCAACCCCTGACTTGAAGGGCGCCAAGAAAAGCAAAAGTGATGACAAAAAGGCTTCCGGTTTTGACAGAGGCTTAGAACCTGAAAAAATTATTGGTAAGATTTTTGATAAAGAGAAAATATAGTCTTAGTGTGATCGTAACATGACTCAGTAGTACTTACTTCATAAATTACAAAATGAGCTCACAATTTAATTTTAACTTGTCATTTTCAGGTGCTACTGACAGTAGTGGGGAGTTGATGTTCCTTATGAAGTGGCAGGGTACTGATGAAGCTGATCTGGTGCCAGCGAAGCAGGCTAATGTGCGGTGTCCGCAGGTTGTCATCCAGTTCTATGAGGAGAGGCTCACATGGCACACACCAGCTGCTGATGAGAGTACAGCCGAGGATTAAGTAAGTATTTACACAACGTAACAAAATTGTTCAACTTGTTCAAAAAAACAAAAGGGAAGAAACATCCATCTGTCTGGTTTTCTTTAGCCTTCAACCAAATTATTTAGGACACAATAGGCTACTTGACCTATTTATATTCAATTTCATTAAACAAATGCATATTTCTAGTAGAACTTAGCCTAGAAAACCATATTTCACCCTTATCATCAAATAAAAGCTTATGATTGATAAATAAAGTCGATTTGAAAATATGACTTTATGAAAATATGATTTGTACTGACTAAAACGCTTTTGAGGTACTTCCAATTTGGATGTGACGTCATCATATTCGTAATTTAATATCTTTTATTTATCGCGCCCGTTATATGTAAGTTTATTTGTACATAAATAATAAGAATAAGCCTAGAAAGATTTGTAAAATATATTTTCTTGAATAATTCGAATAAAACATCAGTTTTATAATATGTTATCTCCATTTATTGTAGACGGGAAATGAAATGGCTAAAACTTTTCTCTAAAAGTTTTCAACATTACAAATGATTTCTAATTTCTTATTTAATTCTTTTATAATTTTTGGGCACTTTTAGACTCGTACATTTAGCACATAAATAAAATTAAATTAAGAAATTTAAAAAAACCCCCGCCAAAAAACTTTAAAAAGTAATGAAATAACATTTACTGACTTTAAGTTTAAATCATTCCTAAGAGTAAAGTAATATTTTAGTCCATAATTGTTGTCAAGGTGTGTCGGGGGACCGCTAAGTAAACTACCACAACAGCGACTTTTGCATTTTGTATCGCCATAATAGTCGCTGATTCTCTCGATTCGGGTCGCTGTGAACAGACCCTTAATTTATATTGTTATGTGAAATCAAACATCTACATTAGCGGTCCCCCGACACACCTTGACAACAATTATGGACTAAAATATTACTTTACTCTTAGGAATGATTTAAACTTAAAGTCAGTAAATGTTATTTCATTACTTTTTAAAGTTTTTTGGGGGGGGTTTTTTTAAATTTCTTAATTTAATTTTATTTTATGCTTTTTAAACTTGTGCAGAATAATTCCTATCAACTGGATCATATCCCAATGAATACCATCTATAAAATATGTCCTCTTGGATGATGCTCTAAGTTGGTGAGGAGTTGGGTATCCTATTGATTACCAGGTGATGCTGCACCACCAAGTCAACTTTCCAATAATATTGTGTATATATTCATAGGTGTCACGAACCAGGATGCAAAATATAAAACCCATCAAACGACTGCAAGTTGCTAATCGTCCTATCACGAACCAGATATACCGTGATATTTCAGCAATAAGCAGGCTGATGATGATGAACTATAGCTAAGAACACTCTCCGTCAAGTCAGCTTTCAAACAAAAAAAACTAGATCAAAATCGGTCCACCCGTTTGGATGCTACGATGCCACAGACAGACAGATAGACACGTCAAACTTATAACACCCCTCTTTTTGGTCGGGGGTTAAAAAATGTTCAATAAAGAGACTCTAAAATACAAAAAATATGACGTCACACTATGGCGGACAGTGTTTTCGGCGCCATTTAAAACGCATATTTTTCAATCAACATTTTTATGGGTTTCTACTGTGTAAAATATTAAAATATTAGTTTATTTTGTAAAAATGAATGATTAAGAAGCGATTAGCGTGAAGAAAAAAATTAGGTCAAGTAGCCTATTTGGAAGGGATATTGGATAATATGGCTAAATTAATTAAAAACATAGGATAGTTTTAACCTCTCGAATACCGGGATGTCAAAATTCAACTGAGCCTAATGCCCGAGTTCTATGGCGCCATTTAAATTTTTCTAAAAATATTTTTCAAATTTTACGAAATTGCGCCAATCAACAACGAATTTAGTGCATACTTTGTATAGAACAAACAAAATTAAATCTTATACGTATTAAAATAAGTTAAAAAACTGTGTGAGGGAGTGCAGTCAGGTATTTTTAGGGGTGGCTCGATAAGGAGCCGGTGGGGTTCAAGAGGTTAAAGGCAACAAAATGTATGGTTTCTGCATGAGAGATTTTCAACATCTAGTTCTTATTATGTAACAAATTTTCTCCTTGATTAATTAATGTTTCTAATGTAAATGAAAATTGTCTTTCTTGTTTCAGGATTATGGCTTGTGGGTTTTATGACTTACGACTCCCTATGTTCCATCAAACGTTTACTATCATCTCTTTTCCAACATTTTGTTCATTTCTAGTGGTTTTTTTTCACTAGAACTTAATTCGTAAATATGAGAAAACCTAAATCATTAATAAGTTTGTATTTTTGATTACTTACATATATTTTTTAAAGAAAATGTGATATTTCATTTGATTATGAGAATAAAATGTCATTCAAACAGGAAAGCAGTTGAGAGCACTAACATAGATTGTATTGGTGTAACTAATTACTTACACAAATATTATTATAGGTTAAGAATAAAAAGACGTAAATATTAAGTGACATAAGTTTTGTAAGAATAATGACAAGAAGTACATCCAGTTTTTGCATTTATATAATTGATAAATTCTAAAATATTATGATGTGTGTTGACTTACTCTATCTTGAATATTTTATACATTTCGGAATGAAGCGAGAACTGGTTGTAGATCTAATGTTTAGATTTTTTTATTACAACTACTTAAAAAAGGAGTTTAAAATTTGAGCTAAAGTAGCACATCCTTTAAACTGTTATTAGATTAAAGACTTAAAATAATATATTTTTTTATTCTATCCTAATTCCTAACTATATTCAGCATCTTCAAAGCTGCGCGTCAACTGGATCGGAATCGGAGCGGACGGAATGGTCAACGGACGTCATTTACAAAATGCCGTTGCGTCCACTGCATTCTGATTCAGCATCGGCAATTTAGATTTTTGTAAAGTAACTGTCAGCACAAATTATACTGGTATCAGGTGCAGAAATGTCGGTGCAGTGCACGCAGTACCATAGAAATCAATACAAACGACATTTTTAACAAGTCATAAGTAAAAACATTTGTAAATACTACTACTACTACTACTTTTATCTATACATATAATAAAATCGTAGGAAAGTCAATTCTGTACATTGAATATTTTTGAAAAATAATACTTGGGACGTGATCTACAATCGATATGGAAGCCAAAAATATAGTTTTTAGAATTTTTGTCTGTTTGTCTGTGTGTCTGTTTGTCTGTTTGTCTGTATGTATGTCCGGGATAAACTCAGAAAGTACTGAATGGATTTACTTCAAATTTTGCACGAATATTATATAGAGGTTGGGTCAACACATAGGCTATATATTATGACGATATCACCTATATGAGGGCGGGGGGAGGGGCTCAAGTTTCAATATTTTTAGTTTTTTGCTCATATCGCTAAAACGGTGCGTTGTAGAGAAAAAATGTCCTGTACGTAATGAAACCTCATAAAATTTCCTACAAATTTCTCCTTCACACTTTGTATCTATCTTCACTCCTTGCCATGCTATGAGCTTTTGTCTATCTTTTCTATACAAATTTCGAGTGTCGTTTGATTAACATGCTGGGAGCTTTGGCATCGGTCTTTTCTTGGGGGGGGGGGGGGGGTCTTCGCCCGCCCAAACCCCCCCCCCCCCACCTCCCCAAATTTTGCTTCAAACAAAGCGGTGTTGCGGCGTTATACATCTTTTTTAAGTACAAAGTTAAAAACTAAACTACACATACGGTTTTCCAGTGTCGTTTGTTTTGGGGGGGCTGCGCCCCCCCAAACCCCCCCCCCCCCCCTTATTCCTCATGAAACTTTTGTTCATAATTAAAAGGTATCGTGGAGTTTGTATTGCATCTTAATTATCCTTTGTAGGAACAAACTAAGTCATCTATACATATTGTAATAAAATCGTAAGAAAGTCAATTCTGTACATTGAATATGTTTGAAAAATAATACTTGGGACGTGATCTACTATACTAACGCGGACGAAGTCGCGGGCAACAGCTAGTTGGGAATATTATAGTAGAGCACTAAAGCTTGTCTAATTTGAAATGACGCGCCCCACCACTTCACATCTATGCTAATTATTATAATTTTGAAGTTTGAACGCGCTAATCTCAAGAACTACTGGTCCGATTTGAAAAAAATATTTCAGTGTTACATAGCCCATTTATCAAGGAAGGCTATATTATTATAACGTCATACTGTGATTTTTAGGAGCGAAGAAACAGAGGAAAATGCGAAAAAAGCGGGAAAATTATTCATCATAAGAGCTTCCGCTGCGTGCGCTGCAAAAACGGTCCAAGATACCTAGAAAATATGTATGGAAGAATTGTTCCTCTTTAAATTATCTACAAAAATGTCCGTGATAGTACCATGTCTATCTTTTAAGATTAGCTCACAATAATTGTTTTTATTAGGGTTCCGTAATCCGTACCCAAAGGGTAAAGACGAGACCCTATTACTGAGACTTCGATGTCTGTCCGTCTGTCTGTCTGTCTCCAGGCTGTATCTCAAGAAACGCTATAGCTAGATTTCTGAAATTTTCACAGATTGTGTATATCTGTTGCCGCTATAACAACAAATACTGAAAACAAAATAAAGTTCATAATTATTAAGGAGGGCTCCCATACAACAAACGTGATTTTGTTGGCCTTTTTGGCTCATAATCTATAATGGCAACATGTCACGACACTTGTCACAAAATCCTCACTATATAATATTGTGTTCTATATTCTATAATAAAATTAATATTAAATACATAATTAAGCGGGGCTCCCATACAAAAATACAACTTTTCCATACAGTGGCGAACCCCGCTAAGGGGCGTACTTCAAAAGTCCGGAATTCGTTTTTGGGTGGGTTCAGGAATCAGGGCCCTCGTAAGAGGCTACCCGCTACGGCGCCTGTGTGCAAAAAAAAAGAATTTTGGCGCCCCTCTAGGCAAATTTTTTGGGACCTTGGTTTTGGCGCCCCTAAACTTTAAAGGCTAAAGGATGGCGCCCGTGTGCATTGCACACATTGCACGTGGGCATTTTCACTTTAAGTGGCGCGTGCTGTTTTTCGCTTGTCCCGAAGAAATAAAGCACCTAAATAAGTATTTAACTGCATATTCTTTAGTATACAACGAATTTCCCCAAAAGTATGTAGAATGTAATTATGAATTAGATTCAAAGTATACAATTTGTATAAAAATTGATTATTTTATTGCCATTTAAAGATTCAGAAAGTACAATTTTTATGCTGTCCCGATACGGTTTGCCTAACTTTGAATCGTTTTATTGCTTGTATTAAAACAACTGTTAACGGTGCAGACGGTTGAATTTGGTTGCAAAATAGACGGTTATTACGTAAAAGACTATACTTAATACTTGTTTTATAGTAAAATTATTAAATAAATCAAATAGAAGCTTGTCCCTAACATTTGAACTTTACGGACAGTCTGGGATAGTAACGCTATTTTTTTTACGATATCGCCTATTTATTTGGGAAGTATTGTTATTATGGCAACCCTAATGTAGAAATGTCGTTGACTGAACAGCTATTTTGACTTCAGTTGCGACAAGTGAAGGATAGCGAGCGCACGTTTGTTGAGCCGAAAATCGAACTACGAAATTTTGTCTGGTAAGTAGCACGATTTACTTTAAATTTATTATCTTGGTCGTGTTTTGTTATTGTGCAATATGTGCTTTCATGTATAATGTAAACATATTTGTAATTAGTTTTAAGATATCTTGTTATATTCTTCGGATAATTTAACTTTGTTTCGGAAATGAACCACTGGCGTCACGTCCGTTTAGTCACCGTTATAATGGTGCGGACAAAAACGTTACGCAACGGACAAGTAAAGCTAGGTGTTCACTATCAAACCTAACAATACCCCTATCCTACTTTACGCCTACCTACATCTACCCCTACACCTGTTCCTGTCTCTATCCCCACGCCTACCCCTGCCTCTACCCCTATCTCTAACCTACGCCTGGTTTTTCGAACATACCTATCATAATATGCGTAAATCTGCAAATTCTGAGTAGGGAATTGTGAGTACTTTTCTCTTTGCTATGTAGCTTCAATTTAAATTAATGGAAAACGTTTAAATTTGATTAATATTATTATTTGACAGGTAACAATGCCGTTTACATCTGCTGACAGAGCTCAGAGGTACCGAAATAAACTAAAGAACAACCCAGAAAAGGCAGAAGAAGTAAGACATAACTATTGGCTTGGTTAAAAGCTAAAAGAAAAAAGGTATCTGAAATAACCGAGGAAGAAGAAAAAAAGAAATCTGTCACAAACATAATATTATTATGTTCGTAAAATATAAATGATTGTATACAAATATAAATAAATATATTTTCTTCAGTTCCTGTGTCATTATTTTCGAGACTGGTGATAGTGAACATTATCCCTAAAAAGTCCATTGTGTAACGACGCGAGTCAGTTTAGTAACAGTCTCGATTTATTTTTCACAAACTTAATTAATAATAAATTGATAAATTTGAATTACTAGTACTTGATCATATCCTCAAAAAGAGTAACATATAGGAATTCAATTTCTATTCAAACTTTATCAAAATTATATCAGTTGAAAAAATAGACGAAAAATAAAACCTGATCTAAGACATTTTGTTACGCAACAGACCTATTTATTGAATTTTAATAATATTAGATTAATGAATAGCCAAGGAAACCCTATTATTTTGAATACATAGACACTTTGAAAGCAATCCCAGACTGTTTAATTTTATTTTGCTGTAGTCTTAATTTTTTATTGGATTTCGAAGTTTGTTACTATCAAGACAAAAAAATGACCAGTCTCCTGATTTTAAAGCTGATTTCTAAATAAATATACATTATTTTATGGATTTTTTCCCTAAATGATAAAATTCATAATATTTCCCGTTATATTACGTCCTGAAAAAGTATAAATTCCATTTTTAGTTTTTGGGGGCAGTTATAACAAACATGTGCCATTTTAAATGAAAATGCCCACGTATGGTAGCGGGGGCCCTGGGTGGGTTGCAACTTGCACCAGAGGTAGAACTAGTTAGACCTAGTTTTCCAATCAGAGAACTAATGTGACTCAGTGGCGCACAATGGCGAATTATGCTGAAGCATAATAATTGGAACATGAATTAGTTTTCAAATGCGCCAATAGAGTGCGCTAAGAGCCACGTAGTGACTGTGGTAGAGCAAAACCTCATTAATAATAATTAATATATTATGTAGGTAAATAAAGTGGTATAATATTATTATATTAACCGATTCAGTGCGGTGTCATTTTTTGCAATATTTTGCTGAAATATTTCGTGGATCCTCTGAGGTATCTCGGCCAGGAACTTTGATGACTCCTCTCGAGCCCCACCCGCCATGAATTGTAATTTATCGCTGTTTCGTCTGTTTCCAATAGTTTTTCTTTTAGTAGCGACCCAACAGCGAATGTAAACGGAATAATAGTTCGTTTCAAGTAGGTATTTAGAAGTTAATTATTATAAGAATAAATGTGAGATTTTGCTGGTGTTGGCGTTATCGATACATAATATAATAAAACTGTAGAAATGAAAATTCTGTACAATAAAGATATTCAAAAAATAATAAGCGGGGGGTGTCAAGGTGTCAGTACATCGCTATAGAAGCCAAAAATGTGGTTAGTTTTTTGTCTGTCTGTCTGTCTGTATGTTTGTTCCACTATCACATGAAAACTACTGATCCGATTTGAATGCGGTTTTCGCAGATATATTTGTCTTCTTCGGTCTTCCAACTTAACATCTGGTGTATAAAAATTTTTCCCCCCACCCCTCTAAGGAGACAAAAGAGGGGGTAAGATTTTGTATCAACTGATGAAGTAGAAATACTTTAAATAGCAAAACAACGTTTGCCGGGACAGCTAGTATATTTATAAAATAATTCGTCGGCCATATTAATCACCAATTAAAAATGTTTCTCCTCCTGAAGTGTAAGTTTTTATGCAATATCTTAAAACTAACACTGTACACGTAAAATACGTGTTTCTCACTTTCATTGAGGGGAAACTTCTGAAAAATGTAATTTCATAATAGTTTTACAGGTAAACATTTTATCTCCTCTCGACGGGCGTCACACGCCATACAGAAAAGATAACTATGGTATAGTACCCGGCACACTGTTTTAGGTTAAATATTAGAAGTGGCAAAATAAAGTGTATTTCTGGAAATAGACGATAAGTGACTTTTCAGATACAGTGCTAAACCTTTTTAACTTGTTTTGCATTTTCAAATGATTTGCTTGATTATGACTTAAATGAGGTATTAAAATATTATGTAAAATATTTAAAAAAAAGGTACTTACTTATAACTCAGTGGTGACTGGTGATAATAGGTAGGTAGGTACTTTAGTAATTAGGGTGTGTAATCTGTGCATGTGTTCCTTGTAGACTCTACAAGGAACACATACACTTAAAGTACTCTCTACAATGTAGAGAGGTCACTGTGAAAGTAGCAGCGCTGAAAGACCATTTTTTTCACTTTTGTATGGGAAAACTCGTAACTCTGGGGCGCTTGCCCATACAAAAGTGAAAAATAAATGACCTTTCAGCGCTGCTACTTTCACAATGAACTGTCTACAAGGAACACATACACACCGTATTATCACTTAGTTGTGTTACACCCTGTATAGGCATGGGCGTACCCAGGTATGGGAAGGGGGGGGGGGGGACCTGCCCCCCTTGAATGGGGGTCTTTTTTTTATTAAGTACAATAATTATTGGGATGTGTCGTTTCGTTTAATAATATTGTAACTCTGTAAATCTGTAATTGTAAACCAGTAAACTAGCTAGACGTTGAGTGACGCTTGTTAAATTAAAGTTCGGCCTAGTCAATAAATCAAATGTCGTCAATCGTCATTTATTGAACGCGCTACCTGAGACAGGCCTGTCCCACTCGCCCGTGTAGGGCGTAGGCATCGAACTGTAAGTACCACCCGCGGGTGGCACATCATAAGGGTTTCAGAAGCGAGCGGTGACGCACGCGCAATATTTTTCGTCGCGTATCGACTGTATACTGATCATAGAGAAATTTAATTCATGATACTGATTTAATCGATGTGACAAAATCGTTATAAATCTTATAAAAATGAAAAATCAAAAAAGGCCAATGAAATATGTATTTGAATAAGGTATTTAAATACAAAAAGTAGATAAAAACTATAAATTTACAAACATAGCAAATAAACCAATTTCATACAAAAAAATACACAAACTACACAGAAATAAACACAAGTTACCTACTATGTTTAAATTGTAAAAGTTTCCTGCACTATAATCGAATATAAAACTACTATAAAATATAGGTTGCGTTACTAAAATTTTATATTACTATAAAAAGGTTTGCTACTCGTACCAATAGTAATCAGAAAATATTATTTTGTTTTCTAAAAGGCGAAAACCTTGATTTCGTAAGAAAAGGTACGCGTTATGCGATAGAACGAAAGCGGAGATGTAGGTAAATATAATTGTAGGCGCCTAGCACTGCGCGGTCGGAATTTGAACTTTATAGTATCGAAGCTTGCGTCGTTATTTCTTTAAAGCTTGTCGAATCGGTGTTAGCTGGTCGGCTGCTGCTAGCTAAGTGAGTTAACAAAAACCGTCGCGTGGTATGATCTCTCACAACCCTTTGGGGGGAAGTGATAGTCGGTTTCGGGGCTAAGCCCCCTGCCCGAGGGGTCTGCCGCACCTCATGAAGATGAGGCGGTATTGGGGCGGGACGAATCCCTGAGTTGGGTGACAAGTCACCTCTACTCCCTGCGCGGCCGTCCTTCCTAACCCGCCCGTATCACCTCTGGCAGTCCACCCCATCAGGTGAGATCCCCGGTAACCCGGGGAAGGCCTAGCGGAGGCTGCCAGCGACAACGGGTGAAAGTTCGGCACGAGTCGCGCTTTATACATATTATAGGCGGCCCGGCGATGGTGTTATGTAACTTGAAGCGTAAGTGCGAGCGGGAAAGCTTTCGAGTCTGTCCAAAGTTCCAAACGGGTTGCTAGTTGCTACAGTGGAACTTCTGTTGTTAAACTAATATACTATTCTGTGCCTGAGATAAGATTTGAATGGATTTGATTAATTATAGGGGTAACTGGCTAGTTGCATAAAACTACTATTTAGAAGCGCAAAACATATTTATTATTAAAATATTAAATTTAATGATAACAATAATCTTATAAAATTAATTAAAGTTTGTTTAAATATATAAAAAAATATTAACTAGTACCTATGTTAGATTAAATGGATTTATTGTCAACATACTAATTATGTCAAGGTACCAGTGATTCATTAGCATTTAGCTCGTTTATCCAAGTTAATCAACACCAATCACCATGTTCATTGTTCACACTTAGGTATAGTATGTGTGATGTGCGCTGCAACATCTTCGGATGGCATGGGCATTGAAATTTTTATAGAACATTGTAGCTGGCAGGTGGCTGGATTAAATTTAAGTTACTACAGCTATTCATTACCATTGTAAATCGCGGCGACTTTCAAGAGTGGAACGATAAGATACTGAAACTGCCACCCGCACGACGCTATAGCGCACATACTGTAAATTATTTATCTTGATTCTTGATCTGAATCATTTTGACTAACTACTTGAAACATAACGTAAATAGGCTTGTGGCATTACATAATATTATTATGTATTGTTATAGTCAGTACACAGTACTTGTCCCTTTTTACTAAAAAAAAAATATTGAGTGTTTGCCTAAACTTGGCTTAAACTCAAGTCACATGTGAGTTTTGTAAATGCGTAATACGAATAATTATACAATTTTATACAGCATGACTGGTGAGACATGACCGATACTTAAGAATGCTCCAACTTTTTAATTATCAGGTCGTATGTCTGTCAGTACGAATATCGACGTTAATAACATTAAAATAAGATTCATATTAGCGCGCCTTGTACAGTGGCGGTTACGACGCTCGCCGCGTTCTTGATAATATGGCGAAAATGTATGAAAAAATTTGAGAAATTTTCTTATTTTTCTTATAACTGGAAAAGTTGTTTATTTTTATATAAAATTTTTAGCGGACTTTATAGAGGACTAAATAAGCAACAATTTTTTTGTATGTTTATTTTCCTCAGGTACCTAATCAGACCCCATTTTTTTCATATTTTGCGATTATTGTGATGGTTAAAACGTATTTTATGTGAAAATTTTGTATTCGGCTATAGAATTTTTATGGTACAGTCGTGGAGATGAATATATTATCTTTCATTTGAAACCAAAATATCCTCGCAGTTTGACTCCTAATTCTTTAATAGGGTACCGGAAAATCGCTGATATTTGTAATAGCGTCCTTAAGGAGAGTATTCAGTACTCGATTCTCATTATAATTAGATATGTAATAAAATTAGGTACTTACTTCATTTTTGACCAAATCTAGAAACCGTGTTAAGCCAAGTTCAAGTAAAACAGAACTGGCGAGCAGCACCGTGTGTAATATTACACGAACCATTTCCCTTTACATAATGAATCATGGACACTTAGTAAATTACTATGCGGCCGGCGTGGCGACATGCGCCCCGCGCCGCGCGCTACCCCTCCCGCGCGCGGTGTCCATGCGTTGGGTAAATAATCATTTAACTTTAAGCTACATTTACTCAGTGATCAAGTGATATTAATTTTTTATATTATTTTTTTCAATTAATATAATAGCCAAATATCACGTCTTCGAGTATTGAACATGTCTCACCAGTCATGCTGTATACATATTACATATCTATTAAGTAGGTAATAACTAATAACAGTTCTTACTACTAACTTACAAAAATATTTCTTAATTTCTATTAATTTTAAAGTTTTATTTCTGTTAACGTTTCTGACCGATAATTATTAATTATTATTATTATACTATTTTGGCGTGGTGCCTTAGATAAGAGTTATTTTTGTAAACATAGTAAAGAAATAAAAAACACATAGCAATCTATATATTTTTAATAACTAGGAATAGGTATTAGTTATCAAAAAAAAAAGCGGCCGAGTGCGAGTTGGACTCGCCCATGAAGGGTTCCGCAGCAGCAATAAGGTTTATTTTTATGAAATTAAACGGTTTTATTGATTTATTTTTATATTTCAGTCGATTTAATGAAATATAGATTAAGGTTTACCACTTCTGACGTATAAAAAAAACTACTGGCAAGATCTCGTTCAAACCAATTTTCGTTGGTAGTTTTTATAGTAATCTACATCATATATTTTTTTTAGAATTATCATGCCCCTACTTTAGAAATTAGAGGGGGGGACACACACATTTTACCACTTTGGAAGAGTCTCTCTCGCAAACTATTCAGGTTAGAAAAAAATGATATGAGAAACCTCAATATGATTTTTGGAGACTTATCCATAGATACCTCACACGCATAGGTTAGATGAAAAAAAATTTTTTTTGTTTCAGTTGTACCTATGGGGACCCCTAAAATTTTTAATATTTTTTCCATTTTTGCACAAAATCTTAATGCGGTTCACAGACTACATCTACTCACCAAGTTTCAATAATTATAGTATAGCTCTAATAGTTTCGGAGAAAAGTGGCTGTGACATACGGACGGACAGACAGACAGACAGACAGACAGACAGACAGACATGACGAATCTATAAGGGTTCCTTTTTTGCCAGTTTGGCTACGGAACCCTAAAAATGATGTCATCATAAGTTATTCAGTAACAGCGCCATCTAGTATAAGCTTAGCTTAGTGCATTGTGTAGTTATTGGATGCCGGCCGGTGTACAATTATGACCAATTTCTGGCGAATATATTACTAATTACTGCACCATTGCGTATAACGTAACAGAACAAGTAACATTAAATTAATCGTCGAAGCCGCATATTTCACCAAAATAATCATCAAATTCGGTGAAAGCTCTATAGTAATGTATTTTTACTTCAGCAGAAGGGTGACTTGAAAGTTTTTTCTTCAATTTATTTGTTTTTAAATTATCGTTGCTTGTATGTCGAGAGAAATATTTTGCAAGCTTTACAGCAACGAGATAGGACTCGACGGACTCGTCAAGCATATTCAACACTATATCGAGGATTACTGATACTTCTATGAAATCATCGAAAAACTGTTTTAGTGCCTTTGAAAACAAAACGTAAATGTATGGAAAATGATTCGTACAGTGATCTTTTAACATCGAACCGCACAGTTTCCCAAATTGTGATGCTACTTTAGAACAAATTTCGTCCCATTTAGATGCCGGCCCCTTCTGTACATTTTCTTTGACGATGGTTGAAAGGAACAAAACGGTCAAATCCCATTTCGTTAACATGATGTAATTTTCAGTTTGTGTCATCGATTCTTTAAGCTTTCTTTGTATGTTAACGAACAAGTCCAAAGGAATAATAATACTATTTTTGTCAAACTCATTCGAAATACTCTCTCGCAGATGATCGAGGAAAGAACTGAGAGTTGATTTTTTGTTATTCTCAGTGCAGTATTTATGGAAAGGAATGAAAATATTCGCGTATTTACTCGATTCTGAGTCACCTTTTGCATTGAGACAGAAGGAGGCCATCACTGCGAGAACACTACTTTCATAGTACCGATTTGAATCACTGATGAATTCCAACAGCATTCGCCTTACGAACTTCGGAGACAGCCGGCCAATTAGCGTGGTAGCATAACGTACAAATTCGTTGTAGAATCTGTAGCTGTACTTATCAGAGAAATCTTTTGAACTAGACAGGTTCTTTAAAAAATTATATATTTTCATGTAGTACGGCGCCTGAATTATTGGCGGTAACTTCTCAACATCAAACAATAAATCATATATTTTGTCGTTTTCTTTTAGACTAAGGTTATCGATTATGACATTAAGTAAGTTCCAAATATCTTTTGCTCGATCTTCATTCTTTTCTTTGCTTAGTAATTCAAATACCACTTTAAACAAAACGCATCTTATTGATAAATTTTTGGATGATTTCCAACGCTCCTCGAATATAATCGACGATTCACAGGATGGAAGCCGCGCAAAAGCGAGCCGAATGCCGTGTTTTTGTAACGAAACTTGAGAATCCAAGAGCCGTGGTATGTACTTCCGAAATTCCTCAATATTTATATTATAAAATATTGAAAATAACGATGGTAGGGCATATTTTAAATATTCTCCTTTAGTGTATGGAAACAGAAGTCGCGGAGAGGGTTGCGGACGTGAAAAGTGCATACTTTTGGCGAAATGACACCGCAGACTCCATAGTTCTGAGCCCGAGATTTCCGGTGCATATTCCATCAGCGTTTTCTCAAAATTTGCCCGTGAACTCAATATTGAGATGGCATAACAAATAGTTTTATGTTCAGAAACGTTGCTTATATTTTGATTGTACATGACATACCAATCTTTTCCGATCGACGTTGGGTAGTAGACCCTTATTTTACGAAGGAATTTTCGAACGGGCGCAATTTTTACAAATGCCGTGGGGCGTTTACCTACATAGGCTTGTAGTACAGTTGGATCATGTTTCAATGAATTTACCAAAGTATAATCATTTTGACATAAATAAAGTGATTCTTGAAAGAAATATTTTCTCCAAGACTTTTTCTTATTGTATATAAAAGATAGATCAAGGTTGTTACCATTTTCTATATTGCTTTTAATGATCCTTTTCATTTCATCAAGTAATACTAGATAATCTTTTAAGTCTTTGTCCCAATCTATCAGTAATTGTAAAGCATGCTGCGCGTCTACAGTCCATTCCTTTAGTTCGTCTTCATTACTACACGTTTTGTCTTTTAGCTTAGTAAGAATATGTTCATATAAAAATTCAAAGATTAATTGTTTTTCTGAGGGAGTAAACTTTTCTTGAAAACTTTTTAAAGTATCAAATTCGAAAATGTGTAACGTGTTTTCGGGTACTTTTTCAAAATTAATAACTTTATAGGCCATAAGAGCCAATGTCAGTGTTTTACAATCATCAGGAGAGTCACTGCACTCTTTCTTCGTAAGCTCTTGTAGAACGTTCCATATTTTGCAATCAAACATTTTAAAATTAGTTCGTGTCAGTAGTTCTTTTACAAAATTATTTTTAATCGCAGATTTAAATTGGATTTTCTTAGAGGTTTTAACATACTGGAGTATGTCATTAACATCAGATACATTTTCATTAGCACAAGTGATCAGTACGTTTAAAATGCTCTTTATGTCATCGTCACTGGTAGAATCTTCAACCATTTTCTTTAAATGATTAAATGCTACATCAAATGGAGCATATTCGTACCGTATGTGTTCTCGATAAAATCTAATAAGACAGCCATGTAAAAAGTCAAGTGCCTTCTTTTCACTATCGGACATAGCAGAAGTTTCGTTTTTGAACTCTTTATCAATAAATACATTTTTGATGAATTTAAATCTTTCTTTTATCGGTATGCTGTCAACTAATACTTTAAGATTATCTGCACGTAGATAAACTTTGTTTTCCGGTGCTGAAGCTTTAAGAGCCTGTTTTAACAGAAACTCTTTAACGTTTTCTTTTCCAATGAATTTAACAAGCGTAGGTATATGAATGCGATTACCATATTTTTCGAAGTTATCAATAATTTTGTTTGGACACGTTTTCATTATTATTTTTGTTGTTACCGGACTAAATTTGGGAGTTCGCGTATCGTTAACTTTTGCATCTATATCTAAATATTCCATTGTATGCGTGTGTATGAGAAAAGTAGTGTTTTCTAATGCCTCAGTTTTCATATAATCAGCGGGGCAGTTATCGATGTAAACTTGCAAATTTTTTACAGATCTCTCGCAAAGACGCCGCAACATCACTGGCTTCATATGTTCTATATGTTTGGGGAGATTCTTCGCAATAAAATTCAATGAACAATGAGGTAACCAATTGACTGCCTTCACGACACTCTCTTCGTACTCGTAGAATTGTTCAACTCTGTTAGCATCTTTCAATTGACGTTGCAAACATTTAATTAATTTTATAGACGCTTTTGTACACATTTTGGGAAAAAGAGCTTCGTGGAGGTTCTGTGGATTTATGATGTGTTCGTATTCTTTTTCGACCAGCAGCCAGTTGCATTTTTTAAGCACCTTAGAAATATACAACATATCATTGCATACAAGTACTTTGAGAATATATTCAACATTTCTTTGGTAACTGGCTATATCGATCTTTAATAAGTTTGTTATATCGTCGTCGTCTTCATTAAATCCATCCAAGTTAACGACTCTTTCACCTTTAGTGGTTTTCTTAACCAACACATTGTAAGACTTATGTTTTTCTCCCAGATGACATCCTTCTAATTCTAATGGCGTCATTTTGTAAAGTTAATCTGTAAAAACATTTTTGATACAATGTAATTTTGCTTAAGCGTTTACAAAGGTGGAATGCTTCTATAGCTATATGTTTATAGATAGAAGGACATTAAAATATAATTATATTTTATATCAAATATATTATATGCGGTTATATTATATTCTTATTCAAACGTTAGTACAGAGTGGGATACTAGTTATTTTACCTTACTTCTAAATACGCATTGAAGTTAATAGACAATAGTTAACTTACGTACCTAATAATATAATACCCTAACCTGATGCAGATTTTGTGTTAACAAACACACGATGAGTGACAATTCATCAACGTTCAGCCTAGTCATTTAATTAAATTTCATTCAAGGTTTCATTCAATGAATGCGCTTGTCAAATGTCATTCAATCAAATAGCAGACTGTACCAGATGACATAGACGTTACAATTGATTTTAAAGGTCCAAAGTCCGGTAGCGCCAATAATGCACGTTAACTTCACCAGAGGAGTGCTGACCGATTTTATTTAAAATTTTAAACTTAATGACCTTATCATCGTCTGTGTGTAGGAATCTCGGTAATAATGTTAAAACTAATAATTGTGCCTCTATTGAATTATCATTTTGTACCAAGGTTTGAAGTGTTTGTAGTTTACAGTGGTCTGTGTCGCAAAAATATTGGAGAATGTCGTCTACGGCATCAGAAAAAAGGAGATATATGGATGAATACATTTCACGTGTATCCTCTCTCAGATATTTAATTAAAGTTTCTGTAAACTTGGGAATCGTTTGCGGATATAAGGAATTGTTTGCATATTTTTCTTTAAATTCGTCTTCTTGTAATGTCACTTTTTCACCCTGAATAATACTGTCAATAATTTGTGTGTAGGACAAGGCTAGTTTTAATTTTGTAAGTGTAATATAGTTTTCTGATTTAGATATACCTTTTTCTAAGTACTGTAAAATGTCATTAAATAACTCAATAGGCAGAATCATGTTATATCGCAAAACGAAGCGGACCTGTTTTATTAAACACTGCACTAATTCATTTATTTTACGTCTAGAATAATAAATGTTTTCAGTTAGTTCATTCCAAGTAAGAAGAGCATTTTCAAACATCGGTAAACATACTTTCTCATATCTATTGCGTTGAATTTCTCTATTTTTTGTAGAAAGCAAATATAAAGCTAAGTTTTCTACATTTTCCTCTATATTTTTATTCTCAAAATCGGTTTCAAAGAGTTCTTTGAAAATATCGGCAGCGAATTCTACACTTAAAAATTCTAATATTTCATGTATCTTAGATTTTACTTTACGGTATAGATGAGAACAATTAGCTTTTTCAGGAAGCGATTTTAAAAACGTATAACTTCTTATCCAATAAAATGTTTTTAATGGCAGAGGGACCATGTGAACATTACTCAAAGTAACATAAATACTTTTGTCCTCTTCCATTGTCAAATCATCTATAAACGAACTTAGCAGCTCCCAAATATCTTGAGCAATAATTGGATCTTTTTCTGTACACAACATTTTAAACGTTTGCTTGAAGAGAGTCGATCTGATGCTTTTATTTTTTGTAGAGGTCCACTTTGAACCAAACATTTTTTTGATCTCAGTAAATGATACTTTTGTCAAAATTATTCTAATTCCGTGCTTCTGCAATGAAACAGGTGCATTAAGCACTTGTTCTATTTGCACGCGACTACGTATCGCGCTTATATTATACAGAAGAGCGTTTATTGAAGGCAAGGCATATTGCAAATAGTCACCCCTTGCGTAAAGTAGAGCTACATCCAGTGGAAGCTGTGGTCTAGCGAGATGCATTCTTTTCCCCAAATTTTTCTGGATAGCAAGTAAATCTTCATCCGACTGACTCCAGTTGATTTTGTCAGCAGAAGGAGCGTACTTTTTAACAAATATTTGTGATTCTTTTAGGGGTAGTAAAATACATAACCCTGAAACAGCGGATTTGTAGTTACTTTTAAGTTTTAATTTTTCAAAGTATATTGTTTTTAATTGCTGGGCTACTGACTGGGACCAATAGATTCTTAATTTATTCAGTAATTTTTTTAAAATTACTGCATCGTCCAGATAAATGCTCTGTACATCAGTATTGTCTAAATCTAATAATTGTGGATCATGTTTGAGTACATTTATAAGAGTTTCTTCAGTAGGATGCAAAAATATAGATTCTTGAAAGAATATTCTTCTTACAGACTTACTTAAACAGTACTGTAAAAGTGGTAGCAACCATGCACGATCCTTTCTTATTTGCATCAATTGTTTAATTTTATTGACAACATTTGGAAAATCACATAAGTCCTTGTTCCAATCTATCAAAAGTTGGAGTGCATTTCCTAACACGAGTACATCTTCAGTAAATACTTTGTCATTTGATACACTACATACTGTGTTCAGTTTATAAAAAAGAAGATTATATAAGTAAGTAAACAACTTTTCTCTTTTGTCTTCGGTCAAATGTTTTTTAATAGACTTAAAGGTATCAAATTCAAATTTTTTTTCTATTATATCAGGAACAACTTCATTGTGTAAGACATTGTACAAAATTATGGCTTTGACACAGTCTTGTACATTATTATTACTTTCTTCGTACACTTCCATGCTGGTAAATAGGTCTTTAACCTGCAGCCAAGTATTTTCATCATACTCGTGAGTTTTTGTGTTTCTAATTAGGCTATTAATAAATTGAATTTTAAATTTAAAAGGTTCATTGATGTGATTTTTTCGGTAAAAATGTATCAACGATTGAATGTGCTGAATGTTACTACCAGCAGAGATTAAAAGAATATTTAGAATTGTTTTTCTCTCTGTAGGGTCAGATTCAGCTTGAATCTGTTTCTTTAAATCTGCCATAGCGATATCAAAGGGTGCTAGTTGGTACCATTGATAAAAATTAGAGCACATGATTGTTTGGTCATTTTTACTTTTTCTATCAATAAAATTTTCTTTCACAAAAGCAAATCTTGTATCAGCTGGTAATTGTTTCAAAAAATGTTGTAAATTTTCAAATATAAAAAGTCTGCTAAATTCCTTTTTTTTCGTATTTGATTTTATAAATTCTTGAATTTCTTCTTTGTTTATGTATTTAGCAAATGTAGGCATATCAATATTATTAAGGTATAGATCAAGATTTTTCAGAACTCTATTTGGGCAATTTTTCATAATTTTTTTGGTGGCTTTCGAGTTTAAATGCAAAACACGGTTACCTTCTTTTAGGCTTTTTTCAACTATACTCATATATTTTTCAAAATCGTTGTGGAGGAGAAATGTTGACGATTGCAATGCTCCACTTTGCTTGTAATATGGATTTTTCTGACAGTAAATATCCAGAAACGTAACTGATTTCTCACAAAGCCGCTTTATCAACGGTAAAGGTATTTCGGTAGTATGTATTTTCACGATGCTTTCTATAAATAAATTGGAACAATTTGGTAACCATTTCAGGGCAGATTGTAAATCACAATATGTTTTCAAGAAATCAAAAAATTGTTCCACTCGCTTTTCATCTTTTAAAAAAAGTCGTATGTGTAACATAAATTTACATTTAGCTTTGCTTGTCATTTGTGGGAACAATTCATTGTGCAAATATTCTGGGTTGATAATATCAGCATAACTGTTGTCTGTAATCAACCACTTAGATTTTTTTATAGCCCTCGACACGTATAACATATCTTCACACTTGAGAACACCGAGTATATATTGGACATCTCTTTGGTAGCATGCTATATCGATTTTGAATAAGTTGTCTATATCTGGTTCATCATATTCAATTTTTAACAACTTTTGTGGCGATCCTGTTACTTTACTCAATAATTGATTGTAATGGCGATGTTTTTCTCCCAATGTTTTCCCCTCTAATATTATTGGTGCCATTGTGGGACACTGGAACAAATCAAATTTTTTGTTATTTTAAACTGCAATTAAATACTGCTACATTTTAGGGTTCCGTACCCAAAGGGTAAAAACGGGACCCTATTACTAAGACTTCGTTGTCTATCCGTCTGTCTGTCTGTCTCCAGGCTGTAACTCAAGAATGGTAATAGTTAGAGATTTTATATTTTCACAGATTAAGTATATCTGTTGCCGCTATAACAACAAATACTAAAAATAAAATAAAATTAATATCTAAGGGGGGCTCCCATACAACAAACGTGATTTTTTTGGCCTTTTTTGCTGTCTCCAGGCTGTAACTCAAGAACGGTAGTAGCTACAGATTTGATATTTTCACAGATTATGTATATCTGTTGCCGCTATAACAACAAATACTAAAAATAAAATAAAATGAATATTTAAGGGGGCTCCCGTACAAGAAACGTGATTTTTTTGGCCTTTTTTGCTCTATATCAAAAATGGCAACAGGTTAATCCTTAGTTATGTGTGTACTTTAATTAATGATAATATTAAAATAAAATAAAAAAATAAGGGGGGCTCCCATACAAAAAACACAATTTATGGCCTAATTTTGCTCTATAATGGTACGGAACCCTTCGTGTGCAATTCCGACTCGCACTTGGCTGATTTTTATTGTTAAATGCAGAGGTAAAAAAACCCCGAGCTGGGTTTTTTTTCATAGGTAGTTATAAAAAGCTGAATTATTAATTATCAGCATAAAATATTTCGTACAGAAACTGCATTCTTTCCAAAAAAAATCGAAAATAGATTTTTTTAATATCTTCTAAACCAGGGGTTCCCAAACTGTGCGCCGCGGCGCCCTGGGGCCGGGCGCCGTGGAAAGGCAAGAGGGGTGCCGCGAGTCGATCCTCTATCATTATCCTTAACCACAAATACCTATAAATTATAATATAATATAAAATCAAATTATAATATGAAGTATAATAATAAACAATTAAATACTTGTTTATTATTATTTACTTGCTTAACCTAACTATAATGAATAATCACTTAATTATGTATGTTTTTGTAATGGCTAGGTAGAGTAGGGCGCCGCGCGCCCGCGCCGTGACAAATATTGAGACTTGTAAGTGCGCCGCAGGCTGAAAAAGATTGGGAACCCCTGCTCTAAACTGTTACAATTTTTTTATAAAATTGCCATAAGATGGCCATAAGAGTTCAAAATTTTATGGCACATGATACTAGAAAAAACTATTTCTAAAAATACAATGAATTAAGGGTGAAGCCAAACGAGCGTAATTTGTAAGTTGTGAGTCGCAGAATTTCTGCCAGCATTGTTTCATACAAAAGTCCTGTTTGATTCACACGGCGGCGACGCAAAATGAGTTGTCTCTGTCTGCCGTCTCACACGCATTTACGTAGTAACTAATTCTTAATCTGTGCACGCATTTAACTGAGTATAGTATTCGTTGCATTTTGGTTGCATTAAACCAGTTCGCGAGGAGCGCGGGCAGTGTTACCAACTATGGGGATTTCCTACGATAGTCGTGTTCGTTTCGTTTTTCAATGCACATTGCGCATGCGCAAAGTTAAAAATTAGTGTCAGTGTGAGTGTCATGCAAGTGTCATGTTCTAAAATCTGACAGAAATTGTATGAACTTGACACAATTATGAAGTTGACAGTTAGAACTGCCAAACTGCGAAAAAAGCCGCGCATGCGTAGTTGAAAAATGAAACAAACACGGGTTTTAGTTGGAAAAATTAAAAACAGTGGGTTTTTAGTAAATTAATTTGGGGATATTTTTGGGGGTAAAATTTTTACAGCGTTATGTAATATGTAATATATTTATTTCGTTCTTATTACTATTATTATCATTTTTATTAGGGTTCCGTACCCAAAGGGTAAAAACGGGACCCTATTACCAAGACTTCGATGTCTGTCCGTCCGTGCGTCTGTCCGTCTGTATGTCTCCAGGCTGTATCTCAAGAACCGCTATAGCTAGACTTCTGAAATTTTCACAGATTGTGTATATCTGTTGCCGCTCGCGCTATAACAAATACTAAAAATGAAATATAGATTATTTTTAAGGGGGGCTCCCATACAAAAAACACAATTTTTTGTCTACTTTCGCTCTATACCGGTACAGAACCCTTCGTGCGCGAGCCCGACTCGCACTTGGCCGATTATTTCTTTTTTAGGGTTCCGTAGTCAACAAGGAACCCTTATAGTTTCGGTCTGTCCGTCCGTCTGTCCGTCCGTCTGTCCGTCTGTCTGTCTGTCCGCGGTTTTGCTCAGAGACTATAGGACCTACAAAGCTGTAATTTGGCATGAATACACAATATAATAATAATGCCGACAAAATGGTACATTAAATATTTAAAAAATATTTTTCTTTATGGTACCTCCCCTACACATCAAGCGGGGTTGAATTTTTTTTTTCGCGCCCACCCCATCGTGTGGGGTGTCGTTGGATAGGTTTTTTAAAAATATTATGAGTATTCATAGATCATTTTCCGATTTAGGGATCCATTTGTGAAATATTAAGTTTTAAAGTGGAAAAAATCGTTAGAGTCCAGTGTCCCCCCCTTCTACCAGCTAAATGGTTGCTTCTGGAAATGTGAAAAAATTCACCGGAGTAGGAAATATGCTGAATTTAAAAGGAAAACTATCACGGCTAAGAAGACTTCGTAAGTTATTGGGTAATAGTCGATCAACTAAAAAAAATATATTCGGCGAAGTATAAAGGAACTTTTCGTTCAAATTCCTTTGAGATGATGTTGTTAGTAGTGTAAAACATGTTATAAATGTACATTCATTGACCATACAAAAATTGTCAAAAACTAGCGGTACTACGGAACCCTATATTGCACGTGGCCCGACACGCACTTGGCCGGTTTTTACTTAATTATTTCACTACCATTTTTATTTTAATATATAATCGTATTTTATTATAATTTTTTTAAATTGAAATGAACCACTTATATCCAAGCATCAGCAGAGTAGACAGAATGTGGCATCAGTCTTTCCTTATTGTGGATTTACCCAGCTTCTTTTTCTGATATTATCTTCTGTGTTTTCTAAATTATATGCTTCGTAAATACTAAATAATGCACAAAATTTTCTACGGTTCCATTGCACGACACAAGTTACACCTGGTATAAACGTTGGACAGCAACTGAATAAAATGCACTTGTCTGGCAGCACAGCAAATTTCTGCGACTGAAATTCCCCGACTCACAAGTCACAACTCACAAAACTACGCTCGGGTGGCAGTCCAACAGAACTTCTGCTAGGCAGAATTTCTGCCAGCAGGAATTCTGCGACTCACAACTCACAAATTTACAATTACACTCGTTTGGCTTCACCCTAAATATGCTTACAACTACAGGGTGGTCAGGAAAGTGACATCAAACAATAAATAAATAGGTCAAGGGGTCCGGTAATATGTTAGGAAGCTAATTTTTTATGCATAAAAGTATGTCAATTAATGAGCTTGAAAATACAAAAAAAAAAAATACAAAAACTCACTAAAATCACAAAAAAAAACGTACTAACTTACGTAAATGTAAGAATTAAAAAAAGCGGCCAAGTGCGAGTTGGACTCGCCCATGGAGGGTTCCGCAGCAGCAATAAGGTTTATTTTTATGAAATTAAAGGGTTTTTGATTTATTTTTATATTTCAGTCGACTTAATGAAATTTTGATTAAGGTTTACCATTTTTATGACGTATAAAAAAAAACTACTGGCTAGATCTCGTTCAAACCAATTTTCGTTAGTAGTTTTTATAGTAACTTACATCATATATTTTTTTTAGAATTATCATGCCCCTACTTTAGAAATTAGAGGGGGGGGGACACACATTTTACCTACCACTTTGGAAGAGTCTCTCTCGCAAACTATTCAGGTTAGAAAAATATGATATGAGAAACCTCAATATGATTTTTGGAGACCTATCCATAGATACCCCACACCAACGATATCTAAATACTTAGATACGACGTGTGCCGTCAAAACTATAGCAATGTTTTTGCATGTGTGCGTTAGATAAATAGCGACGCGCGCCACACTAATGTGTGTGTGCGTGGTACGGTCAGCAAAAAAGGGTGGTCGTTATTTCACGTCACTAGTTACCAGGGACTGTAATGCCGGTATATTTTTTATACCGATATTGATTATCGGTACAAATATCGATAATATGGGAGCGAGCAACCAGTACAGGGCCTATAGCCGAAACTTTTTCGTTATCGCTTCGTTATAGAATCGCCGATCAAAATGTATGGAATTGACATAAGACGAGTCGAACGTCAACGTCATATTAACGAACGCTTATGTCAATTCCATACATTTTCATCGGCGATTCTATTACGAAGCGAAAACGAAAACATTTTGGCTATAGGCCCTGTACTTGGCTTTGGCTAAACCCCCTATGTACTGAAAATCCAATATTATGTATATATATATATATATATATATAATATATATATATATATATATATATATATATATATATATATATATATATACATACAGTGTGAAATTTAAATGGTTGTTTTCCCGCAGTAAAATGATTCTATCTTAGTAGTACAATAGATTTGTAAAGTTTTTTTTGTTCAAATCAAAAAAAAAAATCGGTCGGGTCCATAGTAACTCGCGCCTATCGGCATAAAGTTTCCATAGTACGTCATACAAAATATTTTTTATTTTCAAAAAATAACATGCATGGTTCGATAGTACTACTATAGGTAAATTTCCCTCGATTACATAGATCCCATCATGGTCACAACTTTAATGAACGTGGTACCAAATTCGAGTTAAGCACTATAGAACAAAAAAAGAATTTTGAAAATCGAGCAACAAACGAGTGATCCAGTTTTAAGAGTCCGTATACGAAATTTGCCGATTTCGCTGATTTTACAGACGTGATATAACAGTTAAAATACAGTATTTCTATAAGTTTTAATGCTAAACATGTAAGATCATTTCAATTATAATCTAATATTGGAGCTAGATTTTTTTTAAGTATTTTTAAATAATCCAACTCAAACCCGCGACAGTTTTATAATTTTTGCTGTAAAAGATTTAGGATATCACCTGTTTATTGATTGTATTGACGTCTTAACGGTATGAAAAAAATACAATGTACTGTTGAGAAAGTCGTCTATACAATGTTGGAATTACTTTTTACCACTTTAATATGAAATAGTTGAGTAAAAAAATATGTAACTCGGCAAAATTTTAGAGAAAATGGGCAAAAATTGCTGTTAATTTCGGCAACTTAGAGCTGTAATTCATAAAAAGAAAACGACAGAAATAATCTATAGATAAAATTCTATCCAATTCGATAAAAAAGAAAAAAAAACCTTTGCAATTTCATATTCATCGGCAAAATTTCGTATACGGACTCTTAAGTAATCGGATTCGTAACATTTCAAAAAAAGTACTCTTGTGAAAAGTGAAAAAAAAAAAAATTGGTCTTTCAGCGCTGCTACTTTCACAGCGAACTCTTTACAAGAAACACGTACACATCCTAAAGTATTATCACTTAGTTTTGTTGTATATTTATTACGTATTATTACGTGATTTTCAAGAAATTTAACGAATACGGTAACTTAAAACTTTACATAAATACGTAAATAAAATCGTTACAAAAATCACTACTCGTAACGTAACGGTATTCGGTTGCATGCTGAAATAACTTTCGAGTATGCTGACGGTACCTAAGTTTACCCGTTTTGATGTCCACTGTAAAATGATCCCTATTAGTATGAGCGTTGATACAACCGGGGGTCACAAGATATTGGTCATAGCCCATTGAACGTTAAAGCAAAATGTGTATCGAGAAAATATTGTCGTCCTTTTTTGACTTACAGTAATAGCATATACTACTTTCTCTTTCGTTCATTTTACGCTTTGCTAAAATTTTTCTCTTAAAATGGCCGACAATAAATTAAATAATTAATTAAATCATAGTACTAACGTGTGAAATGTTACACCTTTGGCTTTATTTGTGTTTCTGGTGTTATTATTACAATTTCGGAAGGCACACGACGGCATTCTGAAGCGAAATGTGGTGAAAAACAACGCAGTAAACAATTAATTGAGCATGTCTGACTGTCATCGCGTCCTAAGGCTCACTGGTCACAGATGAGTGAGCTCACTCATCTCGAGAGTGACACATTTTCGCGCTGACGATTGTATGGAATGCCTTTTCTAACGTTATAGTTCTTTGCCCCACACGCATAGGTTAGATGAAATTTTTTTTTTGTTTCAGTTGTAACTATGGGGACCCCTAAAATTTTTAATAATTTTTCCATTTTTGCATCAAAATCTTAACGCGGTTCACAGACTACATCTAAGTACTTACCAAGTTTCAATAGCATAGCTCTAATAGTTTCGGAGAAAAGTGGCTGTGACATACGGACGGACGGACGGACGGACAGACAGACAGACAGACATGACGAATCTATAAGGGTTCCTTTTTGCCATTTTGGCTACGGAACCCTAAAAATTTGTAATTTTTTTTTGTCTACGATTTGTAGTTTGCTACCGAATATTAGGTTCAAATAAAGATTTTAAGTATATTTATTTGTGTTTTTTTAGTATGTAATTATATTTTAGAAGAATTTTACGGGCAAAGCCGCGAATAAAAACTAGTTTTCTTATTTTATCAATTATGTGCACTAGGCTTTACTTACTATTGTCGGTGTGATAAATTATTTCAAGTGTGTTATTGTGTGTTACAGTTCCAAGTGTGTTATTGAACAATTTTTCGTGGCCTTACCCATAATATTATGTTTTATTTATTATAATATAATATTACAGCTTACAGCTACAACACCATCAATCATTATTTACTCCTAGGCCTTTCATGACCTTTTCATGTGTTTCTGAGGTCTTTCATGAGTTTTTTTCAAGGACAATTTTTTTCTGTTTCTGTTTTGATTGGCCATAATCCAGTTGTATCACTTGTATTTAGAAGTAAGGTAGTCGCGGTAATTGCACAAGGACATTACGTAAATTATTATCCTTATTATTTTATAATTAACATACGACTATTGTGTAAAAATAACTATGACTCACATTTTCCAAAAATATTAGCCACCCGGCACGCCCGATTGTAAAAACATCGACAAAAACTTTAGATATCGTTGACAAAAACGTAAAAAATGAAAAATCGTCATGAGTTCATACTTCATGAGTCATGAGCCATCTGGCAACGTTAGTTCTTCTTCTTCTTCTTTTTTATTAATGGCTCCTTTGTGAGTTGCCAGTATCAGAGTGTTTTGGCAAAGACTTTACTTTATGGGATGGCTTTATGAAGAAACAAGGTTACGGTATGATGAGACGCGTACGGTGTCTGTTGAAAAATCTAAAACAAACACAAACATTTAGGGTTAGTCCTATACACCTTACAATTTGATTCTGTTAGTATAAATATATGAACATAAAGTTTCAATAAAGGGAGTATTTACAGAGGACAGGACGGACATAAAATTGATAGGGCGAGTAATAGTAGGGGGGAGGAAATCGTATAAGGAAGGTTGATATATTGGGCAAGAGAAAAAAATATGGTCTAGAGTGCCCTCGTCTAGGCCGCATTCACATAAGGAGCTATCTCGGACCCTAATCTTTGCTAAAAAAACAGGTGTGCAGCAGTGTCCTAGCCTCATTCGACAGATTGTTGAACACACTGTTTTGCTTGCCTTTTTAAATTTAAAAAACCATGGCCTTACTGGAATAAAATTTTGAATATTAAAATAGTGTTTTCCTTTATTTTCACTAGTTCTGACCCAGACACCGTGCCAGCTATTGTACATGTGGGTTTTGGCTAGCGGGACCAAATCCTGGCAATAGACTGTAAATTGACTTGACACTCCTGTACTTATAGCGTCTTTAGCATAAGAATCCACAGCCTCATTGCCAGTAATTCCGCTATGCCCCGGTATCCAAGCTAGAACTACTTGTAAGTCTTGTGTGTGACACCTGAAGAGAAGCTGTCTTATTTTCAAGACCAGTGGGAATTTGCATCTGGAGCGAAACTGATTGGCGATTATGGCTTCCAAGGCACTTTTGGAATCCGAAAGTATAATGGATTTGTTGAGGTGGTGGGATTCAACAAACGAGAGTGCCTCCAAAATTGCCAGGGTTTCCCCTGTAAATACTGAGGAGTTTGGAGGTAATTTGAAATTTAAAACCACATTAACTTTCGGTATCCAAACAGCCACACCAACACAGTCACCCTCCAAAAGCTTCGAAGCGTCCGTGAAAATAAGCAGCCAATCCTCAAAGTGCTGGTGAATGATCTGGTTAAATTGAGTGTTGGCCATGGGAGAGCCCTTATGTATAGAAAAATTTAGAAGCACTTTTGGATGGAAGGTAAGTGCATTATAGGGGGTGAAGTAAAGGGGATTGAGCCTGCACTGGAAAATAGGGCAAGGGAGACGGGTAATAGTATGGTAGCTAATCAAAAGGCAAGGAAGGTCCTTATGCCGCCAGTAGCTTGAGGAGCTGACTAACTGCGAAAGGGTGTGGAGTTTATCAAGGAGTGGATGGGATGAATTTTGAAATAATTTGAATAAAAATCTGTCCGAAAGGTATTGCCTTCTGATGTTAAGTGGGGGATCCCCACATTCAACCTGAAGAGCATTAATTGGTGTGGACTTCATGGCCCCGATAACTATTCTTAAGGATTTGGATTGAATCTTATCCAGAACCTTAAGAGGAAGTTTATTACACGGTTCGAGCAGGAATGAGCCGTAATCTAGATGGCTTCGGACAAGAGCATTGTACATCAGCTTCTGCGTGTAAGGATGTGAACCCCACCAGACTCCAGAGAGTGAGCGGAGAATATTAATGTTTTTCTCACATTTTTTAACCACATGGTTAATATGGTGTACGCCAGTGAGTCTAGAATCTAAATACACACCCAAAAATTTCGTCGCCTCCCTTACCGGGAAAGCCTGATGATTAGAGTGAATGTTGACATCTGGAATTGTTTTAGACCTACTAAACACTACCACCGAACTTTTGGAAACAGAAATGGATAGACCATGTCTATCCATCCATTCATTAAGGTATTGGATGGCCGTGTTGAGGCGGGCCGAGCATTCTGCAATATCTTTTGAGGCAATGTAAATGGTTATATCATCTGCATACTGGAGTATCTCGCAAAAACTTATGACTGACAGATCTAAATCTGAAGTATAAATACCCCAGAGGGTAGGACTGAGGACGTTACCCTGGGGAATACCTACATACACAGTGTTGGGAGGGAGGGAGGAATTTTGAGTAGTGATGGTGATAGTACGGGGGGAAAGGGAATTGCAGATATAATTTGTCATCCTCTCTGAAATACTCAGCTGTAGCATTTTTTGCCTGAGTATTGGAAGATTAACGTTATCGTATGCAGATGATACATCCAGGAACACCGCCGTCACATGTTCCATTTTCGAAAAGGCTATGCGTATGTCGGTTACTAAGATTCCTACGCCGTCTGTTGTGCAATAACCTTTTCGAAAACCAAACTGTGTTTTAGATAACAGACCTCGGCTTTCTAAAAACCATTCCAGTCGATTTTTGATCAGATGTTCCAAAATTTTTCCTAGGGTGACCGAAAGAGCTATGGGTCTATAACTAGACGGGTCATCAACTGGTTTTCCCGGCTTAAGAAACGGCAAAATAATTTGGGAGCGCCACTCATCCGGGGGAACTTCCGACTGATAGATTCCATTCAGGATGTTCAGACAAAGCTGTTGGGTGACTGAACCGCTATTGACAAAAAAGGAATATGGTATTCCATCAGCCCCAGGAGCGGTGTCCTTCAATGAACTCAATACCAGACGGTATTCCTCCAGAGAGAAAGGGGAGTCTAACCAGTTGGTAGATGATCCTTGAGAAGTACTAACGCAAAGTTCGCCAAGTGATGGAGCCGTCAGAGGAGCCAACCTTCGCGAAAAAGCATCAATCCATTCAGAAGGATCATTGGACTGACGGTAATTGCTTGCCGAAAGGGATCCGCGAAATTTCCTGATGTTATTCCAAACGATTGAGGGTTTAGATGTCGGAGAGAGACTTAAACAAAACTGTCTCCAGCCTTCTTTCTTTTTATCTGAAAATAATTTAGAAACCTCAGCCGAAATTTTTTTATAATTTAGAAAATTTGTCATGGTCATGGACCTTGCATAAAGTTTTTCAGCATCCTTACGACGCTTACAAGCTGAAGTACAATCGCTGTCCCACCACGGAGGAGATGATCTACGGTCTCCAGTTTGTTTCTGAGGGATCGACCTCTCTGCAGCTCTAAGAAGAATATCCTTTAAATTTTCAAGTTGAATGTGGGGACTATTTGTGTCTAAAGAGAGTCGACTAGTTTCGGAATCAGTGGAAGTTGCGAATTCGGACCAATTTGCTTTGTCAAGCTTAAATTTTTGGCGGGGAGGGTTTAGTGTAATTGTCTGTCTTGTCGAGTAAGTAATTGTTACAAGGATGGGGAAATGATCGCTACCATAGGTACTGGGGAGGACAGACCATGAACACAAAGAAGCAATAGTAGGCGAGCACAACGAGAGATCCACCACTGCCCTAGGATTCTGCAGAGGCGAAACCCTACGGGTGGGAGATCCATCATTAAGCACCACCAGATTATTGTCATCTAAAATGTCCATTAGTAGGGAGGAGTTGGAGTCGTTAAAATAGGAGCCCCAAGATGTATGGTGAACATTGAAGTCCCCCAATACAACCCGGGGGAGGGTAATAGAGGTAATAATCTGTGAAAGCTCGGAAAGGATAGAAGGATTTGGATTGGGGATATATACAGATATATACACAGTATTTAAAATACGGACAGCCACAATATTAAAACTACTACTATGTACAGGAAGAGGTAACAGAGTATATATACATCGGCTGGAGACCAAAATGGCTACTCCAGCCTTGCCATCTATTCTGTCATCCCGGAAACATGAGTAGCCCGGGACACGAAAACGTGAGTCAGGCCTTAACCATGTCTCCTGGATGGCAATAATTGATGGCTTATATCTATTAGCTAAGAAAATTATATCTTGTTTTTTGTTTCTGATGCTACGACAGTTCCACTGCATCATCGGGAACTGGTCCATGTTTTAGGACAGTATCAAGAAGCTGAGTCAAGTTAGCACGAGTTTTGTTCGGTAGGCCGGTATCACTGAACCGGGAGATTAGTTGGGAAAGAGTGTTGATAAGGGAGTCAATAAAGTTGTCGTTTGGGGAGATTTCTAAAGGTGAGGGATATGCACTACCATTAGGTAATTGGGAAGCAGGTTCTTCAATAATATTTCTGTGTGCCTGATGATCATAACCAGGCAGCACAGGGGTGATGGAACGGCGGGGAATAAAAACGGTTTTTCTGTAGGAAGTTGTAGTGGGAGATTTGGGTGGGGATCTGGAAGTGGTTGCAGAGATCACAGTGGGTGAGGTCTTAGTCGAATCTGCAAAAGAACGTCTCACTGGACGAAAACGAGCTGAAGCTTCAAAATACGAGACATTCTCCTGCGACATAACAAGCTTGATTTCCCTCTGTCGTGTGTGTTCTGGACAGGATGGATTGTTAGCTGCATGGGAGCCTGAACAAAGCAAACAAGACAGATTGGAAACCTCACAAGTTGTACCCTCATGTGACTGACCACATTTAAAGCACCTAGGCTGTGACCGACATTGGGATTTAATATGGCCAAAACGACAACATTTATTGCACTGGATTGTAGGAAGGACATAGGATTCTACTGGAAGGGATGTATAGTAGCAATAAGCGCGGGGAGGGAGTTTTTGGCCAGAGAAAGTCAGGACTACGGATTTGGTGGGAACATATATTGGTTGGTTCTGCTCATTAAAAGTTTTCCGGCTCAGTCTCCGGGCCCTTATAACTTCGCCATAACCAGATGGTACAGATATATTAGTTACCAGCTCTTCCATTGACCAGTCAACTGGAATATCACGCACTATACCCATGCGAGATACATTGTATGATGGAATCACCACAATATATCCAGCACTGGCAAGTACAGGTAAGCTTAAGAATTCATTGGCATGGGCAGCTAAAGTGAACTCAACTGAAATGCGGTTTCGACCAACCTTCTTAATACCGTCCATTTTTATATTTTTCACTTCATTTTTAAAAAGAAACTGTCCAAATTCCATGGGCCGTAATGCCGATCCGTTGTCTGTTTCAGGTTTGGAAACATGAACCAAGAACGGCGCAGCATCATCAACACCATACATTTTCTTGTTCTCGAATTCGGGGCTAGCATATTGCAATTGTATAGAAGGAACGGAATGGGTATTGTCAGAAACTTTTTTACTATTTACATTGACACTGTCTGGATTAGTACGCTTTCTTGACGCAGACGGTGTAACGTTGCTACATTCCATAGCTTCTATACTTTGCACGCGTACCTGATCATCGCGACCACCACCCGGATCGGGCGGTTCGGCGTCCATGACGCCGCACTTGTTCTAAACAACAACTATTAAGTGCGACCGCACACCTGAGACACGACTGTAGTTAGACAGACTATCGCATAATAAAATGCACTAGATGCGCACATCTGAGACAAGACGTCTAATAGACAAAGTTGACTAATGCGAGTCGCGACAAGTCTGACTAACGACTGTCGGCTTCCCTTTGAAATGTATGCAAGCGCGCACATCTACGACAAAACTGTCTAACCACAATAGACATAACTACCAGTAGTTCAACTGCAAAGCAAAGAGACGGACGGGACAGGTTTCAATATATTATATCAAATTCGTCGGGTTTCACTAAGATTATGAATGGAATGTGCCTCGAGCTGGCTGACATAATTAATTTTTAAATACTTCTAGATTTCAAAATTAGATTCTGACAATTTTAATCACATGTGTCAAAACATAAACAATAATACGACCAAAAAGAGGAACTCGACCAGCGATCCAAGTACTATACTATACTATCTTTCCCGTCGAGTCCTTCCCGTTTATTTTTGAAGTTATTTTTATCCAAATGAGAACTTTTCTATCTATATCTATAAAATCTTTCAGAACTGCTCGCAATAGACGCAAAATATATTTTTCAGTAAGTATTACGTAATACAACATTTTTTGTGCTTTTTAACAAACTTAAAAAAAGATTTCACGTCAATGCTAGTCGTTCAGAAGCCGGTATAGCTTTGCGAAAATGAGTGTGTGATGTGATACTTAAGTAATGTAAGGTTGCAACAATTTCAACAAATTATCAAAGGTAGACACATTCATTCGAAAGTACTTGAAAAACTTTCGGGGATCAAACAATAAATAGAACTTTCCTTTTAACAATCTTTCACTGTATATGGGGTGTACCCAATATTTCCGTTGTCTGCGCTGTTTTGCACGCATTACTAGGATGCTTATCACAGCAGCTTCGGTGAACTCCATTCTGCTACTGAATGAATATACAATTGTATGCATTACGTCATCGTAGTCAAGACAGTCTTGACTTAGGTGTGCGCCACATGATAGACACAACTGTCTTTAGACTGTAGTTAGACTGACTTGTCTATGTGAAACAAGATTGTCTAACTTCAGTCGTGTCTCAGATGTGCGCTCTCTCTTAAACTACAACAACACTTACACAAGGACAAAATATACAATGTTCACACACCCGGAACCAAAAATAGAAGATTCAACAGTAAAAAGTAAATAAAAATCGGAATTTAAGCACTGAAAAACAATAATTAGTAAAGAACACTTGTTACCACACTCGACCGGAAAAGCAAAGTCCCATCAATTTTCCAACGTTAGTTCTACTACTTCTTCTTCTTTTTATTATGGCGGCCTCAGTGAGTTGCCAATGTCAGAGTGATTTTGGTAGGACTTTGCTCTATTTAACAATTTAACAAACAGAGGTTAGTAAAACATCACAATTTTATATTGTTAGAACGAATCATAGACTTATAATATGAATATATTATGTACACAGGATATCAATAAAAGAGGTATTTATGTCGCAGGCGGATTGTATATTTAGCCGTATTACATTACGGCTAGCCGTTTTAAAAAACAGGGCCGTTTTGTAATGCGGCGTGTCGACGATCAGCCGGATTGTAATTGCGATACGTTTTTTAATAAGGCGGCCCACGTTTAGTCGCATCGTATTCGTACTTAAATTGTAAGGTGACCATGATTGCAAAATAAAACAATGTTGAAAATCAAAATCAATTTTACTTATAACATGGCATTGTTGAATGCTATTTTGGTAAGTGTCGCTTAGATTAGAGACAAATATTTCAATAGCGTTTTTAAAATATATAAAGTTTATTTATTTATTTATTAATATTATTTTTGATTGCGTACATAATTTTGTCTCTACCGCCATGGCCACGTTCCTTGTGAATTTTCATTAGAGCATCAAAATACTACTCCTTGGGTACTACTCGAATAGTAGGATCTTCGGGATTATTTTTCTTTAAGATCAAATAATCTTCATCGACCACATTCCGCCGAACACCAGAATCCATAGCCACTTTAGCAGTTTTGATGTGCATTATAACCTCTAAAACTAGGTCCATGGTTTTTTACTGTTCCAGAATGAGAAGAATAAAAATTATTTAATTGCCACTGTAAATTGTTATTAAATTCACTGTTTTCTGTGTTTAATTCACTTAAAATTTCGCACCACACATTTCGTATCCAACGCCATTGTTTTTGTTGTGACACGGGCAGCGCCACGAGTGTTAAGAAAAGGAACTAAAACTGACAAAAAGGCGACTAGTCTCTCGCTTTATTACATTACGGCTAGCCGTATTGAATAACGTATAGCGCCGAATACATTCCGGCGGTTTTTTATCCAGCCGCATTCAATCCGGCTAATCGTCGACACGCCGCATTACAAAACGGCCCTGTTTTTTAAAACGGCTAGCCGTAATGTAATACGGCTAAATATACAATCCGCCTGCGACATTTACGTAACATAAAATTGATTTAAAATTGATAGGACGAGGAATATTGATAGGAAGGAGGTCATAAAGGGAGGATAGTTCTACTATGTCTGCGCATCTCGCATCTTGTCAGTGGTCACTTGATGTCAGTCAAATGTCAGTCAAATTGACATTACTTCTTTTTTTTTTGGCTATTAAAGTTATAAACCATTGTTATAAACCCATGGAACCATCATGGAACTCATAGACTTATAATATACTGACGAACTAATAATGTACTACCATGATTAAACCATAGACTTATAATATCAGGACGTAGGTTTATGGATTAAACCCTATATAAATGGCGGGAAAACTATATTCTTGAGATTATCCGATATCTATTCAGAGAAAAGTCCGTGTTATAGTCATTGGTTGATTCAGTAAAGAGACGCGTGGGTCCGGTCCGGGACCCCGAAACGACCCGAATTATATGAATATGAATATCAGATAAGAATAGATTTTTGCGTTTATTTCGGTCACGGAGGTCGGTATGAACTTGTAATAATTTTTTGAGCAGTTAAATTGAAACATTCGAGATGTTATTATGATCAGTTAAAAAAATATTGAGCAGTTATTTAATTTTTATAGCGGTTGATTAATTATTGCGACAGTAAAACATGGACAGTAATAAAAAAATAATTGAGCAGTCCAATAACTGAATGAGCGGTAAAAATGATGAAATGAGCGGTTAATAGTTCGGCAGATCATAGCGAGCGGTGACATCCGAACTATAGTTCATTGAAAAGCGAGATAAAATATGTTCGTTACTTGGGTGGAACTTATTTTTCGTTGTCTATCCGTCTGTCCGACCGTCTGTCTGTCTCCAGACTGTTTCTCAAGAACCGCTATAGCTAGACTTCTGAAATTTTCACAGATTATGTATATTATCTGTTGCTGCTATAACAACAAATACTAAAAATAAAATAAAACAAATATTTAACGGGGACTCCTATACTAAAAACGTGATTTTTTTGGCCTTTTTTGCTCGTAATTAAAAATGGCAAAAGCTAGGCACTTGAAACTTTCACAACATCCTTAATATGGGTGTAGACACTAGACAGTAAACGAAATCTAATACAAATTATTGTTTTTTTGAGAGTTTGTATTATAGAATTACCGAAAATGGACATATTTTTACTCATTTATTATTTATTTTCTACACTACTATTATAAAGAGGAAAGATTTGATTTTTTATTTGTTTGTTTGTACTGAATAGGCTCCGAAACTACTAGACCGATTTAAAAAATTCTTTTACCATTGGAATCCTATCTGTCTGTCTGTCTGTCTGTCTGTCTGTCTGTCTGTCCGTCTGTCCGTCCGTCCGTCCGTCCGTCCGTCCGTCCGTCCGTCCGTCCGTCCGTCCGTCCGTCCGTCCGTCCGTCCGTCCGTCCGTCCGTCGGTTCGTCCGTCCGTCCGTCTGTCTGTCTGATTTTCTCTTTCTCTTTTGATTTTGATGACTTTTTTAACCCGGAGGAGTTAGCGTTGCAACTTGCGGGCGGCACGGGACACCTGCTGCTTCTGGAACTCGGGCGCGCATTTGTATGCTAACGATGACAAATGACGTCTAATGGAGCACGCTGCACGGCAGATACAAGTTGAGTAACGTCGAAAAAAGCTTAATAACATAATTGGTGAAAACGTGACCTTAGTAACTAGTAACTTTATGCTTGAGCAGTCGGTAGTGGCTGTTTTCTAAGCTATTTGCGTCGTGTAACGTGTTGCGCCACGGCTAGAAAGAATGGTGTGCGATCTGTATGGTGATTCAGAATAAATACTTTAAATATAGGTCGATGTCCGAAGGTCGCTCTAAATGGCGAGAAAATCGCAAAATTAGATCTCATACAATTTGCCTTTCTGTCGATGTCTTTGATATTTTGAAACATCCACTTAGGCTTTAGTATTTCTTTGCGTACGTAGATAGGTACTTAATATATCAGCAGTAACATTTTGCCGGCTTCACCAGCTCAGTATAAGACATAAGTACCTAGATGATATTTGATTCCCTAATAAAATTGCCCCACCACACATTCCCACTACTGTGTCTCCTGAGTCGCCAGGATTTTAATTATAACTATACCGGTATTATCCAGGGAGGAAACAGCGGACATCGATTTGTATGGGAAAACGGAGGTGTAGATCTCTCTTAAAATACCAATTTAAGTTTTTTGTTTATCACGTATGATTACTTTTTCTAATTCAAATAAGTAAATGACTATGAATGAGTATAGTTCTGGTATCAGATTTATTTTATTTCACTGTTACTACAGATATGATGTTTTTTCGTTAATTTCTATTAAAATAGTGCAAGTATATTTAGTGCCGAATGTTCGGCATTTTAACCGAAATTCGGCCGAATGACGAAGTTCGGTTCAAGCTGCCGAAGTTCGGTTAAACCGAATGTAAAACGAATTTCGGCCCACCCCTACTTTAAACATTTTAACTCCTAGGCGTTAGAAATTTAGAATATTAGGAGATTTTATTTTATTTTATTTTCCTACTATAGGTAGGTATGTGGTACCTTGCGTTCTGCGTAGAGTAAGTAAAAATCAGCCTAAAGTTGTGGCGTTTCGTGTATGTGTAGAACTATAACTTATACAACCTCTAATTTATACTTTCGAACCTATGTAATTAGAACACTCGGCGTCACAAGCACCCGAGCATTGTCACAACTCACAAGTCACAACCTTTAAATTAATAACCGGCACAGCTCGATAATCATGTCACGTCAATTAATTGAAATAGTTTATAATTCAAACTCTATTATTTCCTCGTTGAGTTCCGTCAAACGTAAATATTCAAATAATGCATTTCTCGAAGGTTCA
This sequence comes from Plebejus argus, assembly GCA_905404155.3. Lineage (NCBI taxonomy): Eukaryota > Metazoa > Arthropoda > Insecta > Lepidoptera > Lycaenidae > Plebejus > Plebejus argus. The sequence continues at coordinate 5,232,328 of FR989933.1, forward strand.
TAATGGGGCCACACCCAGCCGCGTTCTTGCTCCAATATCGCCAGGTAGCTGCTGGGTGCTGTTTGGTAATTCGGTGTGGGGTAACGCATACCTATAGGACCGATACTTGTAAAACAGTACACATACAGTAGTCTTACTCAGCCGTGATCATTAAATTTAAATCATATTCGTGCATCACAAAGAAAAGATTAGGTACGCGACTCCTGGTTGATTTTATTGCTGACTTGATTGAGTTGTCTTAGTTAAATTCCACACATTTTGATTTTTATTGAATACCTACACAATAATATATCCATCAAAATATTGATTGAGGGAAGCGTGTGCATGATACGGGAGGTCCACACTCCAGAAGTTGCAACTTGCTGTACCGTCATATTATTTAAACTGTGTCTGTAATCAATAAGGTCGTGCTTGTTGAACTTGCGTTCTAATGTCTGTCTGGTCATGGATGCTTTAACCTTTTGAAGGCACAATGATCCCTTTATGTAAATACCTACTTATAGGACTATTTAAGTGTCCGCATAGAGAAAAATTTTGTAACTTTTACAAGTCTTAGATTCGACGGGGTGTATTAAAACCAAGGACGTTGAAAATAATAGCATTAAAACAAACTTTATGAAACTTTAGTGACTGCGTATGTTATTTGTATATAGTATTCTATAAATTGCTAGGCAGTGGCCCTAGTGATAAAATGTAGTAAAGTTTTATGCTTACCTACATTGTTATTGATATTAGAACCGTTCTTTTACAATCGTCATCGGGGCAAAGCTTCTAAAGTGTAAGGCCAGGTTCACACGGCACAATTTGCACGTTTCCTGCAGGGTTTTTGCAGTCAGTAAGTAAACACAATAATATTATATTTTTTTGGATTTCAAGTTTATTTGAAACTACAAATGTTACTTCGTAAATTGTTCATCAGTATTCAATGTTACACGCTTATTACTAAAAACCTATTCGTTTCAATATTTAAAACGAATGGCAGTTTAAAATATGTTTAACATGAGAAAGAGTGTACATTAGAACCCCGGAGTGAGACAAAAGCAAGTGATTTGAAACGTTTTTGTGCAATATATGTTTCGCTAAATAGGAATATTGTTATTTTTAAGAAGTATAGGCGCGGTCACAACTCACAGTCTCACATTTAGGGTGAATTTTATGTAGGACTCCGTCCATCCGATGGATTCCCACACTTTATGTGGGACGCCCGTCGTGCCTATTTCGGCTATTTGTCTAGATTGTATAAGACTCGAGATTGTTCGGATTTTAAGATTTTCAGTCTAGAACCAATCAGGTTTTTTGTAATGACTTCAAAATTCCCTATCAGCTCAAAAACTGCAAAACTGATCTTGGCGAAACTTGCAGTATTGCCTAAGTTAAGTAGGTAATATTAGTACAGCAAAAAAAGATGAACGTATCGTATTTGTAGTTCCGGAGATATGCGAACACAAACATAAAAAAGTCATACAACTGTTTTGAAATTTGCTCTGGATTTATATAATGTATTATATAGGTATAATGTGCTATAGTTAGTATAGGCCATGACCTATGGTCCTATATAATATGTATATGGCATCGGCATCCTAGGGGGGGCGACAGCGTCCCAGGATGGCGGCAGAGTTCGTACATAGGGGCGGCGCGGGCGGTCTGTAGGTACCTACTCATAATAAAAAACTAGAAACACGCGTTTTATATAAAACCAAACTAAACTGGCCGTTTAAAGTGGGTCAAAATCGCGCCCAAAGAAGACATCGGTTACAAACAAACATACAAACATACAAATTGAAAAATGGAATAATTATATCAAATTAGTGTATTGTCATCGGTCCTCGATAAATCTACAAAGTTTGAACGAAATCTGGCCGTTTAAAGTGGGTCAAAATCGCGCCCAAAGAAGTCGGTTACAAACATACAGGTGAAGCTAATAAAAAGCGTATAAAAATATAAATCCGGCCCTGTAGATGAACATAATATACGAAAACTAGGCAGTTCTTAAAATTTTACCACAGACTATTTTACATACATACGGATCGAATTGATTTAACAAAATTTTTTAAGTTGGTTAAAAATAGTGATCCTAAGCGCATTGTCTCAGCGACAGTACCGAGGTCCGAGAGAATGCCCAGACGAGTGGGCGCGGTCGGCTATCGTTTCTCACTTGCACTATATTTTATTGGCAGCACTACGCGGTACGCAACTGGTAATGCCATTATCACCACACTTTATGACAGTATACAGTAGAGTAACTCAGCCCTGTCCTTGAATTCAAAATCGCTCAACACAGATACAAGTTTGCTCGCACTTGCAACGAAATACTTCTGTTGGCGACTGAGACTGGAATAGTGTTTATCAGTGGGGGATGGTCTTGCCAGGACACGCCATCGTTATACGGCTGATGGCAAATCCCCAACCCGGGCTCTCCATAAATAAAGCGTTTGCCTTGCGTAATGAAGAAACGATATTATAATATTATTGTATTGTGTTTACACGTTTTATCTATTTTGATCTATAGGTATTTTTATCACATTACTTTTTAAAATATTTTTGATTTAGTATTGTTTACGATTCTCACCTTACAGTTGCCGTTGCAGTCTGCAGAACATACTTCCTTATTTCCACTACCACATCCTCTCCTATAGAACTATCAATTACATTGTTTTGGTACTTCAAGTTCTCTGAAATCACGCTAATGTTGCATTCGCCTGATTCGAGATCCAGAATAAAAACAGTCTACTGTATGACCGCCATTTACATTGTGCTACGAGGGCTGCTATTTATGTATCCGGAATTAAAAAAAGAAACAAACATATATCATTTAATATGGTTTTATTGCTTTTCAAAATATTCGCCGCGATGATCGACACACTTTTGCATACGCTGGAACCAATTTTCATAGCACTTTTTCCATTCTGATTGAGGTATCTCCAAAACGTGCATTTTGAACGCATCAACAGCCTCTTCGCGGCTCGAAAAACGTTGACCACGTAATTTGTTCTTCGCGTATGGAAATAAAAAGAAATCGTTAGGTGCCAAATCAGGGCTGTACGGCGGATGACCAGTCAATTCGATCTTTTGACCCTCCAAAAACTGAGTTGTTTCAGCTGAGGTGTGACAGCTAGCATTGTCGTGATGTAATATGATTCTGCGTTGTCGGTTGTCCTTTCTTATTTCTTCAAAGACTTCTGGTAAACAAATGGTCGTATACCATTCAGAATTAACCGTTTTACGATTCTCTAATGGCACTGTAGCCACATGTCCATTAATTCCAAAAAAACAGGCGACCATTTGCTTCAAAGCACTTTTTGCACGAGTAACTTTTGTTGGTTTCGGCTCATCTTGGAACACCCACACCGTTGACTGTTGTTTAGTTTCGGGGTCATATGCATAGATCCAAGATTCATCACCTGTGTAGATATTATAAACGGCTTTTGACGTACCACGGTTGTATTTTTTTATCATTTTTTTGCACCAATCGACACGAGCCCGTTTTTGATCGATTGTCAAGTTGTGCGGAATCCAACGCGAACATATTTTTTTTACAGCCAAATGTTCGTGTAATATCTTATGTATGCTCGTCATACTTATGCCTAAGGACGCCTCTATCTCGCGATATGTAACATGACGATCACGCATTATTAGTTCCCGCACAGCATCTATATTTTGTGGGACAACAGCTGTTTTTGGGCGACCTTCTTTATTTTCATCCGTGAGCATAGACCGCCCACGATTAAACTCACTGTACCAGTGATAAACAGTGGTTTTTGATGGTGCTTCATCTCCAAAAGTTGCGGTGAGTTGAATAAAGCACTGTTGTTGATTTAGCCCACGCCGAAAATCGTAGTAAATCATTGCACGAAAATGTTCACGCGTTAAATCCATGGCAAATGAAGACACGCAATTTTCAAAATGACGCCACAATGGAAAAATAATTGACAGTCACATGAAACAAAATGTATTCTTCAACCAAAGAGTTATATTTTCAAATGTTGTAATTACTTTTTAAATATTGTTCTTGTAAGTGGCCAGTTCCGGATACATAAATAGCAGCCTATGTATTACGGTAAACGTATTGTCATTATTGCGTACACTTTTGTACTCAACTGTACCGTAAATAAAGACATAATAATTACACAAATACCTTTGATTAGTCTCATAAATATTGATTCGTTTGATTGAACGTATGTCGTGTTGACGATTGTGCTTTATCTTGCGAGTTCACTTGAATTGTAACTGGCACGTTACTGGTATGAAATAAATTACTTTAAGAGGCCGGGGTACCCTCGAAATTCTCATACAAACTTAATATCAAAATTATTTTCTCATACGAAAATATTTAACATTTTCGAGTTATTTTTCAGCTTAAACTAGTAATTACCTAGGTTCCTGCACAACACTTTTCAAAAAAATATTTAAACTAAAAATTTTTTTTTGTTTAAGTAAATTTTTTTTTGTAAATTTACTACTAAATATTAAAACACTAAAAATAGAGTAAAACACAAAAAAATATATAAATAAATAGTAAATTTACTACAAAATATTGAAACTAAAAAATATTTTTTAGTATTTAAATATTTTGTAGTAAATTTACTATTTATTTACTTATATGTTTCTTTGTGTTTTACTAGAGTAAAATATTTTTAGTAAATTTAATACTAAATATTAAAACGCTAAAAAATAGATTTTTTAGTGTTTTAATATTTAGTAAAATATTTAAAGAAAAAATTTTTTTTAGTGTTTAAATACCTATTTTTTAGAAAAATTTTGTGCAGGAACCTAGGTAATTACTATTTTAAGCTGAAAAATAACTCAAAAATGTTAAATATTTTCGTATGAGAAAATGATTTTGGTATTAAGCATGTATGAGAATTTCGAGGGTACCAGCCCGGTCTCTCATACAAAACAAAAAATGGAACAGCAAAAAATGGAAAGTGCTTAAGCGACAAAATGATTTTCGTCGCATAGTTTAAAAACCATAGATATTGTTCTGACTCCTAAAAGATGTTCTGACTCCTAAAAGATCTATTTACCACTCAAAAGGCTGTAAAGCTTTATAAAGTATAATTTATTTACTTTCACTAGGTGCTGTTACAAGCCATATTTTAGCAATGATCTACTTGACAATCTAACTTGTCATCGGTAAGAGAGAGCGCACATCTGAGACACGACTGAAGTTAGACAATCTTGTTTCACATAGACAAGTCAGTCTAACTACAGTCTAAAGCATAAACCTATAATGCATAGACCAACAAAGAGTGCGAGAGAGAAGAAAATCCTTTATGGAATTATAACAAGATGAAAAGAGAGAGGCAGTCTAATGTGAACTGTAACCACTTTTATATGACAGGTCGTCACAAGTCGACACGCGTTTTTGTGCCCTTTCGGTATTTGCAATTTATTGTTTAATCGTTTGTTATTTTGAACAAATACTATTATATATAACAATGATAACTTGTTCTGTGAGTGATTGCAGTGTAAGTCATAGGAATAATACTGAAAAATATACATTTCACGGGTAATTAATCTTCATGTCCTAATTGCTACGATGTGTTTATTTTTGCTAATTCTGTCTTTAGTTCTGTATTTCAAATAAAATAATATCAATCCTCCCTTTTACTTTCATATTTTGCGTAACTAAAGATACTATTGTTCTTAAATTACACAATTTTTGATGAAAAATTTTTCATAAAAAATTTTTACATATACGCTAGTGCTTGAATCAAATTTATCGATATACTTATCGGTTTTTAACAATAACATAAAACCAATCTAAAAATATAATGGGTGTGTAAGAGTATTATGATATGTATTTAATTTAAGAATAAATAATATACTATGTGTGTTGTTTACTTTCAACATTATATTTGCATTTCTAATAATGTAAGGGCTGATTTTTCAGATAGCTTTTACCTGAGTAATAAATAAGTAACTTTATAATGTGTATATTATTTACCCTTATAAGAACCTCATATCATAACATATCCGACGATTGAAAAATCATCCCAAATGAAAATCTTATCTATACTTTTCGATCGTCACCTTTTTTCTGCCAAATAAAATATAATATGATACCTAATTTGAAATACAAAATCTGCCAAAGTTGCATATTATTTATTAATTATTTCTCATAGAAACTCAGGTAAAATAACTCGAACGGACTATACTATCGATAGTAAAAGATACATCACTAGTACACGCACACATTGACAGATCGAAAATCGTCACGCATTTTCGGGTTGTCAGGTGGTCTTTACGACAGTATATTATAAGTCTATGGTCTAAAGACAGTTGTGTCTATCATGTGGCGCACACCTAAGTCAAGACTGTCTTGACTACGATGACGCAATGCATACAATTGTATATTCATTCAGTAGCACAATGGAGTTCACCGAAGCTGCTGTGATAAGCATCCTAGTAATGCGTGCAAAACGGCGCAGACAACGGAAATATTGGGTACACCCCATATACAGTGAAAGATTGTTAAAAGGAAAGTTCTATTTATTGTTTGATCAACTAAGGCTTTATCCCCGAAAGTTTTTCAAGTACTTTCGAATGAATGTGTCTACCTTTGATAATTTGTTGAAATTGTTGCAACCTTACATTACTTAAGTATCAAGACACTCATTTTCGCAAAGCTATACCGGCTTCTGAACGACTAGCAGTGACGTGAAATCTTTTTTTAAGTTTTTTAAAAAGCACAAAAAATGTTGTATTATGTAATACTTACTGAAAAATATATTTTGCGTCTATTGCGAGCAGTTCTGAAAGATTTTATAGATATAGATAGAAAAGTTCTCATTCGGATAAAAATAACTTCAAAAATAAACGGGAAAGACTCGACGGGAAAGATAGTACTTGGATCGCTGGTCGTGTTCCTCTTTTTGGTCGTATTATTATTTATGTTTTGACACATGTGATTAAAATTGTCAGAATCTAATTTTGAAATCTATAAGTATTTAAAAATAAATTATGTCAGCCAGCGCGAGGCACATTCCATTCATAATCTTAGTGAAACCCGACGAATTTGATACAATATTATATTGTAACCTGTCCCGTCCGTCTCTTTGCTTTGCAGTTGAACTACTGGTAGTTATGTCTATTGTGGTTAGTCAGTTTTGTCGTAGATGTGCGCACTTGCATACATTTTAAAGGGAAGCCGACAGTCGTTAGTCAGACTTGTCGCGACTCGCATTAGTCAACTTTGTCTATTAGACGTCTTGTCTCAGATGTGCGCATCTAGTGCATTTTGCTATGCGATAGTCTGTCTAACTACAGTCGTGTCTCAGGTGTGCGGTCGCACTAAAAGTTATAACTTTTTAAACACAAAGAGGTCGGCTAATTCGACCGAACATGCCGCCCACCATGGACATCTAGTGATGTCCTTAACAAATGAGAAAATCACCTAATAACAATAGTAAAGTTCCTAGCCTTAACTGAACTATTATAACAAAAATACATCTTCAAAATAGCAAATAAAATAATTAACTCAAAATTAATGATCCTTGTGTTTGAAGGCAGCACACGTTCGTAATTAGTTCTTTCAAAATATTATTTCATTTCTTTCTTTTTCTGTCATATGAGTCAATTCTACAATACATTCTGTTCATGCTTCTACCATATTCTTCTTTCAATCTTTCATCTTTGCCCGGATACCTTTCTAGTGGATTTAAACGTTTTCTGTTCACACTAAATGTATTTCTGAAATCCACGTTATTGCCTTTATTTGGTATCTTTACTATGTGCCTTCCTTCCACATCTCGTTTGTATGCATTTTTGTTCATATTCTCATATCTTTTCCCTTGTTCAGTCATCTTTCTTATAACTTTGCAGTTATTATTTGACTGTAATTTCCCATTTCTCAGTAGCATTTTATTCTTTTCTTCTGTTTTAAAATGCATATTCAACATTGGGCGTTTTGTATTCTCTTTTACAAAATGTGTATTTACACCTTCTTCTCGAGTGGACTGTATATTCTGTTGTTTGTTTTCATCGCCATCTCTGGGAGGATTGTGAATGAGCGAGTTATGTTTTTTTCCACATATAGAGCACCGTATTTTTATTCTACACTCGTTCACCCTGTGGTTTGACATCAAGCAGTTATAGCAAAGCTGCTTTATCTCAGTAAACCAGACCTTATTTTTAAAGGTAAGGCCGGCAAATTTCTGACACTTATTGATGTAATGTTCTCCTTTGCAATATTTACATTTTATAATTCTAGAGATATTCGCGTGGTGTACTCTTCTGGCTACTACTTCATGCATCTCTTTATCTTCCTCTCTATTTACAATATTATGTACAACTTGCTTTGTGCGAATATTCCCCTTTGACTGGATGCCTTCTAACGATCTAAATCTGTATTCCAAAAATTGTACTAGCATCTGAAATGTGGGAATTTCATCTGTTTTCTCTCTGTAAATAATTTCTTCCCACTGTTTTAATGATCCTGCATCCAGCTTATTTACAACTATATGTACAACTATTGCATCCCAATTCTTTGTATCCACACCGACGCTGTTAAGTCCGCTCAAGCAGTCGGTCGTGGTATCCAATATATATTTTATTGCACTAGCGGACTCATGAGTGCAGTTTCTAATATTCATCAGTCTTTGTAAGTAGGCATTGGCTATGATCCTTCTGTTGCTATACCGTCCCTTCAACCTTTCCCACGCTTGTTTGTAATTATTTTCAGTGACTGGTATATGGCGGAGTAAGGCTGCTGCCTCCCCGACTACGTGCATTTTTAAATAATGAAGCTTTTGAACTTCTTGTAGTGCTTCATTATTGTGAATTAATGATATGAACTGATCATGAAATGAGTACCATTCTGTGTATGAACCACTAAAAGTCGGAATCTTTATCGCAGGAATTTTGACGTCAATCGGAGTGAATTTATTTACAGATGCTGGAAAATTTTCGTTTGTGCTTGCCCTTTTTTGTTCAAACTGCTGTAGAGCTTCTAGCATTGCGATGTTGGTCTTTGTGTATACTTCTTCGCAATTATAATATATATCTTCGGTTTCGTATGCAGTTGTTCTTAATTCCTCTCTGTCGTAGGTATTATAAAGAATATGGTGATTCTCCTCCACTCTGTTCCATATTTGTTGCAGTAAACGTAACTTTATATTTACATAGTTCGGACTTTGCTCTTCCTTAGGCATGGACATAAACTTTATATACATATTGGACATTCGCTCCGAAAGTTCCATCTGACTATTTATAACTCGTTCCATTTTTTCTGTTTTTAATTAATAAGTCAATATTTACAAATTATTATTCTATGTCTAACTTTTATTTTTTTCAAGTTGACACTGTTGTCACTCTATTCAATGACGTCTCTCTGACTAGCTGTATCTAGGTACTTTTTTCTTCAATTAAAACCTTAACTCCTTTTCTCTATGACACTTTTATGACGTCTTTGACTTATGACTTTTCTACAATGACTTTATGATATTTATTCAATGTTATTTATAATGTTATATGCATTCTATATATATTATAGACTTCCCTCTATATTTCTTTACAATTCCTTAGCCTCTTTGCTTTTTGCTTTACTCGCTTCTTTTCGCCTCCTTCTTTTTAGTTAAGCACTGTTTACTTACCTCTTATAATATATCGATGGCGACCACAAAACTATAAATATTATTTGGTTGATTGCTCGATGGACCATGTTCTGACTCCTAAAAGATCTATTTACCACTCAAAAGGCTGTAAAGCTTTATAAAGTATAATTTATTTACTTTCACTAGGTGCTGTTACAAGCCATATTTTAGCAATGATCTACTTGACAATCTAACTTGTCATCGGTAAAAGTTATAACTTTTTAAACACAAAGAGGTCGGCTAATTCGACCGAACATGCCGCCCACCATGGACATCTAGTGATGTCCTTAACAAATGAGAAAATCACCTAATAACAATAGTAAAGTTCCTAGCCTTAACTGAACTATTATAACAAAAATACATCTTCAAAATAGCAAATAAAATAATTAACTCAAAATTAATGATCCTTGTGTTTGAAGGCAGCACACGTTCGTAATTAGTTCTTTCAAAATATTATTTCATTTCTTTCTTTTTCTGTCATATGAGTCAATTCTACAATACATTCTGTTCATGCTTCTACCATATTCTTCTTTCAATCTTTCATCTTTGCCCGGATACCTTTCTAGTGGATTTAAACGTTTTCTGTTCACACTAAATGTATTTCTGAAATCCACGTTATTGCCTTTATTTGGTATCTTTACTATGTGCCTTCCTTCCACATCTCGTTTGTATGCATTTTTGTTCATATTTTTTCCTTCAATTAAAACCTTAACTCCATGTTCTGACTACTAAAAGGTCTATCTATAACTCAAAAGGCTGTAAAGCTTTATAAAGTATAATTTATTTACTTTCCCAAGGTGCTGTTACAAGCCATATTCTAGCAATGAACTATTTGACAATCTAACTTGTCATCGGTAAAAGTTATAACTTTTTAAACACAAAGAGGTCGGCTAATTCGACCGAACATGCCGCCCACCATGGACATCTAGTGATGTCCTTAACAAATGAGAAAATCATCTAATAACAATAGTAAAGTTCCTAGCCTTAACTGAACTATTATAACAAAAATACATCTTCAAAATAGCAACTAAAATAATTAACTCAAAATTAATGATCCTTGTGTTTGAAGGCAGCTCGCTTTAGTAATTAGTTCTTTCAACATATTATTTCATTTCTTTCTTTTTCTGTCATATGAGTCAATTCTACAATACATTCTGTTCATGCTTCTACCATATTCTTCTTTCAATCTTTCATCTTTGCCCGGATACTTTTCTAGTGGATTTAAACGTTTTCTGTTCACACTAAAATATGTATTTCTGAAATCCACGTTATTGCCTTTATTTGGTATCTTTACTATGTGCCTTCCTTCCACATCTCGTTTGTATGCATTTTTGTTCATATTCTCATATCTTTTCCCTTGTTCAGTCATCTTTCTTATAACTTTGCAGTTGTTATTTGACTGTAATTTCCTATTTCTCAGTAGCATTTTGTTCTTTTCTTCTGTTTTAAAATGCATATTCAACATTGGGCGTTTTGTATTCTCTTTTACAAAATGTGTATTTACACCTTCTTCTCGAGTGGACTGTATATTTTGTTGTTTGTTTTCATCGCCATCTCTGAGAGGATTGTGAATGAGCGAGTTATGTTTTTTGCCACATATAGAGCACCGTATTTTTATTCTACACTCGTTCACCCTGTGGTTTGACATCAAGCAGTTGTAGCAAAGCTGCTTTTTCTCAGTAAACCAGACCTTATTTTTAAAGGTAAGGCCGGCAAATTTCTGACACTTATTGATGTAATGTTCTCCTTTGCAATATTTACATTTAATAATTCTAGAGATATTCGCGTGATGTACTCTTCTGGCTACTACTTCATGCATCTCTTTATCTTCCTCTCTATTTACAATATTATGTACAACTTGCTTTGTGCGAATATTCCCCTTTGACTGGATGCCTTCTAACGATCTAAATCTGTATTCCAAAAATTGTACTAGCATCTGAAATGTGGGAATTTCGTCTGTTTTCTCTCTGTAAATCCTTTCTTCCCACTGTTTTAATGATCCTACATCCAGCTTATTTACAACTATATGTACAACTATTGCATCCCAATTCTTTGTTTCCACACCGACGCTGTTAAGTCCGCTCAAGCAGTCGGTCGTGGTATCCAATATATATTTTATTGCACTAGCGGACTCATGAGTGCAGTTTCTAATATTCATCAGTCTTTGTAAGTAGGCATTGGCTATGATCCTTCTGTTGCTATACCGTCCCTTCAACCTTTCCCACGCTTGTTTGTAATTATTTTCAGTGACTGGTATATGGCGGAGTAAGGCTGCCGCCTCCCCGACTACGTGCATTTTTAAATAATGAAGCTTTTGAACTTCTTGTAGTGCTTCATTATTGTGAATTAATGATATGAACTGATCATGAAATGAGTACCATTCTGTGTATGAACCACTAAAAGTCGGAATCTTTATCGCAGGAATTTTGACGTCGATCGGAGTGAATTTATTTACAGATGCTGGAAAATTTTCGTTTGTGCTTGCCCTTTTTTGTTTAAACTGCTGTAGAGCTTCTAGCATTGCGATGTTGGTCTTTGTGTATACTTCTTCGCAATTGTAGTAGATATCTTCGGTTTCGTATGCAGTTGTTCTTAATTCCTCTCTATCGTATGTATTATAAAGTATATGGTGATTCTCCTCCACTCTGTTCCATATTTGTTGCAGTAAACGTAACTTTATATTTACATAATTCGGACTTTGCTCTTCCTTAGGCATGGACATAAACTTTATATACATATTGGACATTCGCTCCAAAAGTTCCATCTGACTATTTATAACTCGTTCCATTTTTTCTATTTTTAGTTAATAAGTCAATATTTACAAATTATTATTCTATGTCTAACTCTTATTTTTTTCAAGTTGACACTGTTGTCACTCTGTTCAATGACGTCTCTCTGACTAGCTGTATCTAGGTACTTTTTTCTTCAATTAAAACCTTAACTCCTTTTCTCTATGACACTTTTATGACGTCTTTGACTTATGACTTTTCTACAATGACTTTATGATATTTATTCAATGTTATTTATAATGTTATACGCATTCTATATATATTATAGACTTCCCTCTATATTTCTTTACAATTCCTTAGCCTCTTTGCTTTTTGCTTTACTTGCTTCTTTTCGCTTCCCTCTTTTTAGTTAAGCACTGTTTACTTACCTCTTATAATATATCGATGGCGACCACAAAACTATAAATCTTACTTGGTTGATTGCTCGATGGACCATGTTCTGACTCCTAAAAGGTCTATCTACCACTCAAAAGGCTGTAAAGCTTTATAAAGTATAATTTATTTACTTTCCCAAGGTGCTGTTACAAGCCATATTCTAGCAATAATCTATTGACAATCTAACTTGTCATCGGTAAAAGTTATAACTTTTTAAACACAAAGAGGTCGGCTAATTCGACCGAACATGCCGCCCATCAAGGCTGTAAAGCTTTATAAAGTGGTAGATAGACCTTTTAGTAGCTTAAACAGATATATTTCATATAAGCTATGGGCAAATTATAGTGTATGCTTCAACTAATCTATTGTTACGAATGCGGACACGTAGTGTCATCTAGCGGCAACTACGCAAAACTATTTACTATCGTGAAATCATAGACAGCGTAAATCCCCTATTCAATACCAGATGCCGCTACTTGTATGTCTTTGTTTACCTACGCGTACCTGCTCGAATTTTCCCACGGTTGTTTACATGTTGATGCGAATTGTGGAATATTCTCGTACGGTCTAGAGCTCGCCCCGACCCGTATAAATACGCAGGTAGACGGGCCCGCCAGTCAGTTTTTCGAATGTTTTCGAGTGAGCGATAATCAAGGCGACTTCGGAAGTGAGAAACAAGTGACTTAGTGAGTGAACCAGTGATAGTGCTTAGTGTTTAGACATAGTGATCTAGTGTGAGTTAGTGCATAGTGTTTGGACCTAGTGCTTAGTGTTTGAACTTAGTGCGTAGTGTTTGGACCTAGTGAGTTGTGTACCCTAAGTGTAGTGTAAATAAAAGTCTTCAAGAGAGTTACCAGGTCTTTTTCTCCGAATCATCGAACCTTAGCACGTAACACTATGTAAAAATTTTGGAAGCTTAAATCACTCTCTGTTGGCTTATTAGCAGTCCAATTGCTTATTAGCAGCCTCAATCGTGACGCTTTTAAACATGAACGTAGAAAAAAAGGCGAACGGAGTCTTAATAAACACAGAACTGTGTCTTCACTCTTCAGAGTCGGCCACGCACACATTCTTACGCCTGTCAAATGGCCGGACTAGCGTAAGAATGTGTGCATGCGGACCGTGTACATGAAGTCAGCCAGGCCGACTCTGAAGACACAGTTCTGTGTATAATAAGACTCCGTCCGCCTTTTTTTTTCTACGTTCATGCTTTTAAACAATAAAGCTAGATCAGAATCGGTTCACCCGTTCGAATGCTACGATGTCACAGACAGACAGACAGACAGATACGTCAAACTAATAACATTTAACACCCCTCTTTCGTAAATCGTGTCGGAGTTTAAAAATCTCGCATGATGAACTTCATTTTTATCCGACTCCCAAAATAATAATATAATAATAATAATATCTATGGACGCTTCACACCACGTCAGTCTGGCCCCATGCTAAGTACCTGATGGACTTGTGTTACAGGTACCAGACAACGGAAATATATTTAATACTTTTATACTATACATATATTTAAGATTTTATTATATGATAAATATATTTAATACACATCCAAGACCCAGGAACATTGAAAACTTTTTGTTCCGTCGGCGGGATTCGAACCTACGACCTCCAGCTTAAGCTACCAACGTGCTATCCACTGAGCCACAGAGGTCGTCGAAAAGGAGGAGGTTCTATATTAGACTGTATAATTAAGTTATTTTTTCACGATGGGTTTTTGACATCGGGGCAATTAGTTGTGGAAATAGTATGCAACCGACATTCTTGTGTCGCGTGGTTCGCGCTCCACCGCGCCTTGCGGCTATCATCAACTGTTGCAGCCGTTTCCGATGCACTGTCTTGTCCATCTATCGATAGTTTCGCATCACTAGCGTATTAGTCATTAAGGCAGCGGTTCTCAAACTGTTTTGCTGGTAGAACCATTTTGGTAAGCTCTCTGAACACAAAAAGGAAAGAAAAAGTTGTGTATTCTTTAGGGCCGATTTTTCAATCGTCGGATAACTTTTACGATCTAAAGAATTAATATGACGTCCGTCTGTCCGTCTGTCCGTCTGTCCGTCTGTCCGTCTGTCCGTCTGTCCGTCTGTCCGTCTGTCCGTCTGTCCGTCTGTCCGTATGTCACAGCCACTTTTCTCCGAAACTATTAGAGCTATACTATTGAAACTTGGTAAGTAGATGTAGTCTGTGAACCGCATTAAGATTTTGATGCAAAAATGGAAAAATTATTAAAAATTTTAGGGGTCCCCATAGGTACAACTGAAACAAAAAAAAATTTTTTTCATCTAACCTATGCGTGTGGGGTATCTATGGATAGGTCTTCAAAAATCATATTGAGGTTTCTCATATCATTTTTTTCTAACCTGAATAGTTTGCGAGAGAGACTCTTCCAAAGTGGAGAAATGTGTGTCCCCCCCCCCTCTAATTTCTAAAGTAGAGGCATGATAATTCTAAAAAAAATATATGATGTAGATTACTATAAAAACTACCAATGAAAATTGGTTTGAACGAGATCTAGCCAGTAGTTTTTTTTATACGTCATAAATAGTAAACCTTAATCTAAATTTCATTAAATCGACTGAAATATAAAAATAAATCAAAAATATTTTAATTTCATAAAAATAAACCTTATTGCTGCTGCGGAACCCTCCATGGGCGAGTCCAACTCGCACTTGGCCGCTTTTTTATGTAATCTTTTTGTGTAGCGTTTTGATAAAAGGAATCAAGGCAAAAGAGATCACAATCTTTCCACCATATATTGCATGGTTCAATCTGATAGCTGCGATTTCTTAAAAAGTAGAACCAGTAGGTAGTACCTAATTACTTACAATAATTATAGTTTCAATAAAAATATATTTTAAACCTTTTATAGTAATACGATTATATCAATTGAAGCATCCAATAAGGAGAACCCGATGCCTACTATATATATCTTTCATGTGGAATGTGAAACAAATATTTTTATTACTGATCCTTTTCCATTTTCAACAATTATCGAACATGGAAAACCTTGTAGAAAATTAAAAGTAATTATTGTTCATTATGTATTGTTTATTACGTTTACTAAAAAGTGAATACCTAATTATTGTTTTTTGCTCCAAAGCAAAATACCTAGGTACATCTTTAATACTCGCTCGCTCCGTGCGCGTTTATGTCTTTTGTACCGGCCGGGCCGTAATTAGACGCAACGATAAATTATTGTAGTCTTCAAATTTTGTTATTTTGTAAGTTGTTGTTATAATATACTTTTATTTTTATACAGAAATAGAGCACTGAGTTGCCAACAATTTCCCACGACTCTACATACGCAAAAAAAAAAAATTCGCGAGTCTATTAATTCGTTTTGAAGTCTTTTCGATACTAATAGCAAACAAACAATTAAAGCTATTATAGTTATGTAAATACCTAGACCTAGATTCTGGACTCGACTTATTGAACTTTTTATCTGACGTTAATAATAAGTGAACCACAAAAAGAATAATTTAAATAAATTATTTAAGGGACGTCTTGTACCTTTACACAAAATATATTTTTAACGAGTCGCAATTACATAACATTTCTTTACTTGTAAAGTCAATTACTATCAAAACATAACTCGTTATAAATAATGTAACACTATTAAAATTCTTTGGTAATTAATATGTATTTCTACGAAATATTGTACAAGAGCTTATTATTGATTCCTTTGTTGAGTTATAATAAATTGATTTTAGAACAGGCTTATAAATCTGGCGAAATAGACGACAATTATGTCCGAGTTCCCGGGCGGGCCACGAGGTACAATAAAGTCTAAATGGAGAATCTAGGCACAAAAGTTCATATAACATATTGTCTTGCATTATATAAAATGGTGCGTATAAAAAACCCCACTTTTTGAAAAGTAGTTAAAAATTTAAGTTTCTTTCTTTTAAACATTGTCTTAACTCTTAATAAATCAGAGTCTCAAAGCTTCTAGAAATGTTTTGACGTCGCATTGCATAAAAACTGTAGGCAGTTAGGCACACCTAATATTTTTAGTCATCTATCTAACTATACAAATATTGTAAATGCAAAAGTTTGTATGTTTTCTTCTCACAAGCAGTGTAGTGACGGATTGGGTTAATAACCGAAATAAATCTGTTATTAACCCAATAAAAAATTGTTAACAGTATACAGTATACACGAAATAATTGTGGTTACCACTAACAATATGGTTATCAATTTGAACTGTTAACTATGTTGGTAAATTAACCTTTACCAAGTGTTAACAGTACTAACGTGTAACCATTTTAAAATGATTTCGATTTAATCTGTAACTATTTATTCAGATTATCCTTATAAATGGGTTATACTCTCACTGCTCACAAGGAACAAAACTGATTATGAAGAACTTTGGCATGGAGATAAGTAATTTCAGAGACGGCAAAGTACATAGCATGTCATAGTATTTTTTATTGAAACAATAATATAATAAGTACGAAACAATAATATAATATGAAGGATTGTCGCTTGCGTTTTTCTGCGCAACGAAGTAGCGGGCACTAACTAGTATAGTCTTAATAGTGGCTCGAGGCAATATCAGTCATAATAATAAGTCACATTAATGTTAAATAATTGTTAAGTATGAGCAGTTGACACCCGCAGGTGCATATATAGTGCCTTCAAGGTTTCCTGTTACATAATAATTAATAATTAATGAAAATATATGTATAACTTAATTTAGTGACCTAGTATATATTTAGTGACCTTATTTTATTTTCGTTTTATAATTATATACATATATACATTTCACTATAATATTATTGTGCACTAGGTTTTACCCGCTTTTAAGCGCCTAATTTTGGCGTTTATCGCGAAAAACCATACATTTTTCTACAACAAAATCTATGATGTCCTTTCCCAGGACACCAAGTATCCGCATACCTCCACATCGGTTAATGGGTTTAAGCGTGAAAAGGTAACAGACATACAGACAGACACACTTTCGCACTTATAATATTAGTACGAACAGATTAAGGATTACCTCGTTTAAAGTTCAAACAATACAATTGAAATCAATATAATATCAGCGACCACATGCAACCAAATACCATTGTCTGGTGACCCAAAGGTCGCTGGTTGGTTTCAACTTGATCTCGATATAACAAACGTTCCAATTCCGATTAAAACAAAGCCCGATACGATCTTTCACTTAGCAATTGAAATATAGCCAGTTAATGGTGAAATGGCTTTTGAAACTGCGTTTTATGATTAGTTCACCACATTATCTGTAACAATCATTCTTATTTCTAAACCATAATATGATAGAATCGCTACAATATATTTTCCAATGCAACATTATCAGAGAACAAAACATCATTGCATGGCTTTCTCCTCTATAACCTGTTAATATTATTTTTTTAATAATAAGGGGGTCGAAATAATTCACTGATAGGTACATAGTTAACTGTGAAAATACATGATCTAATTTTCGAAAATTTTAGTCTCTATAATCGATAATTGTGCAAAATAACAAGCGAAGTTTAATGGAAGTGGGCAGTGAGGTATGAATTACGAGCTCGAATATCGCTCAACATTTACGAACATACACAGTCAAACTGCATTCGATAGTTTCGACAGCAAAGTTAGTAATTCCAAAAATGGGATTTGACATAACGCATTTCACATTGTTATCGCGATCAACAAAGATTCAAATGCCACTTTATGACGAAAGCTATTTTTTATAGTATTAAGTATAGCTACTATCGAAACTAGACTCCGGAGCCAAGCTGTCTGCGACGCCGACATGGTGACCCCCCTGATATAAAAGCTGGATCTTGGTTTCATTTACTATTTATCTAGCGACTCATGCCGCCGCTGCTTTGTAGCGGTGTAGAGCATAATAAAACATAGAATCTAGATTCTATATAGATCATGAAGTGGCATTTTACTTGATTTTGTTGCTCGCGGTCGCTTGCCGCTTGCTTATATGATGCGTTTAGTTAAACTTTACTGTCGAAATTATCGAATACAATTTGACTAAGTACCCAGTATCGTTTAATTTGAAGTGATACGATGCAAAGGTCGTGTTTAATATTGTGCAGCCTACGGCCACTTGATAAGCTATGTGTTAGTAATAAACTACTATTAGGACTTATTAAAGAAATAACAGAGCCGAGAACTGGGAGATTATCATTTTAAAATATTACACGAAATATGTTTTACAATGTAAATCGTTATAAATATGTTAAACTAGACGTTACCCGCGACTACGTTCGTGCAGAAAATTGCCCATGTTGTAAAAACTGGGATCCACAGCACGTGGATGAAGTGCCGGACAACTAACATTTTATAACATACGGGCTATTACAAATTTCTGCCATTATAATTTAAACAAACCTCGCAACTTACCTACATCATCAGCTGGCTAATACATATAATACTATACATAAAATCCACATTTTTTCGTTTCAAATCATTTTTCCGGACCTAATTAAAGACTCCATTTAGGACTACTATATATTCTGTAATTTAGCGGTTGTGTATTTCGCGTATCCCGTGGCTCTGCCTTAAGCGGAAGAGCAGGAACACCGTTGGGGTTTTAGTGGGTATGCCCGGATGCGGCCCTCCGCCCCCAGGGAGTCCCACATACCCTGGTAGCCCTCCCCAGAGTCCAGACTGCCGGGGATGCGTAAACACATTTCCCCAACGCAAAAAAAAGGTAAGCAAAATAACGAAAATTTTCAAATTGTTAGAAACTTCATCCACTTAGGTCTGAAATTAAAATCTACATCCAGCGATTTACGCGTGAACTATAGTGAGAGACAGATGAGAGCTTATTTAATAGATAATAATTATGTAGATAATATTGTATGGATAAAAATAAAAATTTCCATTGATATATAATATTTTGAACATAGAGTTACTACTTACTTACTCCTTTCGTTATTGATATAATAATAATATAATAAAAAATATTGACACCTTGTATAACAGTATACATATTTATTATTTATCTAAGAGAGATTAGCTAAAACTGTTTCTTGTTATTATATTTTTCAGACCTTACGAAAGTAACATGAAGCCTTATCTAAACACAGAACAGGTTTTATCTAATAAGTAATAAATTGGTATACTACCTCTAACAAGTAATTTTGTAACAATAAATTGTGATTAGAATTTTGTGGTAGGTTCTGTAACTTTTACGCCACAACTTAAAGGGGCAATGCAATGCTTTTTGAAATTACCATTATACCAATAAAAATAATCGAGACTGTCAATAATAATTCTTACACATGTGTATGTTTTTGTGTAGTAAATAAAGTCAATTTTGAATGGCTCGTTTGATAACGCATCACCTCGTTGCACTGAGAGCTGGCCCTATCTGCCGCTAAGAGACGAATATTAATTACTTAAATGTAATTAAATGAAGATTTAAAAATAAGCCCCATACGTGATCTGTCAAACTCTTCATTAAATAGTTGTTTAATCATCATTAAATGTCTCTGAGTGTGGCAGTTGGAGTACATTCCTGCATGTTGTCTGAAGTAGCCTGTAGTAATGATGTTTATCTTACATTATAAAACTACAGTAAATAATAGGGCATGTTTTCATGTTTCTATCATGAAACACTAAAGTTTTGCAAAATTGTAGCCAACATTAATTTAAGAACGTTGCTACTTGTTTTGTATGGGATCCTAAGTGAAAAGCACATATGAAGCATAACATGGCATAACTCTACTTGCTAACGACATTAAACTGCTTTCAGACCACGCAGTACGCTTTACTATAGTGAGCACTTACGATAAAAATATGGCAAATACAGCGTGTAACAAAACAGAGTCATAATCAGGAAATCCTGACTCGTTGTCTGTAGGCAGTAGGCACTAGGCACACTGCCTACTGAATGCCATATAATATTTTTGTGTTTTTGTCTGTCGATCTGTCTAGATAAGTAGATACCTTTATATTTAAACCTTAATATAATGGTCTAAAAATTATACATTAAATCACGGAAAACAACAAAAAAGATTAACACAGAATGTATAATATAAATATACCTAAAAAGGTTTTAATTTCTGCTCCTGCTAGATATCTCCTAGAAGAAGTCCGACACGACGGTTAGGCGTTAGCTATATCGCAGCTGGCGATTGGCGAACAAAACCGGACAAGTCCACCAGAGTGCAAAAGTTTTTTTTCGAATCGTCTTCTCTTGACCCATCTTTTTTTTTTTTTTTTATTTTTTTTATTTTTTTTCTTTCCGGAGGGGGAAATGCATTACGCATACCACCCAGGCGCAGGGGGCGACCCGAGCGGTGATGTGGGACTCCCGTGGCTAATGAGACCACGGTATACCCACTAAAACCCCCCCCCCATCTTCCGCCACGCCGCCTTTTGACGGGGCCACGGGAACGATACACACATCCGCGACCCCGCCAGCGGTCCGAAGACTCCACGATGGGCGCACAACACGTGCCAACACGCCCTCCTCCTCGGCCCCCACCAGGGCTGTAGCAGACGCCCCCCGAGTCTGCTACTTGGAGGCCATGTGGCAGATCAGGTCTGTGGCTCTGCCACCGACCACACCTCGGCCGCAGAGGATAGGGCAAGCGGCGCACCGCAATACCTACTTGCCTCTTCCTCTGCGGCCCCACCAATGCCGTTCAAACGCAACGGCCAGCTCGCAGGGGGGGTAGGGAAAGCGGCAACCTACCACAATGCCTCCCCCCCCGCGATCCGTCCTCGGCCGCAGAGGATAGGGCAAGCGGCGCACCGTAATACCTACTTGCCTCTTCCTCTGCGGCCCCACCTCGGTGCGCATCCGCAGCGGACTCCTCCAGTCCGCTGGGAGCGCCCTCCTCGGGCCAGGCGGCGACACCGGCCGGCCCTGGTTGCCTCTTTGCTTCACCGCGGTTGTCCAAGCCGCGGTTACTAGAGCCCCACCGCCACGACAAGGCGAGCAACCATCGGGGGGTCTCTTGACCCATCTGCGTCAATCCCTGTTATTATTTTCAATCAAAACCAGTCAAAAAAGCTTTAAAAAGTCCATTTTGAAACAAAACCGGATTAGTTTAGTAGTAACTTAGTAGTAGTAGTTGATACTAATTTCATAGCCACTGTCATCCAATATTGGTCTAGATGCTACTGTGTAATTTTTTGGCTCGCGGACTAATCCGGTTCTGTTCGCCAGCTCCTCGTTTGTCATGAGGTGCCTAGACTATAGGGTAAAGGGTACAGAAAACTCGAAATCGAATCTGCGAATCGCAATTAATTAATTGTTTTTATGAATTTTGCCGCAGATATTTGCGATGCGAATTTGCAATAATGTATGGTTTTAGGCACGACATACGTCTTTTGCATCTTCAGCTAGGTGTTAGGCTAGGTAGTAGGTTAGGTGTATTTTAGAAAACTTTACAGCCAAGGTCAAGTTGGTAGCGTGTTAATAAATGCAGGAAATTAAGAAAGCAACTATGACTGATGTAGCGGGTAACTGATTAATAGCTGTGAAATAACTAGACCGAAAAATCAAAGTCTCTTCACACGCACACACCAGACACTTTCAGTTTCATTGCGAAGGGTGTTAGACTTTATTGCTAGGGATTAGAGGCTATTTTGGAGTAGCTGCGTAAAACACATGACCAACGTAAGTCGCAATATGCCATGCTTACCAAAGAACAACGTGGTTACTGCAAGGTGGTTAGTGCAGGTTACTCTATCTAGCATAAGACTTATCAATACTTTATAAAGAAGAAATGAAACAAATTCAAAAATTATTATAATATAATTATTAATTATAACTATTCCGTATTAGCTAAATCTTGTACTCTCTAATTATTAAGGAGAAATATATATTTTTAAATCGTTTATTTACTTATCTAAACAAATACAATAATTAACAAAGTGCCGTACCACGGAAACCACGCAGGGTTTATCTGGGCTCCAGCGAGTAGCTTTTACATATTAGATTATTATTAGTGTTATTGAGGTGCATGTAATGCAGTTATTACTTATAGTACATTTAACATTACATACAACAACATACATAATATTATTAGATATTATTAGAATAGAATATCCTATGTAATATTCCCCCTTAAGGGCATGTATCACTCAAAATGTTTTTGTATGGGCCACCGCGCGACTGTCGCGCGGTGGCCCATACAAAAACACGCGAATTCTCTAGATATCTTGTCACTGGCATCAGTAAATAAATGCTACAATTTCCATTTTTGCGAATACGGATAGATAATCATTTTATCTAATTAAAGCTATAAAAAATAGGTCGCTTAGTTCAGTATTCTTAGCACAGCATTGAAAAAAGATTTTAAAAAGAGGTAACTTTGGCTTTGTTTTCTATCGAGTGAAGTTCTTCTGTTTGTGTCAATTAATGCGAAGCCGAATACGTTATATCCTCAAGTAAAGGTCGTAATTTTTTCAAAATTTTTAGATGATAATGTAAGGAATGAAACAGGATCAAAAAACTTGTCCACGCGCTATTTCACTGTTACCTGCCCTTAATATTAACGATACCGCAATAAATTACGATGTTGAGGTACCATCGAAGAAATTGATCCATAGGCAGATGGCGGACCTATATTATTTGGTCGGGTTATGCCACATCAATATTAGTCAGAACCTGTCGGCTGGATCTGGGTCTGGGTCTGACATAACACGACCAAACGGATAGGTTGTTTGGTCATACTTACATGTACAGCCGAAGAATAGGACAAGGGTATATGGTCCAAAAGTGGTATGCCCGCAGAAATAAGATCAATATGTCTGTGGGTATGCCGGATCTGTCTACGACCATACATCAACATCACCACACCGTTGTTTTCTGTTTCATATTAAGAACAGGAACAACACAATTATTCGTACACGATAAGTAAGAAGCTACAAACAACAAGGAGACGGCTTTGTTATTTAAAAACCAATACAAAAAAATAATATTTTGTTAATAATTTTCCTTATGAAAAATATAGAGTTAAAGCTGGACTTTTATGGAACAAATTGCTGGTCTGAATAGGTACTTCAAAGTGATTGAAATTCCTTTCGATATTTTTATATTATGCACTTGAGTTGCGAAGGCCGACGGAGAAAGATTTGAGGAACTCATTGTTAATTACGCCAGAGATCCTACTGTCAATGTCAGTGTTTCTGTCTCTTTCACTCCGATATTAAATTGGACGGAATGAATTGAATGTTAATAAAATATTACCGTTGCCTGATACAATATCAGCATCGGGGTTTTTTCTACAGAAGTCATTCTTTCGCGTTTCTGTGTGTACTACTACGCCAGAGAATAAGTCAATTTTTCGTCGTAAAATTTACAATCTCTATTGGGCTTAACGACTTATTCTACTAAACAACGCAAGCATTTTCTGACCAGACTTCTAAGAGGCCATCGTTTTCAACAACAGAAAGAGAAGTAGAGCGCTCAGAAACTGGTATGTAAGACATGGCATTAAGGTTTACCAGCTGAAATGGGATTGGGTGGGTCATACCTACACTAGCCGCATGAATCCAACCTGCAAATGTGGGTAGAGAATGGATACCTGATAAAGGACGACGCCTTGAAAAAGATGGCGCGATGAACTTTATTGTAACTTTATTGTAGGTACATGTATAAAGCATGTGGCTTGTTCTTGGTTTGCGGTAGAGCTAAAAGAATGAACCCTTTTTTCCGGTCAGGCCAGTAATTCGTATGGCTGGCTCTCCCATCCGACATCTCTGTCAGTTATGCCTCCGAGCTAGTTTCCATTAAACCGTCATTTATAACAATTAGCGGAGACAAGCGACACCTTAATCTTGATAAAGTCAAACGTGTCCGTTTTATCTTGGGCTAATAAACGCAGATATGCATTTGTAATAAGTAATCAAGTTGTAGCAGTGAATTTAAAACTCATATTACGTGAGATTTACCGTATTGCGGAAAACTTGGCTGAATAATGTAGAAAATACCGAATCGTTTAAAATTTTTGAAATGATCGTTGAGTAATAAATAAAAAAATGCTATTTGATAGAGTTAGCCTAGTAGAAATCTTAGAAACCTTCTTTGACAGAAGCATCCTCTCAATGACCATTCTACCTAATCAAACCTTTCTTCAGATTGATTTTGTTACAGTGACAGTTTCAGGATGTCACTCGGACACCTTTAAGATTATATGGAAGGTTTTTCGTGATTGGCTACTCCTGCTACAGTTCCTGCAAGCATAGGTAGTAATGGGAATGTATGGTGGGCATGACTACCCGTTGTATGCACATATTTGGTACACCTCCACATCGATACAATATACTGTAGACAGTAGTGGACATATTATGTACTTAGACATAAAGTACTCGAGTTTTTATTATCCATAAGCTGTCAATTTAAAATATTGTTCCATTTTGTAGTTCCGTAACGAATTACCATTAATACATAACGTTTGAAGTAGACGTGCTCGTAATAAATATAACTCACTGAGATTTATTGGGTGGTACCGGCTACCACCCACCACCCCGACCAGCTCCCCACCTGTCTAACGCAGCTGTACAGCTTATCTAGCATATTTAGACTTATTACACCTCTGCAACACCTTTATGCAGCCGAAATAAGGACTACACCTATAAGATCTTAAGTAATTTAATTCCGGACAAACCCTGCCGGGCAGTGGGCACGGTTCGACCTTTTTCGACTGGTTCGGTGCTATTAAGTTTTATTACTATTTAAGTACTCCCGGTAATATAATAAGTACAATTAACAGCTAGAATCGAGGCATTTTAATTGTCAACTTATTACCATGTTTATGTGTTTCGGTGAATTATCGCTGCGCCGATGCATGCCGAAGGCTCCGGGAGAACCGATAACGATTCAATCACGGATTTCGTCAGTAACTGAAATAGTATAATAGTTTTTCCTTTATTTTATAGGAATACTCTGGAACTAAGTTAGGAAAAAATGAGTTCTTAACTTCTTCTAAAGTATATGTAGAATCTACACTACATATAATTCAATTAATTTTGTTCCAAATGTTAACAAAGTTATAAAATAATTCTATCAATCTAATGTACGCCATACACGCTACGGTTAGGTAGAGAAAGGTATCAGTCGAAAGAATTGATTTTCGATTTTGCTCCGGTCGACTGTGCAGGCCTAAAAAGTAAAAACTGCACGTCTATTCCCATTTTTACCCACACACGTTCCGGTCGTAGACCTCTCCGGTAAACCGTAGCATGTATAGCGTGCATAAATGTCACCGATTTAGAGTGAGTTGTACCAACCTACTTTAACTATAACTTTAACCGCAACAAAAAGTCAAGTGAACTGTCAAATACCTTGTAAAAGTCCATTTATATGGACGCCATATTTGACGATAACCTTAACTTTAACTATGCCTCTGATGCAACTCACCCTAAGGGTGAATTGCACCAGAAGCGTAGTTTAAGTTAATGTTAAGGTTATCGTCAAATATGGCGACTTTTGCTAGGGATTTGACAGTTTATTTCACATTTTGTTAAAGTTAAAGTTATAGTTAAAGTAAGCCGGTGCAACCCACTCTTAGATTGATAGAATTATATTGACAGCGCTGGCTTTAAAGCGATATACCGAAAATAAATAATTATAAGCGCTTATTACGCTACGCAAATTTTATACTTAATTTGTATGATTATAAAGTCGTGAATAAGCTGCGGCCAAAAGCTATCGGCTCGCTCGGAAAACATGCGACAAAACGTAAATAATTATTTAAAAAATAGCTAGGACCATTTAAGCAAAATGCTCCTATATGATTTTGAGTTGCAAAGGTGTCTATTAATTAGACTAATTTCCTACTTACAAGTCTTACAACACACCTATTTTCGTTTAAAAATAATTTTCCGTAATTTTAATATAATATAATAAAAGGTCATTTCGAAAATTAAATGTACTTATTGAAAATTAATAGTTCTTCTCAAACCTAGAAAAGGCTATGAAGATATGTATGTCTCATTACCAGATTTGTAACATTTCTGAGGGTCCTATAGTATTACGTCAAAAAAGACAGTTGTTTTCAATATAGCACCTTAAAAAAAATACAAAAATGGCACTTTTAATTTAAATGTTTTCAGTAAAAGTATCGCTACAAAATAAAATTTACTATAGTAGCAATTAGGAAATAGCACTGTACACATCTTATTAAATTACAGCTGGAATGTAATACAATTTAATTACAATGTAAGTCGAAATTTTAAACATATTTTAAACATTGTAATTAGCGTTTTTACAAACACCTCGACTGACCAGCGATAGATAATTGGCGCGATTTCGTATGCGCCGCCAGTTGCCCACCGCTCGAGGAATTTAGAAAATAGTAATTACATAATTGGGTAATAGTTATGCGAGTTTTAATTGTATTTTAATTAAAAATATAAGTGATTTCACTTGTATTTAGATTTTCATACGATTTTTCTTAATTTTTTAGCATTATTTTTAATACTGTATTTTAAAAATCTTACTTGTAAAATAGATATACCTAGGTAGAGACATATCCAGCTGAGTCATTAGTTCTTGACATAACCCGGCCAAATTACGCACGTCCGTCATTTGCCTATGAATCAATTTCTCTGGTAGTACTTGACCTTGTAAGCTGTTCACTTGTCTTACTTCACTCATGTGCAATGGAAAGGCACGCGCCCGAGCATGAAACTCCATTACTTAACTTACACTTAACTTTTCATGCGATCACTTAAGTTAACGTGCCTAATTGTTCGTCGAAAATTGACTTTAAATCTACACTATTTAATGTGTTTTAATTTTAATTTCATAGACTGTTTTAGTATTAGTACTTACAAAAAAAAAGTTTTAATAGCCAAATAGGTATCTAACTTGATCCGTGATCTATGCTATGAATTATATTTATTGCAAATATCTGGATCATTTAATAATTAGGTAAATTCAAACATTTTACGTCCTAGTTAATTTTTACTTTTATTTTGCTGCCTCACTGAAAACTTAGCGCAAAAATATTAGCTGCATATAACATTACACTAAATCATAAGATAATATTCTCACGATCACCAACGCTCCTGTCTGTTAAAATAACACGATCGATAAACTAAGTGATTTACAATCAATTTGTATATCAGTAGACCTAAAATTATGTTAATATAATTCGCATTTAATAAGTACACGGTATTAACACCGCACTAGCTATTTTTGTGTCCGACTTGCATCAAATCCGTCAGGGCTCGGCTGAGCTTGTTTGACTAAGGGCCGGGACACAAAAACACGATACGACGTCGTGGCGTACCACGATGCGGCATCGTTTCACGATGCGACGTCGCGTCGTAGAAACTCACGACACGATGAGTGCTAATAATAATAGATAATAATAATAACAATAATAATAACGATGAGTGCTATTCAAAATTCAAAGAACTGCGACAATTCAGCCTGCATTGTATCGACGCCGCATCGTGGTACGACACGACGTCGTATCGTGTTTTTGTGTCCCGGCCCTAATTCCATATTATGTAACTAGCATTTGTCCGCGGCTTCGCTCGCGTTTTAGTATTATTATAATATTATCTCACCAAAAACATACCTGTTAAAACGGGGCCAAGTTCCTATTCACTAATTGTTCGCCTTAAAAAAGAGTTGAAATCCAATTCAATGCCAAGTTTAGATGCACTTCCAAATCGATCATAATCATCTTCATCAACAGCCTGATCCTAAATACTTCTAAATTTGAACTTGGCAGGTTAATTTAATCACATAGATATCTTATATTTAAATTTAAAAATTATACATTATCAAGTGCTACTAGCATGAATACCTGCCAAGTTCAAATTTAGAAGTATTTAGGATCAGGCTGTTGATGAAGATGATTATGATCGATTTGGAAGTGCATCTAAACTTGGCATTGAATTGGATTTCAACTCTTTTTTAAGGCGAACAATTAGTGAATAGGAACTTGGCCCCGTTTTAACAGGTATGTTTTTGGTGAGATTTCAATACTTTTTTTAAGGAATCATACCAATTTGTTTCTTTCCTCCTCATCTTATTTCAGTGTATTTACTTGTACATATTAATTTTTATCTCAAATTCATAGATGAGCCGACTCACGCTTGACCAATTACTCAAATTTCTTAATTTTTTGTTAATCTACATATAACAAACAACCTGTGTGCCAAATTTCATAACGCTACGACAACTGGAAGTGGCCTAGAGGTTTTGATTACCGATTTTTATCTCAAATTCATAGATGAGCCGACTCACGCTTGACCAATTTCTCAAATTTCTTAATTTTTTGTTAATCTACATATAACAAACAACCTGTGTGCCAAATTTCATAACGCTACGACAACTGGAAGTGGCCTAGAGGTTTTGATTACCGATTTTTATCTCAAATTCATAGATGAGCCGACTCACGCTTGACCAATTTCTCAAATTTCTTAATTTTTTGTTAATCTACATATAACAAACAACCTGTGTGCCAAATTTCATAACGCTACGACAACTGGAAGTGGCCTAGAGGTTTTGATTACCGATTTTTATCTCAAATTCATAGATGAGCATACTCACACTTGACCAATTTCTCGAATTTCTTAATTTTTTGTTAATCTACATATAACAAACAACCTGTGTGCCAAATTTCATAACGCTACGACAACTGGAAGTGGCCTAGAGGTTTTGAAGCCGACTCACGCTTGACCAATTTCTCAAATTTCTTAATTTTTTGTTAATCTACATATAACAAACAACCTGTGTGCCAAATTTCATAACGCTACGACAACTGGAAGTTACCTAGAGGTTTTGATTACCGATTTTTATCTCAAATTCATAGATGAGCCGGCTCACGCTTGACCAATTTCTCGAATTTCTTAATTTTTTGTTAATCTACATATTATAACAAACAACCTGTGTGCCAAATTTCATAACGCTACGACAACTGGAAGTGGCCTAGAGGTTTTGAAGCCGACTCACGCTTGACCAATTTCTCAAATTTCTTAATTTTTTGTTAATCTACATATAACAAACAACCTGTGTGCCAAATTTCATAACGCTACGACAACTGGAAGTGGCCTAGAGGTTTTGATTGCCGATTTTTATCTCAAATTCATAGATGAGCCGACTCACGCTTGACCAATTTCTCAAATTTCTTAATTTTTTGTTAATCTACATATAAAAAACAACCTGTGTGCCAAATTTCATAACGCTACGACAACTGGAAGTGGCCTAGGAATTTTGATTATCGGTCAGTGAGTCAGTGCCAAAATTAGCTATTTTTACAAGGAAATATTTCAGGATCTAACAAATCTATATGTATGAAATTTGGTATATTGCGTAAGTACTAGTATATAATTAGGTAGGTAAAATTTTATCTTTGCTCTCGCAATAGGCACTGAGATACAAGGGGGTCAAAAGTGCGTCGAAACCGTTCGTGTAAATAGTGCACGGCATGCGCGCGGCCTGCTGGAACTTGGCCGCGCACTCCGTGCGCTTTGATACTAACTTTCATTCCCATATTTTAACCCCTTAGGGGTGTAATTTATCAAAATCCTTAGGGGATGCCTACATCATAGTATCTTTATGTATGCAGTCTCAGCCCGATCGGTTTAAAATGTACAAAGTTTCATACAAACTTTCATCCCCTATTTTAATCCCTTGGGGGTAGAATTGATCAAAATACTTTTTTAGCGGATGCCTACATCATAACATCTACCTGCATACCAAATTTCAGCCCGATTTGTCAGTAGTTTGGGCTGTACGTTGATAGATCACTATGTTTGAGTTATACATAATTATATTTATCAAAAAGGTGTTGCGCCGAAATTTGTTAACCTTCTAATTTTCTGGGATAAAAACAAAACAACAATCATTGCTCAGGATTGTATTAGATTAAAACTATCCTAAGTAAGAAACAGTAACAAAGCAATAAAAATATGACATCTATCTATCTATATATATATAAAACTCAAAGGTGACTGACTGACATGGTGATCTATCAACGCACGGCCCAAACCACTGGACGGATCTGGCTGAAATTTGGCATGCAGGTAGATGTCATGACGTAGGCATCCGCTAAGAAAGGATTTTGATAAATTCCCACCCCAAGGGGTTCAAATAGGGGATGAAAGTTTGCACATAATAATACTTCTTAGCGCGAGCGAAGCCGCGGGCAAAAGCTCGTAATATATATTTTTGTAACCGGGCTTACATTTTAATGAAAATAACCTACAAATCGGAAACGGAAAAATCAGTTATTTACTTAACGATTTTCTTTCTAATAATACTTCCACTTAAAATGCGCTCTATTTACTATTCTTAAGAGCTCATACATAATGTAGGTAAATGGGGTCCACAATTAACGCGATAGGTATATAAATGTCAGTTTATATTCTAATTGTACACCACTCCGACCTTCTATTTGTCTAATATTTGTAGAGAAGTATGCGTATTGCGTGCGAAACGCGTAGGCTGTAGGCATATTATTATGTTTATGAGACACCTGCTACGTAAAACGTAGATATTTTTTATTTTATAATAATAATAACTCCCACACCGGTTTCAGTGACGGTGGCCAGTTTCATTGAAACCAGGCCAGTTACGCAGTAGTATTTTATAGTGCCCAAGTGTGTGCGCAGTACACAAGAGCACTCTCTATTTCTTTACACTCATAACCCAGTGGGACGGACGACCGACACGACTGGCGAAAGATCAGGCGCAGGACTGACTTTTTACATCCGACGCGCGACGCATGGATCAGCTTGTCAGACAATCAAGTGATCAGCCTGCATCGTCGTAACCAAACTTGGACATAATATGTTTCTAACGCGGGAATCGAAACTACGACCTCCGAGTCAAGAGCCGTGCTCTTAACCACTAGACCACGGAGGCGTTAATTTTTTATTTTACACATTATACAGCATGACTGGTGAAACATGACCGAAAACAAGAAATGGAACAGCAAGAAATGGAAAGAGCGTAAGCGACAAAATGGTTTTTGTCGCGTAATTTAAAAACCATAAATATATTTCATATAAGCTATGTACAAAATATTAAAGTGTATGCTTGAACCAATCTATGTACATTTTGTATTTTGTATTTTGTAAGCTTAAATCACTCTCCTCTGTTAGCAAAATTAGAATCCCTTTTTTTACAGAGGTCTTTTTGATTGATTATTCTGTGTTATGAAAGTTGACCAATCGTGTTATGCTATGGGTAAGTCAAAGACAAAGACATGATGAATACTAACAGTGTTTAATTTCTTAGCTTTGGAAATTATTAAAGTATGCCTAGAATATGTAGGCAAGGAGACTATCTAAATATTATATAAAACTTAAAGGACTGATTGACTGACTGATATAGTGATCTGATCAACGCACAGCCCAAACCACAGGACGGATCGGGATCAAATTTGGCATGCAGGTAGACATTATGACGTTGGCATCTGTTAAGAAAGGATTTTGATCAATTCTACCCCCAAGGGGTTGAAATAGGGGATGAAAGTTTGTATGACACTTTATCAATTTTAAACCGATCGGGCTGAAACTTTGCATGCATAAAGCTACTATGACGTAGGCAATAGGCATCCTTTAAAAGTGATTTTGATAAATCTACCCCTAGGGGATAAAATAGGAGATAACACAATACTTCTTAACACGAGCGAAGCCGCGCTTACTTTATTATATTAGTACGCAAAACCTATATGATTGCGTTTGGTGAAGGTTACAGATAATCTGCGATCTGTATCTGTTTAATTTACAGACAAAAGTTACTTCTAATTAATAAATTGCAGAATACTGCGTAACCTACTTTTAGCAATTTCCACAATATTGTTTTGCCAGTTGATAACATAGGGGATACCTGGAACTGAAATGTAGAGATTGATAGTTAAATTTCCTTAGGTAAACATAATACATATTAGACATATTTTTACGCAATAATTTTATAATATTCTTCAAATTTTATATTGAAGTAAATCTGCAGGTGCGTCTAAAACAAGGTATTATTACTGCCATAATAATACTGTCAATTAAATTGCCGAAGCCGTATCAAAATAATAAGCCATTACCCAATGTTATTAACTCGATCGACATGAATTCCTTTTACTTGTTAAACCATTGTTCAAATTACAAACACATAGCTCGCCGCTCCAAATTACACGAAGTAAAGGCGATAGGCAGCTTGGCATTCTCGTCAAGTTCGCAGTGTACCATCAGCGCAATGATAAATGTCTGTTTAAGACCTTATGCACAAGCACAACCATCTCGGTCGCTGCAAACATAATATTACATACTTAATCCGTCGATCGCGGATTCTTGGATATAATGTTAATAATAATATCTATGGACGCTTCACACTACGTCAGTCTGGCCCCGTGGTGAGTACCTGAAGGACTTGTGTTACGGGTACCAGACAACGGAAATGTATTTAATACTTTTGTCTTTTATACTATACAATATACATATATTTAAGATCTTTATTATATAAATATGATACACATGATATTTAATACACATCCATGACCCAGGGACTTTGAAAACTTTTTGTTCCGTCGGCGGGATTCGAACCCGCGACCCCCGGCTTGAGCTGCCAACAGCCCACCACCAACTGAGCCATAGAGGTCGTCTATTGTTATCGCGGCCCACTTGGACCGTTCGGGAGTTGATACTTGATAGGTATTATTCCGTCGATCGCGGGTTCTAGGAATTGCCATTGTATTCTATTGTTGTCTCGGTCGCATGCGACCGCTTGGGGCATGATAGGTAGGTATTATACATGCGAAAGTGTGTCTGTCCGTTACCTCTTCACACCAAACCGCTGAACCGAAAGGTATGGAGATATTTTGAGTTCCGGGACTATTCGGGATATAAATATTCCTTATCCCGGAAAAATGTACGGTTCCCGCATGAATTTTGGCGCAACGGAGTTGCGAGCGTCATCTAACTTTACACAACAAATTATAACATAGAGTCCTAACTTCTAACTCCGAGATGTGTTACATAAAGTTATTTAATTACTCTCTCTGACCCTCCCTAAGGACCTGGGCCCTGAGTCAAGACGAATTCGCAATCGCTTCGTTATAGAATCGCCGATGAAAATGTATGGAATTGACATAAGACGAGTCGAACGTCAACGTCATATTAACGAACGCTTATGTCAATTCCATACATTTTCATCGGCGATTCTATAACGAAGCGAAAACGAAAACATTTTGGCTCACCCCCCTGGATAGATACCATGCAGCCTTCTAGTATTAGCAGGTAGAACAGCAATAGTATAGTGGTATTAAGTGTTTGTTACATAACAACAGTAGATATAATTAACAGATATGTAATTGTTACACTACTTAATATCTTGAGCTATATAAAACAATTATTTTTTAATGATTACGAAACAAAACAGGATTTCATATAAGTAATTTGAATAAAAGCTATTGCGGGGTTGCACAATGCAATTAGTTAATAAATAGAGCTAACAAGCGCCACAAAATAATAAAAGTAGAAATGCCCGGAGGCTCCATAAGCTATATTGATTATATTATTAATGATTGACTGAACAATAATCAATATCATACCATAGACGTACCTAGATATTTACTACTATTGGGGATTGAGAGGTTAAGTTGTAGATATAGCATATCTACAATATGTAGATATGCTATATCTACAACTTAACCTCTATACTATTTTAAAGCAACATTAATGCCTTGTTTGATCGAGTTCGCTACCTTGTCTACGAAATACAGTATGCTTATTTCTTATATACGCCAATCAAACTAATTTCAAGTTTGGTTTGATTTTCTATTAGTGACTTGAGATCATCATAGACTAAAAAATAAAAAAAATTGAGATCTAGAGATCTTATGAAGTTTATCTCAATTAGTATTTTTACATCGGCGTAGATCGGCCTACCGCACATATCTACTATTGCAACTCCTGTCGAGGACTTTGTCAACTTACAGTAGTAACCAATTACGAAATCTCTTTGATAGACTTAAGAGAGCCCGAGGGACATGCTAAGTCTATCTTGGGACCCGCAATAAAATTAATCAGACGAAAATAGGAGGAGCAGAAAGTGTTCCAGATTCCATCCCCATACGAAGAGGGAGATAGCACAAAGTTGCAATGACAGAAAAAATCAAAATCAAAATATTTATTTCTAAATAGGTTAACAAAGTTAACACTATTAGAAGGTCTACATGAGGCCTACCATCGGTTTGGGAATTAGCCCGACGAGAAGAACCGGCATAAGAAACTCGCAAGGGGCCACCTTTTACCAAAAGAAAATTTTTGACAAAATGGTCGTCTGATGTGATGATGATAGACAAGTACGATGAAGTAAGTGGATAGGTTTTTGCGTACCCTCGTTTCCCGATGTCCTGCTCATCAATCATCACATCACACTGTTACAAGAGGACAATGGTTGCGATCAGTTGCTTAACACTTTCACAGTCCACGCCCCACGGTATCCAAACGTATACAAAAACGTGGTTACCGTGGAGTCCATGTGTCCAAAAGGATACGTTGGCATTTAAAAAAGCATGGAAAAATAAGAGGCATAGGCCATAGCAGCAAAAAAAAATACTTAATAAAAATAATCCTTATAATCCATTATAATGAATATTGGAGTGAACTTGAGGGACTAGATTTTGTTTTTGTATGGTGGACTGTGAAAGTGTTAACGTTGGACTTTTACTTCATCAGCTGATAATATTGATTCTTCTTTCTAATTACAGTTCCTGGGTGGCTTCACACTAACGTCTAATACTATAAAGCGAAAGTATGTATGTTTCTTACTTCTTCACATAAAAACTACAAAATTAGGATTATGATGAAATTTGGTAACATTGTAGTGTTTAGGCTATGGGTTAACATGCAATTTTTATACCATTGATGTTACAGTGTACCTCAATAAAGGTACTTACTACCTATATCAAAAAAGTTCTACTGTAATTATTCTTTTTAATAGCTTTTATTATCCTATTGTTACTATGGTAAATTATTTACTTAATAGCTTTTATTAACCAATTGGTGAATGGTGACATTATTACAAACAAACAAGTAAACTAAATTATGATAACTGGCATTCCCTGTATTACTAAGCAATTTACATAAAACATTTATATTTGAATCATCATCAACCTACGGGTCGGTTATGATTAAATTTCGAAACTATATGCATACTTTATTGCCAATGCCCATTATTTAGTCTTAGCACTCCCTCCCTACCATAACCTTTTATATATTCTGTGCTATAACCTACGTAACTTCGAATACCTATTTTGCTTCTTTCAGAAATTAAATTGGTCGAGCTCGAAAAGTTACTATAGTTCCCTGTAGACGCCTGTAGTAATGTATGTAATATCGAAAATAATACTCTGTATGAGAAATTAGAAGAGTCAGAGTGTTTGTGGCAACGTAGCCCCCAAACAGAATTTGATCTAGATTTTAAGTTTCATGTGCACCTAGGAACGTTGCCCACACGACATTGGAAGATGGAAGTGTATAAGCAGTGTGATTGACAATAAGGCTGCCTTCACACTAGCGTTTGTCCAGCGTAGGCGTAGCTATTTCATCACTAAGCTATGTTTTCTTGAAAATCAAGGATTAGGTGCTCATTTTTTTTGGAAATGACAGGCCATGTAATTATAGAAATGAGGATTCCTGAAAGTCCTGTGCATAATAATAATTAAGATCTTATTTGTCTAGTGACTGTTCAATTTTAATTAATTTTATACATCTTGTAATGTAGAGAATAATATTGCTCAAAATGCTACATGTTCAATAAGATAACTTTAAAATGTATTTTGTTCACCTATAAAGTGGCTTAATTTATTTTTAATGCAAATTCTAAATAAATTAGTTAACTAAACAAGATTTTTGGGTCATATTTGCTAACATTAGAAAGATTGAAGAATACGATAAACATTAAAATATTAATCTACGTTTAATTACGTAGATTAAAATGTGTGGCATTTTGCTATATTTTCTTAAGTCTTAATGCAAACATATTTAATGAGGCCTTTTAACAACATGGATTATGGAACAATTTAATCTCTGGTTTGCTACAATTACTTAAAAATTAAGAGAAACTAAAAATATTATAATTACATTATGATATCAGTATTTAAAACTTACTAAACAACTAGGATGTCTAGATATAAGTATAATATTTAAACTAAATTTACTTAATAGACAACAATTATTATTAAATCAAAAGCTCGAAGACATACAGGACTAACTAATCGTGGTTTTGCTTGTCTTGTTACTAATCTGACGCGAGCAAAATGGCATAATATGCCAGACAATGACGACAAAGTTGTTCCCGTCTAAAACAAATATTAATAAAGTTTGGCTAAAAGTTCTGTCTTAGTCTCATACGTTGGAAAAGCCATCTACCAGACGGCATGTATAAGTTATTCATGTCTAATTCTTCGTTTATTCATAGACAATTAAAGTTTTGTTGAAAGTTTATCCTGTATATAAATAACAAACGTCAACATAAAATTCCAGAAGGCCATGCTAGTTCTGAGGGTCATTACTTCATTAGTCACAACTCACAAGTGGACGTATCAGTCTTAATTATATTGGCGCCTGTGTCATATATCCTCGAGCTTATAGGCGGATTTCCTAGTCGTAATGTGGTTTGAACGATGTTTACGGGATATGGCACAAGGGCGGACGTATCGGTGTGCAGTCAAGGTCCCGGATAGAATATCACTGGACGGAGCTTGTGCTAGTTTCTATTAGTTCTATACTTTGTAATGAACTTTATCTCTAATGCTTCGTTGCGTAGAATCTAGCTTATCGCGTAGGAACTGTACATTTTTCCGGGATAAAAAGTATCCTATGTCCTTTCCCGGGACTCAAAGTACTTATCTCTACCTATACCAAATTTCAGCAAAATCGGTTCAGCGGTTTGGGCGTAAAGACGTAACAGACAGACACACTTTTACGTTAATAATATTATAGTATAGCTGTTTTTATGAAAAATACTTAGATACAGAGATTTTCTTTGTAAACAGCGGCGCTAAGAACATAGTAACAACAATTCTGTAATTTATATTACGGAATTGCTTAATATAATAATAATAATCTGTAACTCTCTTTCGTATAAAATAAGAAGTTCTCTTATAAACTTCGAACGTATTTTGTTTATTTTAAATATACTTATGTTAAGTAACATCGCCGTTCAAATATCAATATTTACGACATTTAATCTTAATATTAAGATATTAATAATATAGTTAATATCAAAATATCCCGAGGTCCTGTTACAGACGCAGCTATGCGTTGAACCGAGCCCTAAATAATGGTATTTTTATGTAAATTCTTCGCGCCTGACAAATGGTCGCTAATTCCGATGTATTGGGACTAAATTATTATTCTGTGGACCGATATCTCTAAAGTCTAAATATATTTTATTCGATTAGATAAACAAGTTTCTAATTAGTCCTGTCCTATAAAGCTCTAGAACACCGCAACATCAGTTGAAATAGTGTTAAAAAATCTAATGCCAAAATCACTGAAAGGGCTTGTAACAAAACTATTATAATGAGTCTGTGAGCGCTTTTTCTGTCAACATGCTCCTATCCGCTGCTGCTAT
Organism: Plebejus argus; assembly: GCA_905404155.3. Classification (NCBI taxonomy): domain Eukaryota; kingdom Metazoa; phylum Arthropoda; class Insecta; order Lepidoptera; family Lycaenidae; genus Plebejus; species Plebejus argus. Next base: position 5,270,619 of record FR989933.1, read on the forward strand.
GTACCTAGTGGCGGAGAGCAAAATACCTCATACGATTTGGTACAAATAATTTTATATGTAATTCGAGAAACATCGAAAAACCTCACTCACATGGTTTGTAATATATTAGGCCCATATAAATAGTCAGTACTTAAAATGCGACCCGGTCTCAAGACGCGGTTCGGCTCTGTGATTGGTCCAAATTTTGACAGCCAGCCAATCACACAGCCTGAACGGTGAACCGTGTCTTGAGACCGAGATGCATCTTGAGTACGGACTATTTATACCGGCCATAATATCGCATAGTGCGCACGCGGCGCATTACGCCCCGACACGCAAGTGCGTTGCCAGTTGCCACTGGGTCATTACCGCAGATATCTGCGTAACCCGCGCAGCCGCTCTACATCGAATTCAGATCGACTATTTTAATGTCTTCCTTATTAATTTTCGTCACTCGATACGAAGGGTTTTATATAATTTGTTAGTAATTTTATAATAGTAAATTGCCTAACAATTCCTTTTCCTATGCCCAATGGTTAATATTAGGTAGTTTTAAAGTAAATACATTTCGAAATTCCTTTTTTGACATCCGAAATTCATAAAAGTATTGACAAAAGTTTTCCGCAGAAATATTTATACGCAACTACTAAAAAATTACTAGTTTGTCATTTTTTGGGCTAGATTCTTCTCAGGTATTTAATTGGTATGTTTAATTGCAATCATTGTAGTGCAACAAAAGATTGCAACTGAAACTAACGCAGAGGAGCATTGTAATGAGTCATTGTATGAAGCGTCTTCGAGCGGTCAAGGTTGTGTGAAAATTTAGCCTTCGCACACACTAGAGACGACGACTACTAAGGACGGAGTGTGTAAGGGGCCATCCACATAATTAGAGAGTAGAGTTTTGAACCTCCCGTATCACACTTTTTTGTGGACATAACTTTAAAGAACTATAATAATAATTAAGTTACAATTTATGTGGAAACTTCCTAAAAATGTTAAATAGCCTTCTCATTTTTAAATTAAAAAAATATATCATTGGTATTATTAGACATTCCTTACACTAACAAATATCATGAAGTTGTTCTTTGTTAACAATAAATAACGCAATGCTCTAATATTTAGAAAAATGTAAAACTCTTATGCATATTCAACATAGTTTTGAAAGTACATATTACTTCGAACTTTTTATATACGCGTACTCTTTTAAATAATGCTGATTATTCATTCCACTAACTTCTATTTCTACTGTATTAATTTAAATAATTTCAACACTTATAGAATAAAGATTAATAAATAAAGATCTCTCTAAAGATTTTAGAGAGAAAATTCATGCCGATGCTGCCTCTAGCGTGAAAACATTGCAGTAATCCTACGAATAATAAAAACTTTTATTATTCGTAGAATGGATCATATTCTTCCGTACGATGAAACTGTTTATACGGTGTCCATAAATTTTAGAAAAAAAATCGTAAATAGTCACGTGTCAAACCATTAGTAAGATTGTATATAACCTTACAATGTGACAGTACAAAAGAGTTCAACGTCGTCGTATCAAAATTTACGTTATTTTAAAATTCATTGATTTCGATCTGATGAGTAATGGACTGATATGATGAGTAATGACTGATGAATAATCTATACATATAATAAAACTGTAGAAATGTGAATTCTGTACATTAAAGATATTCAAAAAATAATAAGCAGGGGGTGTTACTACATCGCTATAGAAGCCAAAACTGTGGTTAGTTTTTTGTCTGTCTGTCTGTCTGTCTGTCTGTATGTTTGATCCACTATCACACGAAAACTACTGATCCGATTTGAATGCGGTTTTCGCAAATACATTTGTCTTCTTCCAACTTAACTTCTGGTGTATTAAAATTCCCCCCCCCCCCCCACCCCTCTAAGGGGACGAAAGAGGGGGTTAGATTTTGTATCAAACTTTTGCTTTAACATGAAAACTACTGATCCGATTTGCATACGGTTTTCCCAGATAGAGTTGCGTTCTTCCAACTCAACATCTGGTGTATAAGCTTTCCCCCCCACCCCTCTAAGGAGACCCAAAAGGGGGTCAGATTTTGTATTAATTTTTTTCTTTAATGGACTTACGTCATATTATTAACTGTTTTTCCAACTTAACATCACCCCCATCCCTCTTAGGGGACAAAAGGGGGGGGGAGTAAGATTTTGTATCAATTACTGATGAAGTACAAATATTTTAAATGGCAAAACAACATTTTCCGGGTCAACTAGTTAGATAATAAATATCTGATTTCTTAAGTCTATCCTATTTTTCTAAATAGACTTTTTAAAGGAGCCCGTCAAAGCGTAACTAATAAACATGCCTCTTTTTACGAAAAAGAAAAAAAATCTTTATCAATAAACACGATTATAATTAAAATACACTAATAGAAAGCCTTTATTTTAAATGTTTTATAAGTTATAATTAACATAAAATATTGGCCATAGAAAAGACTTCAACGTCGTCACCTGTCCAATAATTTATTATAAAACTGTTTATGATACAGTTTGCACTACATCAGCGTCCCAGTTGAATTGCGACTGTCCACAGGTCGATAAATTTTAATTCTAATATTAGAAAATATCCAACTGTATACAAGTAAGATAGTTATAATAGTTTTCTAGTTAATATCCGCGTTATAAATTGCAATAAATACGTTAAGAGCTTCTTACAGACTACCTACGCCAAAATGGACTATTTAAATTGAAATATAATAGTAGACCCGCGTTAATCCGACAAACATTTTGCAAGGCCGTGTCGGATTAGCGAATTTGTCAGATTATAGAGTGCTGCCTATATTTTAGTTTTTACACATTACAATACCTTAAAATCATAATGATAAGGTTTTATTTTTATTACAAATCATTTTCCTAAAGCTCGTTTAGCTTCCAATCAGCGAGCTGTAACCGTTATCGTTGCATGCATTGTAACAAAATAAATTACCTACGTGCCTAAATAAAGATTGGCCAAAATAATGTTTCAGTTCCTAAATTAACCAGTGATAAGTATGCTGTCGGATTACAAGTGACGCCGGATTATCCAGGGGCCGGATTAGCGAGGGTCTACTGTAGTAAAATTTAGAATAAATACATGGCAAATATGTATAATGTATATAATATGGCAAAATCGATACTTATGTTTATGTTTATTCAAAACTATTTAAAAGGTCTGCTATTCCGTTAAGTCACGCGGATAGAATATGAGTAAAGCATGCCTGTCTTCCTGCCCCCGCCCCCCATTAGCAGGGCTGGATTTATATTTTTTATGAGTATAGGCCACTTTAATTTTGCCGCCCCAATACAGTACCTACTCCTTTATGAGTCTGTAACTAAGAGCGCTCTTACATTACGGGACCTACAACTATTTTATTGATTTGACTATAACTAATATATTATATTCTGTGCTATAACATGGCTTCCGATATTTCGAAATTACAACTACACATGACTCAAACAATCGATAATAATAAATAATTAATAAGTGATGCTAATTTAAACATAGACAAGAGTGTTATCGCGCCGTCAATCAAGGATGGTTATACCTACTATCGGTATGACACTGAGCGCGTCTTAACAAGCGTTGGATGCTTAAGTCATTGTTATGTTAATTAGCTCTTAATTAAATTAAAAATAAGAGATATAATACCGCTGTGACAATACGTTACTGAAAGTTTAAAATCATCTATCAATGAAATTTTCAGTTATTCATTATTTTTCCGCTGGGAAATACAAATTTATCTGTCGCTAAAAAAAAGAACGTACATATTATTATGTATCTAGTTGTTTTACCCGTTGATCGTGAGAAAAACAACTTATCTATTGTTATCGCGGTTGTAGGCGACCGCTTGGGGCTTCATGAATTACAAAGCAAGTTCTCGTTTCTCTAAAAAATTAACAAGTTACTCAGGCTGTCGCTAAAACTACAAACAATTAAGTTATAATCTGGATTTTTCATCATTCTACGGAAGAACTATAAAGTTTCAGCAACACATCTAGTCGAAAGGTTTAGCAACACATCTCTCTGTAAGTTTCAGTGAGCTGTGAGACATCTCATCGAACTTTAGCAACACATCCCTCTGTAAGTTTCAGCTACATATTTCGCCGGAAGTTTTAGCAACACATTATCTCGTCGTAAGATTCACCAACACATATCTCTATAACTTTCAGCTAGACCTCTTACAGAAACTTTCAACGGCACATCCCTCTATAACGTTCAGCAACACATATCTGTAAGTTTCAACAACACATCCCCCTGTATATTTCAGCAACACATCTCTGCAAGTTTCAGCGCTTCACCCTCTGCCGCATCTCTCACCGCGGCGCTAATCGTTCCCCTTACCACCGCCGCTCGTATATATAAGGCGCGGCCCGTGTCCAATCCACATTCAGGTTGTGTAGGTGACAGTGAACACACGCTTAGGCGGAATTCTCTAAGCGAGTACTGGAACCCCAGCAGCGCTTAGTCAGTTCGTTTGAGATCTCCAAAAACTAGTATTAATATCCAATCATGCAGTCTCTGGTGAGTTTCGAAATCTTATTTTATATTTTTTTAATATCCCAAAAACTGAATGACAATTTTAATATACTAAAACAAAAACTGATATTATTTTTTAACTCTAAATATTTTTTTAAAACAACACTTTTCTACTCACATAAAATTAAGTATACGTAAATTAAAACTAAACCAAGTTAAACGATTATGTAAGTGATAGTTAACAAATCATAGTTTATCTCAATCAGGTGCGGTATATAATGAGGGCGTAATGATAAACATTGGGTTGTAAATTGATTCAGTAAATAACGCGTTGGGTAATGATACAGATCGCTGTTTATTTACTCCGCCTAATCGTGTCAATCTTTCAACGCGTTTTGTCAGCTGTAAATTATAATCTACTAAACTTTATTTAAAGACTAACTTAACGATAAATATCGAACCGAGTACTTTTATTGTTTTCAATTTATAAGCTGCCAAACTTTTTGAATTTGGACAAAAAAACTTTTGATTGCCGTGTTAATATTTTTAGTTTTCCAGTGGAAAATTATAAGTTTCATCGGGTGCTGAATGTAATTTTAATTAATTATTAAAATATCTGTATTCTTCTCATATACTAAAAAAAAGCTATAAAATTAAAGTTATAATGTACGAAAGCATGTTTTGCTGCAATAAAAGCTGCAATAAGAGCGCTTCAACGCGTAACTGAAAATTGTTTCAATACTTAATAAACATAATATATTTTCGATTCATTTAATCCTATAGTAAAGCATAAATGATATTATGCTACTATTATAAAAAAATTTAAGTTAAAAAATTGGGCAGGTAAAGATCCGAGCATTTAACATATTTTATCGTAATAGCCTAGCTCTATGTTTTTAAATTGGAATTGAATGATTTAAAATACGTTAGATTATACTTTAGAAAAGTATTTAACTCGAGTAAAAATATAAAAGTAGCTTCATAGAACCTTTCTTTAGAAGTAAGTTTAAAATCCAACAGATTAAAAATACCTTTAAACGCAAGTTCCGTGCTGTTATTGTTGTAGAGTTTTTAATAGCACAAGGAACTAGGCATGTTAATCCCACATTTCCTAATTTTGTGTCAAGGACCTTTAGAACAATGCATTATAATTAAAACATTAACATTCCCGCCCACCGCTTTCCCCCGCACAGGCTCAAATTGATGCATTGCGATTAGATTTTGACGTTTTGAGGAGTGGCAATTTATATATTATTAGTACCATGTTAATGCCTACTTAAAGAAATGAGTATTTGAATTACCATAAACTAGATAACGCCCGCAACTCCGTTCCGCCAAAATTCGTTTGTCGCGCAGGAACAGTATATTTTTTCGGGTTCAAAAATATCTTATGTCCTTTTCCGAGACTCAGAGTATCCCATACAAAATTTTAGAAAAATCTGTTTGTACAGCAATTTAGGCGTAAAGGGGTGACAGACAGACAGACACACTTTAACATTTATTTACATATTATTTATATTTATTTATATTATACGTTATATTAGAATGGATTAGTTTCATATAAATAGAAACGAGTCGCGTAGAGTTACGGAGATCGCCGTAGCTGTAGAGCTTGAGCCATACGTCTAATTTGTAGATAGCTACGCCTGTTTTTAATTTTCTGCAGAATCAGAAGCAAACATTTTAAAAATTGATTCAGTCAGAGAACCTTAATAAGAAAAACCTTGATAAAAGCCAAAAATAGAGTAGGGGTAGTTACGAAAATTAATATAGTACTTATAGGTATTAATTAGGTGCGTATTGTAGATATATCTACAATGTTTCAGTTTATAGGTACTCTCAAACTGTGCTCAGACTAAGATTTATAGGCGCGTCCAATAAGACATAAAGAGCACGATTATTTCCAGATAAATCATATCTGCAATGATGTTAATACGTCAGCGCAATAATAATGTACTGTAGAACGATGTGGAACTGCAGTTTTGTCATGTCAAACTTTCGATTCGTGCAATATCGGCCACAAATTGGTCGGACCATTAGGTGGCGCTCGAGCGTGGCGGAATTTCAAAATCCGTATGAAATTTTACATGAAAAACTTTGTTACACATTTGTCATTGACCCTTAGATATGTATAACAGATATGTATAACACAACATATACATGCCTAAGGGTCAATCGAAACGAGACCTTGTGATGCCCTTTGTGCGTTGTTGTTGTACATAGTTACCTAAGGGTCAATCGAAACGAGACGTTACGAGACGCATATAATAGCAGAATTAAATTGAAATTGTCAATTTACGTGTTACCTTCATACTTGTAACTTTAGAAATATTTTTAGTATGGATGTCTCTTTATTGATTTTTTTCTCGATTTTAGCTTTATTACACTAGATGATTTTTTTATATATAGCGTGGGAACCTTACATTTTCCGAGTTAAAAGGTATTCAGCAAAATCGGTTCAGCGGTTTGGGTGTGCCGCGTGAGGAGGTAACAGAGAGACAAGCTCACTTTCTCATTTATAATATTAGTATGGATAGTCATCCTTATCTTATATATAAAATTCTCGTGTCACAATGTTAAGCCGCGAACTCCTCCGAAACGGCTTTACTGATTTTCACCTTTTATATTATGCATAATATTTAGTGGGTCTGAGAATCGGCTACTGGGTATTTTTTATATTAATATTAATAATTGCATTTGTTGAATAAATAATAGTAAATAATAGTAAATAATAATAAATAATAGTAAATTATTACAACTCGAGACTGACGGCGACCATTGTGCGACGGGATAGCGATGGACGTTGCCATGGTGACATACTAAATAATATGGGTGAAATACTTTATACGGCAAAACAACGTTGCCGGGACAGCTAGTATTTATCGAAACATAATAGTTTTAATGTTTGTTAATACATGATTATATATTATGGACCTCACCCTTAACACATAACTCTCTCTATTTCATCAGTCCAGCTCCTTGGTAACAATGGTTGAATCCGAACCGCTAGTTCCAGTAACCCTGTGCAGTGTGCAATGCACCAATTCACTGTATAATTCTGAACTGTTGCAAAATGAGTTTTGCAACGTGCCAATGTAGGCTTAAGTATACACCTGCTTTGTCTAGACTATAGACTTACAATCTAGAGTTCTAGACGTACAATCAACGGGAGTGCTTATTAAATGTGAACACACGAAATTAACCCAGACCCTACCTTAACTAGTATATAGTATAGAAGAATCGTCGAGCTAGTTTACGTTGACCGAAACCGACACCGAAATTCTACTACGATTTTCAGTAGGTACATTAATGTGTATTTAAATAATGCAAAGGATTTGCATTCGCGAAAGGCTGAACTGATTTGACTAATATTAGTATTGATATGTTTGTAGAAGTCCAGACAAGGTTGCTATTAGCAGGACAGTGATACGCAGTTCACCGGGTTATCTAGCTTAAAAAAAAGTAGAATCGCGGACTCGATCGAAACTGTCTTATTAGAAAATAGTATACCTCAAGATTATAAAAGGTGTGTTCTTGAATAAGGATACGGGACCTTTCCGTAACATTTTCAAATGTCAGACGGAGCTGCGGACCACTCCTAGGAATTAGAGCACTATAGAACGCCGATATTTATTATCTGATTGTTAAGATTACGGACCAACCGATTTATTGCCTGTTACACTTTACAAATGACATCATTAAAAGTACTATAAGTTACACGGACTTTAATTTATTAATGAATACTTATGTTATAGTTGTGTAATTTATTTATTTGAAAGTATTGTAACATAAACGAGTATTTATTTAATAAAATCAATTAAAATAATAATATACTAACGTGATAATAGAGAAATTGATTCACTGGCCATGCTATCAAGCCTCGTCAACTGATACGACTAATATTGGCTCGACAATGCGACGAAATAACGTAGGGGCCGTCATTTGCCCATCAATCAATTTCTTCGATCGTACATACAATAGTTTACACACACGTCCAAGTTTACTCAACCGTCGCTACACTTTCGATAGTTACGGCAACATCCGCCGTTGGACATACCCCTCTATTATCGATTTCTGATTTACATGCAACGACAACACGTCAATAACCAGACAATAGTATAGATAGATAATAGTACCTTACACAAGATACAAGTGCAAAAAGATCTATCGTAACTTTCAGATCCACTGTAACTAGATGTTCAACATCAACTTCGTTGCACCAAGATTAGTTTATCATGTGGGAACTGGGAACCGTACATTTTCTTGAATAAAAATCTTCCCGGGTCTCATTGTATATCCATAGATACCCAACTCAATCTGTTGAGCATAGATGTAGAGAAGTAACATTCAGACAGACACATTCATTTCTATAATATTAGTACAGTAAATAGACACAATAATTTCTTTAAAATTTGTATGGGTAGTGCAATGTTTTCCGGCATAATGTTTCATTTTCTACTAAAATTGTATTTTTATATATAAAAATTAGAGATGCGCCGAATATTCGTTTCGTATTCGGTATTCGGCGTATTCGGCATGTTTTTCACTATTCGTATTCGGCCGAATTATTCGGCTCAGTTACCGAATATATTCGGTTTTATTTTTTTCAAAATATTAAAAACTAGACCCGCCCCGGCTTCGCTCGTGGGACATACATAGCCTATGTCACTCAGGGCTCAGCTCCTAAGTATCATGTAACACAACATTAGGCACTAGGCAGCAAAATTAAAGTCCAATAATATTGATGAATATTACACATTACATTTTAATATTTACAATATTGCTATTTAAGGCGGCTGAGAAGCCGCCCTGGTCTTCCGGTGTCTGTGGATGGTACGAGTGACCAGAAAGAGATAGCTGACAGGTAAACGTTAGGGCTTCTGATGTAGTGAGGGCAATCAAATCAATATCCAAGGGAAAATCCCCCGGACACGATGGATTAAGCATTGAACACCTACAATATGCTGGCCCTCATATATCGCGAGTTTTGGCCTTGCTGTATAATCTCTGTATATCGCATTCTTACTTGCCTCACGATATGATGAAAACTGTTGTGGTCCCAGTAACGAAAAATAAAACGAAAAGCCTATCAGATATTTCTAATTACAGGCCCATCTCGCTAGCAACTATCATTGCAAAAGTAAGTATTTGACAGCATTCTTAATACACATTTAAACAGATATATTAGATGTCATGATGCGCAGTTCGGCTTTCGTTCTGGCCTTCCCACCGAGTCCGCAATATTGTGTCTTAAGAGTGCTGTCAAGTATTATAATACAAGAAAAACGCCCGTCTACGCCTGCTTCCTCGACCTTTCGAAGGCTTTTGACCTCGTGTCATATGACATTCTTTGGAAGAAGATGAGGAAGTCGAATATACCTCATGAATTGGTTAATACTTTTAAATATTGGTATGATAATCAAATAAATATTGTTAGATGGGCTGGTGCGGTGTCAGATCCCTACAAGCTGGAATGTGGCATGAGACAGGGGGGGTTAAGCTCACCTGTCCTATTTAACCTTTATATAAATGGACTGATTGAGGAGCTCAGCATGAAGCATATCGGTTGTTATATAGATGGAGTATGTTTCAATAACATAAACTATGCGATGCGGATGACATGGTCTTGCTGAGTGCCTCGGTCTGTGGTCTCAAAAAGCTACTTGACATTTGTGAGCGTTACGCAGCGGAGCATGGGCTGATATACAATAGTAAAAAGAGTCAGTACATGGTCTTTCACGGTGGTACCAGAAAGGTGGATACAGTGCCGACTCTTTTACTCAATGGTGTTCCTTTAGCTAGAGTCGAGGAGTTCAAATACCTAGGACACATTGTGACGTCCACTTTGAAAGACGATACTGATATCGAAAGGGAGCGAAGGGCACTGTCGGTTAGGGCGAATATGGTTGTTAGGAGGTTTGCGAGATGCTCGTTAGAGGTAAAAATGACGTTGTTTAGAGCTTTTTGTACATCCTTCTACACTTGCAGCCTCTGGGCAGCATATACGCAAAGGGCCTACAGTGCCCTTCGCGTCCAATATAATAACGCGTTCAGGATGCTGGTGGGGCTCCCCCGCTGGTGCAGCGCTTCGGCGATGTTCGCGTGCGCACGAGTGGACTGTTTCTTTGCCACAATGCGCAGGCGAACATCGTCGCTGGTGCAGCGCATGCGGGGGAGCTCCAACGGCATGCTGGCCGCGCTCTGTGAACGCCCTGATAACCTGTATATCAGTCACTGCTGTCATATGCATGCAGAATACAGGCTAAAATAATAACTGTTATACAGCATGACTGGTGAGACATGTTCAATATTCGAGGACGTGATATTTGGCTATTATATTAGTTGAAAAAAAATAATATAAAAAAATAATATCAATTGATCACTGAGTAAATGTAGCTTAAAGTTAAATAATTATTTACCCAACGCATGGACACCGCGCGCGGGAGTAGCGCGCGGCCGCATAGTAATTTACTAAGTGTCCATGATTCATTTATTTAAAGGTAAATTTGGTCAAAAATTAAGTACCTAATTTTATTACATAATTATAATGAGAATCGAGTACTGAACACTTTCCTTAATTATCGGTATTGACTCACCAGTCATGCTGTATTATGTAAGTAATGTGTGTTTTTCTTTAAACAACAAATTCATAAAACAAAATAAAAAACAGAAAAAAGACAATAATGTTTTAAATAAACAAAGCATTTAGAGATAAATTGGTAGGTAGTGCAATGCTCAAACCGTCGAAAAGGAATCCACTCAGACTTTTATTAATGTAATTTGATCTGTACCTATTTATATGAGTCTTGGATACTTGCAATAAATGATTATTATTATTATTATAAAACATCGCGATGAAAAACTAATAAAGAAATTAATATTATGCATAAGAGGTTTGAGCTCTCCATTGTGGGTGTCGCAAACGCCACACACAATAGATTTTCAATTGTTATGCGGCAGCCGCCTGCCGCTGGAGGATTGATGGGTTTTAAGCAGTATTCTGACTTTAATAAATCTTTTTAACATTGGTTTTAATATATTTCTGTTATTATTAAATAATACATGAAATCTTTTATTTATTGTTGCACAGTTCATTATATTGGAGATTATGCATAAAATCATTAGTCATTTAAAGAAAATGTTTTACTACTTAAAATAAACCTTGCTTCTTATGTATTTTAGTATTAAAGGTATGTATTCCATTTAATTCTACTTACATGAAGACAAATAACAATAACTTAATAGTTAATAGTAATCTACATGCAAATGAAACAAATAACACTGTTTTACTGCTTTATTTTTCACTTCATTAATGTTGTAATAGAAATTTGAACCTTAGCTTATTGCTTTTTCACATAAAAAAGAAACATTTTTAGTCTATGACCACAGACAAGTCAATTTCCATATCCGGACTCCATATTGTCTTGAGACTTCCATTTGTAAAAATCTCTCGAAATGAACTGCGCTCTGTTATATTTACAAAACTTAGTTTTATTTAAAACTACAATAAAGATCACAACCTCTGCAAGTTCTTTGCGGTCTGCCACTCACTAAAACCTGGTTCTCACTTTTTCTGAGATACACACACATCCTGAAATGGCTAAAGTGTGGTTCTAAACTTGTTGAAGCACTTGGAAATCGTCGTTACTGGCAGGCGATTGTTGTTGCAAATGTTTCGCAACACTGCACAGATGTTAATCATTGTTTTTCTTGTCAATGTGTTAAACTCCTCACAGACAGTCAGACAGTTCCAGTGCCTGGGCTCGGTTGCGATTGCGAGGTCTTATTTAACTGTATTTCTGGCTTTCTTCTTCAGGAATGGCTTCTAATACGAGCACTGTGTGCACCAATGTTATAAAAATACGTTTTATAGTTTAAAAATTTTACGTAAAACACCACTAACCACTCAGCGACAAACAAGCAATCGGAAAAAATCACTTTTGTTGTGATCACTGATCGCTATAATTTAACAGTTCAAATTGCTCGCCGATTGCCATCGCATTGCTGTCAAAAGCTTAGGTGATACGAAATAAATGCAACAGTATAGCAAATAGTGATAGCAAAAATATAAATTTCTTCAAAACCCGTGGATGAATATGACACAAAACTTTAACAGTAACAGACATCAATAAAATAAACCATATTACATTATTTACACCATTTTTACAAACTCTAATATTTTTTCGACGCAATTAGGCGACGTTTCTAATATTTGCTAAATTACTGGGAAACTCGTGGATGAATCTGACACAAAACGTGTCTGCATATATTTTGTTACTGCCCGAGAGTTTAATATTTAGCTTTTGTGATATTGCTAATATCACAAAAGCTAAATTTTAAACTTTAATATTTTTTTCGGCCTATAGCGACCAAAAAGCAAAATACCTAAATATCTCTGGAAGCTGTCGACCAAAATGACACAAAATCATTTTTTAGGTTTACCTAGTGGTCCCAAACCTATACGCAAAAAATCAGAAACTTTAGAATTTTGAAACCAAAAAACCTAGAGCTATCGGTCTAAGTATGGAGATTTAGCGATTTAAATGTAATTATAGTTCCTTGATTATTCAGCAGAGGGAGTACTGTCGCTCGTTGCTATCGTATTTTTTTGGCTGGTATGTGATACGAAACTGCGATTTTGGAGCAATTATTGCGCAATAATTGCGATTGCATTGCGCTCGCGAGAGAAGGCTCGCTCCGAGCTAGCCAGCAGCGGCACGTAGAGTACACGATAGAACCTGTTTACGCGGCAAAATAAAATAATGGTAAACCGAATAATTCGGCCGAATATTCGGCTCGGTAAAGGCCGAATATTCGGTATTCGGTTATTCGGCCAAATCACTATTCGGCGCATCACTAATAAAAATACTTAATGCTATTAAATAAATCGTATATTTTTCGAATTTATTGTCATTACGTGATCTCTAATTTGCTCTACATACTTGAACTTTCATTGTTTAGTTACAAAATAATAAATTATAGTAATTCGATCCGCGTTTTATTGGTGTAATATAATTGAAACCCGAGCTGCAGCTTAACGAATAACGATAGCTTGACCGTAGTTAATTACAATGTAAATACGGTTTGATATCTTAATTATATCTCAGACATAACTCAACTCGGTTTCTCGCTTACGATTGAAGACGTAAGTGGACGAAGTGTCTAACAATTTGAAAATTTTTGTTTTTTTCTTGGTTGAAGGAATGAAGGCTTTAGGACCGGGAAAATAATTGAAAATCAAAAAGCGTGGATTTTATGCATAGCCAGATAATTATATAATATATTAGCTAGATAATTAACCGACTTCCAAAAAAGGAGGTTATCAATTCGACGCGTATGTATGAAATATTTCCAGAACTGCCCAATTTTCGTATAATATGTTAGTCTGTACATTAGCGTCTGAACAAATGTGACAAATTTCAAAAGTGTATGTATGTAGATATGTATGTAATATGTATGTATGTTTTTATGTTTGTGTTCGCATATCTCTGAAACTACCATTCCGATTTCAGTAATTCTTTTTTTGTTGTACTAGGTCTAGGTATCGTTCATCAACTTAGGGTATATAGTTCAAGTTTCATCAAAATCGGTTCAAAGTTATGAAGTAGGTATTTTACAAGGTTTGTTCAAATTATAAGGTAAAAATTAGTAATAGCCCGTATGTTACAAAATGTTAGTTATCCACTTACATACACTTGCGTCTTCGATTGTTACTGTTGCGTGAGAGATAGTTTTAATGGCTGTTAAAATTTTCGCTCAGCAATGCGTTAATATCTTTTGTAATTGTTTTATGGAGGCATTTTAATTGAGTAATAGATGTAATTGTTCATTGTTGTATTACCTAATATTAATCGTAACAAAAACACGATGGAGATCTCATTATGCAAACAATCTTAAAACTTAAGAATAATAATTATGTCGAGAAATAAATATTTATAATGTAAAACGTAATCATATTAATATAATAAAATAGGTGTTTACGCTGATGTGTGGAAACAGTGCATTGTTTTAGTGCGCGAGTGAAAGAGACAAAGAATGTTAGTCTGTTTAGGGTTCCGTAATATCCAAAGGGTAAAAACGGGACCCTATTACTAAGACTTCGTTGTCTGTCCGTCTGTCTGTATGTCTCCAGGCTGTAACTCAAGAACCGCTATGGCTAGACTTCTGAAATTTTCAAAGATTGTGTATATATATTGCCGCTATAACAACTAATACTAAAAACAAAATAAAATTAATATTTAAGGGGGCTCCCATACAACAAACGCGATTTTTGCTATTTTTTGCTCGTTATCAATAATGGTAACAGCTAAGCACTTGAAATTTTCATAAAATCCTTAATTATATTTGTACTTTAATAATTAATAATAAAATTAAAATAAAATCAATTTCTATCAAAATAAAAAAAACACAATTTTTTGTCTACTTTCGCTCTATGTATATCGGTACGAAACCCTTCGTGTGCGAGTCCGACTCGCACTTGGCCGATTTTTTCTCATTATCCGGCGACCAGGCTTTAGAGCAGTGTGTCCAACTGGTATTGCTCCAATGGCTATTTTGAAAATCCCGATAAGCCACGCGGGCACCACGAAGTTTAAAATTACATGAGTGATATAAAGGAAACTATAGGTAATTTCGTATTGTTTATTTAATTTATTTGATCCATATTGTTCGCGGGCGCCTAGATTACAGGCCGCGAGCTACCAGGTGCCCGCGAGCTACCGGTTGGGCACCACTGCTTTAGAGGTAGCTATCAATTAATAAGCTCGTCGGTGTATGTAACAAGTTCTATTGCTCAATCAGTTTTTATCATCACAGTTCACACAGCGCGTTGCATCACACACAAATTAGACATAATTGTACATTTGTAAACATGACGCCTGTGTGAACGCGATATTGTCTTGATCTAGTTAACTAATCTCACTAATTAAATCCTCAAACAAACAGGTTGTTTTAGTGCCTATAAAATTGCTGCCGTTTAAATGGTTTGATTTTACTGTCTGCTCGAGATATTATGTTTGATAAATAAATGAAATTGACTAGCGGCCGCACTCATGTCAGAATTTGACTCCATACCTTATGGAGCCAAGATGTTCATTAAATTAAAGTTAAGAAATTCTTAAACCTCTCCGATTCTGGTTGAGAGACATACAAAACTTGTCTCAGTAACCAAAGTAAATAAATTGGAAAACATCCAAACATCCATACTTCTATACTAATATTATAAATGCGAAAGTGTGTCCGTCTGTCTGTCTGTCTGTTACCTCTTCACGCCCAAACCGCTGAACCGCTTTTGCTGAAAGGTATGGAGATTCTTTGAGTCCCGGGAAAGGACATTAGGCTACTTGTCATCATGACAAAATGTACGGTTCCCGGCTCCCGCCCAATAAACACATTTTGGCACAAATCCCTTTCGGGCATCATCTAGTCTTTAAAAATACATAGGTATTAGGTACCTTGACTTTGTAAGTTGTAGCATGGTGGTACTCCATTCCAGATTGTACTAGCGGCCGCTCTCTGCGTGGCGCACGCATCGTACTACGCGGGCCCGCCGGCGCACATCCAGCTGAGCCCGGACGGCCAGCACGTGCTGGACACGCCGGAGGTGGCGCACGCTAAGGCCGCGCACCTCGCCGCGCACGCGCAGGCCTCCTCCTCGCACGGCGCCTGGGCCCCCGCCGCCGCTCACGGCGGCTGGGCCGCGCCCGCGTACGCCGCCGGTGCGCACTACGGCGCACCCGCTGCTGGTGAGTTAACATCTATACTGATATTATAAAGGGAAATTTAGGAGTTTGAGATATTGTAGGGAGTAGTCTCTGGATCCAAGGAACCTATTTTAAAATTTCTTTCGCCATTACAAAGCCACGTTCTCTGTGAATGTCTTAGGCTATATTTTATATTCGAGCTGGTCGAGTCGAGTCGCCGCAGGAAAATGTTCTTTTCTTATACAGCTCTGCAAACATAGAAATTAAAAGCAACGTTGAAATTTTTACAAGCCTCTTAGTAACCATCGTAATCAGGATTTTCTAGGTTTTAATATTCATTACTCTTATCCAGGTCTCTACAAATACGGCCCCGCTCCTCTCGCGCACGACGGTCGCGTGATCGACACCCCCGAGGTGGCGCACCTGAAGGCCGCCCACATCGCCGCGCACGCGCAGGCCTCGCACGCCGCCGTTGCGCCCTACCACGGCGCCGGTCTCGGAGCCGGCCTGGGAGCGGGACTCGGCGCGGGCTACGGCGCCGGCTACGGCTACCACAAATGGACCGGCCCCCAGGCCCACATCCAGCTGACCCACGACGGCCAGTACGTGGTTGACACGCCTGAGGTGCAGCACGCGCGCGCCGCCCACCTGTCGCAGTACGCCGCCGCCGCCCACGCCGCCGCCTCCGCGCCCGAGGAGCCCTGGGGCGTCCACGGCGCTCACGGCGCTCACGGCTGGCACTAACTACCTCCGACCCGCTTCCGTCCCTGAATCATTTTTATACAAAACGAGAAAACCCAAAAAAATGTTAGCTGTATATAACTGCTGTATAGCGACGCGCCTACTACTTTAAACGACTTTTGCAAATAAAGTCTTAATGTTATTTATATGTTTTTATTCCACTCCTTTTCATTTCCATTCGAACGTAAATCATGGCTAAGGTTTAGATTTTGCCGATTTATTTTAGTAACTTTAGTCACCAAAAATGCGGCAAAGAAAGAACATAATATTTTTTTAATAGTATGTTCTTATACTTGATACGTGTACGAAAACAGAGCTAGCTATTTAAGGCGTGACACTTCGTATACTACAAAGTCTTTCTTGAATCGTAATAATTATAGTGTCACCAAAAATATAAGTAATATGTATATTTCTTACTAGCGACCCGCCCCGGCGCGCGGCGTCGCACGGGTATAATTTAATATAATATATAGCCACTGAAAAAATGATTCAAATCGATAGCCTACGATCCTTCACGTGGTCTACTTCTTATCTGTGCCAAATAACATAAAAATTGCTCCAGTAGTTGGCGAGATAAGCTCTTTCAAATAATTTCCCCCGTTTTTTTCCACATTCTCCTATTAGTTTTAGGCGGACTTGCGCAGATGTAAGTTAACTCTGAGCTAAACATCACGTCTTCTCTATCATTCTTTAATGTGAGTGACAGATATGACATGATGGTTAACTCAGAGTTAACTTATCTCAGATCTGCACACGTGGGCCGCCCCACTTGCACACATCAGAGTTAAAGTAAACTCTGAGTTAAACATCATGTCATATCTGTCATTCACCAAGTCAGTGATAGAGATGACATAATGTTTAACTCAGAGTTAACTAACTCAGATGTGTGCAAGTGGGCCAGCGTGATAAAATATAGCCTATAGTCCTCGATAAATGGGCTATCTAACACTGAAAGAATCATCCGTTGCGTATTTTTAAAGATTAAAGGGAACAAAGGGACATGAGGGAAAAAAAGCGACTTTGTTTATATATATACCTACGCTGAAAGTAGGTCTTACTATTTTATTTAATGGTCTATATACTCTAGAATCTGTATACTTCCAGTATTACCTAAATACTATGGCCGTTGTAGGCGTTACAACTATTTCGCAATAGGCTGACCATGACTTGTTTTAGGAAGTCTCTTATTAGTTATTACGTTTAGTATTTACTTATATTGAATTATTAGAAGGCACTTAATATTACAGTTAATAATATGTTACTTTATAACTAATATTGTCCACAAAAACACATGAGATGAAAAGAGCTGATGATGTGAGTTGTGACAAATGTACGAAATTCAGGATGGTCTGCGAATGTACTTTACCAGGCTTATTATAAATACAGTTATAAGGCTGCTAAAAGCTTATACAAAAAGAGAGTATTTAGTAATGGGGGCTTTAAAAGCTATAAGCTTAATTATAGCAAAACTTACTGAAAAATAGTATAATTCACTGGTGTTATTCTTTGCTATCTCAAGCTGGATCATTAAAATACTTCAAAGTTTTTTATGTATAGGACTTTTGGAACAATTGAAAAACACTGGATAATTTATATATATTTTTTATTTTAATACAAAAATATGATTACATAGGTACTTAGATTTTGAATAGATGATAATTTTGGTATTGGTGTGATACACTAAGTTAGTATTTTCGTTGATATTTCACAATCCTCAACCGTTTTAGTCGAAACTTTGGCACCAATCCTATCTAAACGAATTTCGTTTTTCTGCTCTAAATCTAGCAAAATTCTAATAGTCATTTGTTAAGAATGTTTAATGTCATCTTACTCTATGCGATAAATGCACCAACATGGAATTACTTCTACTTCCATCTAATGTTTTTTATATTCTAGTCTTCGTAATCTCTTACTGCCACTTTACAAACGCAGTTTAGGACAAGGCATAAGTAATCCATAAATCATAATATAGTTGTCTCTGTCTTATATGTTGTATGAGTCATTTATCAGACATACGACTAATTCCATAACTATATCGAAGTAGTACTATCCATTCAAGGGCTCTTGCAACGTATAAGTTAAAGAAATCAAATATGATATTATGTCCTGTCTTAAACAGTTTAATTTTAAGTCTTTAATTAAAACCGCATTACCAATTAATAAAATGAATAATACACGAACATATGAATAACATAAAATAATTATAAAATAATACATTCGATTACAATCTTAAAACTAAAATATAAGTCAATATATAATTACTAATTCGAATAAAGGAATACAAAGTGATACAAAATCAGTCCAATACTAAAATAATACATTACAATAATACAGATCGTGTAATGTCACGAAGAAATTCATACTCTGATTTAAAAACTCAGCTGGAAAATTATGGACCTGTTTTTAATTATATTAAAAAGCTTACTTAAAAGTTTGTTTCTTTTTACTTCATAAAGAGCGAAAGAGTCGAAACATACAAATATACCCGACACTTATACACATTTACTTATAAAATTGTGAAACAGAACCTTCTATTTCTTACTTTATTATTTTATTGTCAGTGGAGAAAGATTTATGTTACGACTATAATAATTTCACTGAGTCTAAAAATCAGAGTCGAGATGGCACAATACATTGAGATTAATAGTAAGATTTATTTTGTCTTCACTTTTACACTTAAATGTATGAGTTGGTGGACATTACCAGTAAAAAACTTATTTATTGTGTGCGTCGAAACATATTGGCCAAAAGTAAATAAAATTGTTTTAAATACACAATGAAACATTCGTTGCAAGTCTGGCTTGTCTATATATACTATAATATAACTCTATGATAATATATTTGTCTATACATAAAAATCTATACTGCACATTGCGTATCATAATATCATATGACACCATCAATAATTAAATCATTGCAAACTCACTTACACTATTATTCTATTTTATTGTGTTATAGTTAGACCTGAAAGTATGATATTAGAATATACTATGCTTTATGTATTTTTTACTTATAAGATTAGATAGACTGTCGGTAATCGAATATGAAAACTTTGTGATGGACATACAACATCCCATCTCCTGGGAAAATATCTAGTTATTTACTATACTTTACAGAATGCACGAGTTTCTTCAATAACCCCGACGAATGTAGAAGTTTTGAGATTATCAGTTTAAACTTATATCCTATTGAAATTGGAGAATGACTATTATAGGCAATGAAAATGGAGGATAGCATTAGCATACACTTTCAAATACTATAGTTCGCTTTTTAAATATTGTTATATAGAATGACGATGATACACGAAAATATTATAATATAGAAATAATACTAAACGGCAAATGATAACACATTTGATATAGGAACTTATAGGAATAGATATGTCATGAATTTTTTAAAATTATTTTTGTGTCAACCTTTCAAACTTACAGTTGTTATAATATATTTATATATTCGAGACGAAAAGTATACTCTCAGATCTTTTGGCGTGCTTACAATACTGAGATTTTAAATAAAAAGGTGATATTATTAAGTATCTGTAATAAGTTGGCATCAGTGATATCTGGAAAGTTATTTCAATATATGGAACACTATTTTTGGCTGTACGTTAGCTACAACGTCATAGTAAAATTACAAAAAAAAACATTTTTCGCGTAGCAAAATCTAAATATTGTCTGTTATGTGTGTACGGTAAACTCATTAATGAGAACTTAACCTTAGACTCTCAGTTTGAGGTTAACTTAAGTACAACTTATGCCTGGTTACTGAGTTTTTTTGACAGCAGTTTATTTTTTCACTAGCGTTGTTGATTGGTTAATTTATTGACGCTAGCCAATCAAAAGCGGTTGTGAATAGATCTGTCCAGTTAAAACTGAGAAACTGGGCATTAGTAACGTATAGAGATGAGTGAGAGAGCAATACCGACTTAGGTCTCGGCGGCGCAGGAGGGCAGCGCCCGCAGTAGTCGCCCGAACACGCCGCACGCCGATGACAGTTGAACCGCATCCAACTTAAACAAGATAAAAAAATTAAATATAACAATTTATTTCAAATTAAAGAGGAATTGAACTGCGTCGATATACTAGTTAATATGAAATAAGGTGCCCCTAGAGGTCATTGACCTTTTCAGTCTATGTGTCTAAAGTTCTAAACACACTAGGCTGAATTACGCCGGCGTGATTTCCGTGGCCAAAATTACGTTCCGCCGCATCCGTCTGATACGACACACTATAAATTACGCGAAGAGCCGAAATTACGCGGCGGAATTTCCGTTGCGGAACGTGCGTCAAGTGAGTATTTAAAATTCTCAGATGTAATGTGTGCGTTAACGCTTTGGAGTTAAGGTTGGATTTGCTATGTTCGGTTTTGATAATCCCGTCGCGTATAATGTGTTGCTAT
This sequence comes from Plebejus argus, assembly GCA_905404155.3. Classification (NCBI taxonomy): domain Eukaryota; kingdom Metazoa; phylum Arthropoda; class Insecta; order Lepidoptera; family Lycaenidae; genus Plebejus; species Plebejus argus. The sequence continues at coordinate 5,291,934 of FR989933.1, forward strand.
AAAAAACATTACCGCCGAATCGCTGCCGAACTTTACGCTCGACTCGGCTTTTTGTATGCGTTTGAAACTCGGCGTAAACGCGGCGGAATTTACGCCGGCGTAATTCGGCCTAGTGTGTTTATACACTATCAGCTATAAAAATCAAAAATTCTTTTTTTTTCTGATCATGTTTAATCCGGCAAAAACGCAGTTTCCACTATTCCGATGTTGCGATGTCCATCGGAGACGGTAGTAAGCTTCTATAAACTATAAAGTATTTGCCTGTATAGTCTGGCAAAAAAGAGAAGAAATTCAAAAGTGGCAAGTGTTAATTAACAATGATTTATAATATAATATTGTAGGCAACACTATCGGATGGCAACACTGTGTTGGGTAGGTCTGTGGTTATGAAGTAAGGTTCAATCTGTCAAGTGTCAATATGACATTACAGCTAGCGTTATAGGCTCATCAATGAGAACATGTTGTTGGTTTTGTGACAATAAAAAGCAAGTTTATATTCAAAGTATTATCTTTAGTTATCCCCATAATCCTTAACAGCAACATCTTAGTGTCATCCCTTTTTTCTTCTAAGATTGATTTGAAAGGGATGACACTACGATGTTGCCACTTTTGAATTTTTTCTTTTTTCTTCTTCTTCAAGTTCCTCTCCAATCACTGAAGGTTGGCAGTCATACTCCGAAACTTTTCTTTGTCTAAAGCGAGTCTGAAAAGTTCTTCAACAGACTTGATCCCTGTTTGCCCTCGCTATCTCTATACGGGCACGGATCTCAGTCTCTGATTCCCAGCTTTCTGTTACCCAGGAACCCAAGTATTTGTACTTATCCACTCTCGTCAGCAAGATGTTGTCCACTTTAATTATTGTATTTTGAGGGTTATTAGCAGCTATAATCATAATTTTTGTTTTTGAAGCGTTCATCCTCAAACCTGCTTTATGGGATTTGTTCACTAGTCTAGTGATAATACGCTGAAGACCTTCCTCGGATGTTGCAATAAGAACCGTATCGTCAGCGTATCGAATGTTATTGATGAGAACACCATTTATGATGACACCGTCTTCAATATCTTCAAGAGCTCTGCTTGTTATTGATTCCGAGTATACATTGAACAAGTCCGGGGAAAGGGGACACCCCTGTTGGACACCACATTCTACACCTATGGGATCAGTATTCTCACCATCTACTCTAACAGTTGCTGTTTGGTTCCAATAGAGATTGCTAATAATTTGTATATCTTTGCCATCCAGTCCAATGTCATGAAGAAGTTCAATAAGGATTTCGTGTTTGACTCGGTCAAATGCCTTTTCAGTCAACGAAACAAAGGTATACGTCTTGTTGCATGTCTCTGCACTTTTGGACCAATACAATAAGAGCAAACTGAGCTTCTCTCGTACCCGTACCAGAGCGAAAACCAAACTGGCTCTCAGTGAGATAATCGTCGCATTTGTTTTTGATACGAAGATGTATTATCGAGAGAAATACTTTTAAAACGTGACTCATAAGGCTTATAGTGCGATAGTCTTTACAGTGCCTGGCGTTTGGTTTTTTGGGCAGAGTAATGAAGGTAGACACGAGCCAATCCGAAATCACTCTGACATTGGCAACTCACTGAGGCCGCCATAATAAAAGAAGAAGAATGTCAAATCCCATACATTTTGATAAGGAATTTCGTCATCGTTTTTAACGATAGGGACTTTGTCTACAGCCTCAGGTCTAGTTTACCAATATTCGAATTTCGACCTCGTTAATAAGCATCCATATTAATATTATAAATGCGAAAGTGTGTCTCTGTCTGTTGTCTGTTTCCTCTTCACACCCAAGACGCTGAACCGATTTTGCTGGGTATGGACTATGGAGATACTTTGAGCCGCGGGAAAGGACATAGGATACTTTTTTCCCGAAAAAATGTACGAATTTTGGTGTAACGGAGTCGCGGGCGTCATCTAGTGGAAGATATGTCGGTTTTACCTGTGGCGTGGCCGTCCACTATGCGCCGGTGTTGGCGGCGGCCTGCATCTGCATCTGGCGCTGCATCTGCTCCAGCATCTCCTGCATGCGCCGCAGCTCGGCCTCCTGCAATGTTAATAATAAGCATTCATTTAAAAAATACATCTATTTTTTTTCTTTTTGCTACTGGTTGTTAAATGTGTAAGTTTCTCACGCCGGTCCCCAAACTACAAATGGTATACTCAGGGGAGATAATATTACAAATATTAAATTAAGACTTTACACACCTTTTCCCGCAGTGCTCTGTCGCGCTCCTCCTCGTTAGAGCCGTTCATGACGCCGTTAGAGTCCGTCTCGCTCAGGCCGCTCTCTGTTGAACTGGAAAATACAAATTATAGATTTACTATGGTCGATTTTATTTTTTTATTTCTCTGTTACATACTTAGGACTAGTTGATGCCATAAACGAATTTCGGCGCAACTCCGTTGCGCCGAAATTCGTTTATGGCGCGGGAACCGTACATTTTTCCGGGACAAAGTATCTCTGTACCAAATTTTAGCAAAATCGGTTCAGCGGTTTGGGCGTGAAGAGGTAATTGACAGACAGACACACTGATAAACATTTTCGCATTTATAATATTAGTGTACAAACTCGTATAGGTGCCTATAGGTGTGTCAATGAAACTCGGGTTTGAGTACGGATCAAAGTTTTTATTCAAATGTATGAGGATACTTATAGTAATATTGACGTAACTCCTATAGCGCGATCTAGAACGATTCCACTGCCATCTAGTGGTGGATGGCAAAACTAAAATTTCTAATAATACACTAACACAGCGGATAATTATTATAGAACTAAGAGAAGTTAGTATTATTGTATGACGCCAGATGGCAGCACTAAGATAAATATTGTACATGCCGCCCACCAAGGCCAAAGTAAGATCTTTGGACTTATAAATAAGCTTTAGATTGTCATAGTGTTACATAAGATATATAAAAAAAAGTAAGTGGACTGTATAAAGGTAAGTATCTACATTTTCTTATTTTAAACCATAAGAACAATTTTATGGGTACATATTATATTTATTCCGCAATGGGAAGTATACAAAGTTTTGAAGTAGGTCTCTTAAGATAACCTGACTTCGTTCGAAGAGTAACTACACGTACTATATTGTCTTTGCCAGGATGAGTGGCAGTCACTCTACCATAAAGCCAGCGACAGGGAGGCATGTTATCTTCCTTAATGATAACAGTGTCACCAATTTTGAATTGGTGAATGGACGCTGAATTCGCTTTATATCGCACTAAAAATTTGGTGAGGTATTCTTGCGACCATTGTCGCCAAAAAGTCTGAAGCATACGTTGAGCGTGTTGCCACCTCCTTAATGAACTTACATTTAATGTCTCTAGGTTCTGATTAGGAACTGTTACCAATGGTTCTCCGATGAGAAAATGTCCGGGTGTCAAAATGGTGTCTGGATCGTCCTTGATCACTGACAACGGACGAGAGTTCAGACATGCTTCCACTTGAGCAAGGACCGTTGCCATCTCCTCGTAGGTTAGGGTGGAGTTGCCAATGATTCTTTTCAAGTGGTACTTTACCGATTTTACACCTGCCTCCCACAAACCTCCAAAGTTGGGGGAATGGGGGGGTATAAAATGCCATTCGCAATTATTGACTGCCAATGCTTCGGCAACTTCTGTGAGCAGCTGCTTCTGCTCAGCTATATAATGTTTTTTGAGTTCAGTTGATGCTCCAATAAAATTCGTGCCATTGTCGCTCCAAAGATTCGAACAATGCCCACGTCTGGCTACAAATCTCTTGAAAGCCTGTAAGAAGCCTTCTGATGTTAGGTCACTTACAACCTCTAAATGGATGGCCCTTGTCGCCATACAAATAAACAAAGCGATATATCCTTTGTACGATCGATTGCCTCTGCCTTTGCTCATTCTTATTTGGATTGGGCCAGCGTAATCGACCCCACTGTGGCTGAACGCTCGAGATGGAGTGATCCTAGCTGTAGGTAATTGACCCATTAAAGGTGTTTTTGAGATGGCGGCGTTTTTGACACATATGACACATGAACGGTAATGAGACTTTGCCATCTGTTTGCCACCAATGATCCAATATCTCGTCTGAACGAGACATAAAGTGGCTTGCGGTCCTCCATGAAGAGAGTTTTTGTGGGCATCAGCCACAATGAGTTGAGCAAGACGACAGTTCTTAGGTATTATGATGGGATGTTTTCGCGTGAATGTTAACAAATCTGATTGATGTAATCGTCCTCCTACTCTCAAAATACCGTGTTCATCTAAATATGGCGTAAGTGATTTTATATTGGAGCTTTTGGGTAAGTCTTGTTTTAATTTAATTTTCTTTATTTCTTCACTAAAGTAGCTTATTTGACAGTTTTTAATGTAAATGTTTAAGGCTTCATTTAATTCTGTAGTTGTAAGGTAGGTAGTAGCGTTTTTAGTAGTAGTTTTCTTAGTGTTATTGATGAACCGCATGCAATAGGCTAGTACTCTTTTTGCCCTTGTTAAAGTAGAGAATCTGTTTAGTAAAGTATTATCGTCTAACGTAGTACAGTGAGCTTGAACAATCTCTAAATCAGTTTCTAATTTCTTAGGTTTATTATAGGCAATGATAGGCTTAGCTAAAAAATCTGGTCCGTTGTACCACATGGGCCAATTGTTAATCAATTCAGCTGGGCTTTGACCGCGAGAGGCGCAGTCAGCTGGGTTATGTTTAGAGCTAACGTGCGACCAATTGTGCGGGTCTAAGTTTGTTAAAATTTCTGATACCCTATTTGCTACAAACACACTCCACTTGCTAGGATGTTTGTTTAACCATGCCAGAACGACACTTGAGTCCGTCCAGGCGTGCAAGTTGGGTTTTGCAATATTTAGTATGGTTGCTACTTCGATTAGCAACTTAGTTACCATGACTGCACCGCATAATTCAAGTCTCGGTATTGAGACTTGCTTCACAGGTGCGACTCTCGTTTTTGCTGTAACTAATGAGACGTTAACCTTTCCTTCAGGATCCAAAGTTCGAATGTACACCACTGCTGCGTACGCTGATTTAGATGCATCGCAAAAGCCATGCAGCTCAAATTCGCGATCAGCTTTAGATGTCCCCAACCATCTTGGTACACGTATTTTAGTCAATTTAATTTGTTCACTACGGTAAGTTAACCATTCTTTTAGTAAATTATCTGGGGCGACTTCGTCCCAGTCAATACCTGCGATCCACAGCTTTTGTATCAGTATCTTGGCTAATATTATGTTAGGTCCAACCCACCCTAGCGGGTCATAAAAACGTGCTATATCCGATATAATTTTTCTTTTTGTTACAGGTTCCTGCAACGTCGGGAGGTTTACTACGAAACGGAATGCGTCTTCGCTTCGGTCAAAGGTAAGTCCCATTATTTTTAATAGTTCGTCTTCTTTTATTTCCTTATCCTTTCCCTTTCCTGTCGTCCCATCCTTTCCTTGCATTAGTTCATTAAGTTTTTCATTGTTGCTCATCCATTTTTGTAGTTTAAAACCCGCCTTACCTAGTAACTCATTCATTTCCTTAAACAGCTTAATACCTTCGTTCACATTTTGAACTCCACTCATAAAATCGTCTACGTAGAAATCATTTAATGTTTTCTGAGCTGCTATAGGATATTCTTCTTCGTGGTCACGCGCTACTTGCTGGAGTGCCTTTACAGCCAGGTAAGGTGCAGAAGCTGTACCGAAAGTAACTCTGGTAAGTCTATAATGGTTTATTTTTTCATAAGGATTTTTTCTCCATAGGATTCTTTGATAATTATTGCTGTCCCGTTCATCCGTCTTCACTTGCCTAAACATCTTAATAATGTCAGCTGAAAGACATATGGGTGCCGTGCGCCACTTCATGATGATATGTCTAAGTTCTGGTTGGATTGTCGGTCCTACTAGGAGATGATCATTCAGTGATTTGTTATTTTTTCCTTTGCAGGACGCGTCGAAAACAACTCTCACCTTTGTAGTCGTTTTATCATCTCTCACGATCGCGTGATGTGGTAAGTAAACGGCATTTTTATTGTTGATTTCTGTTTCAGGTATAAGTTCCATATGATTAAGAATGAGATATTCATTTATTACTTCATTATATTTAGTTTGTAATGTTTTATCTTTATTTAATCTGTGTTCTAGTGATTTCAGCCTTTTCTCTGCAATTTCCAGTGAAGATGTTACTTGTGGATTCTGGTTCTTGAACGGAAGACGAACGACATAGCGACCATCTGGATCTCTACGTGTTGTCTTCGCAAAGTATTCTTCACATCGTTGTTCATCGTGAGTAAATAAACGTTCCTTTGGCATTTGAATATCTGATTCAATTTCCCAAAATTTCTTTAAGAGATTGTTGTTATCGTCCGAGCGAGTACAACAATGTAGTGATGTAAGTTGACCACTTGGTTTAGCATTACCGTTGACTACACCTGATAAGATCCATCCCAAGCTCGTTGCTTGAGCCAAAGGTGTGCCAAGCGGTCCTTTTTTGAGGCCGTCTTTAATTATCTGCGCATGCACTTCTGCGCCCAAAAGGATGTCGATCTTGTTCGGAATATTATACTCTGGATCAGCTAAATCAAGGGAATGTAGTTCATCCCACTGTATAGTGTCTACCTTTTTGCTGGGTAGAAAGGACGTGATACATTTGTTAATCACGTATGCCCGTACTGTTATTGTAAAATAGGGGTCATATAAAGACTGGAGCTGAATATCAACTGTTGCTTTGGAGACGATGGTTGCACTGCCACCCAAGCATGATATTTGTCCCTCAGCTGATATCTTCTTCAATCCTAGGAATTGTACAGCTGATTCGGTTATGAATGAAGACTGCGATCCTTGATCGATTAAGGCTCGTAATATAAAGTTTTCTCCGCTTCGGGAAGATGCTTTAACTAAAGCTGTTGCAAGTAATACTTGCTGATAAGTACGTTTGCTAGATGAAACACATGAGACTAATTGCGTGGAAGTATCATTAGATGCGGCAACACTCTCACTTGCTTCATTGTTTCTGTTGTTGTCACCCTTAGGGTGTAAAAGAGAGTTATGTGCTCGTTTGCACACCCGACACTTCACCTTGCTGCGGCATTCTTTGACAGAGTGACCACTACCCAAGCAATTAAAGCACAAGTTATTGTCAGTGACGATTTGGCGGCGTGTGTCAACTGACGCTTTATGGAACTGCGTACATTGGTTAATTCTGTGGTTGTCTTTACAGAGGACACAAGCTACAGTATTAGAAATATGTAAAGATTTTATTTTAGTAGTAATATTAGAAGGTTTATTACTTGATTGTGATAATCGGTTAATAGCTGAAAACCGTTCTTTAAGGAAACCTTCAAAAAGTTTATAAGTGGGTAATTCGTCAGAAGTAGTTTCTGCGGTACAGTAAAACTCCCACTGACGTCGCGTTTCTGGGTCTAGCTTCAAATTGATAAGATGTATTACAATTACATCCCACGTGTCAACTTTAATACCTAAACTTGCCAGAGAAGCCATACATTCATTTGTAGTGTCTACAAGTTCCTTAAGCCCACTACTGGACTCGGTGGTGAGGTTTCTCTGACTCAAAAGTCTTTTTAGAACGTGATGACATATCCACTTTTTGTCGTTGTATCGTTCATTCACCATTAGCCAACAACGCTCAAAGCTTCCCTCTTCAATAGCTACATGTTTAATTAATTGTTCAGCTTCTCCTTTGAGGTAACATTTGAGGTAATGAAGCTTTTGAATCTCATCAAAACATTCATTGTTTATTACAAGAGACTTGAAGAGAGATTTGAACGATGTCCACTCTTGGTAATTTCCAGAAAAATAAGGTATGTTTATTTGTGGATAGTTTGCATGAGTTTTATTTGAAGACATCGATTCATTACTCTTAACCTTTGATTCAAAATTTTTACATAAAGTTTTGAGATCACACTTATACTCTAAGTAAATTTCTTCAGCCTTATCATAAAAATCATTGGTAACATAAGTTGAGCTTTTGACATCTTTGGCTGGATAATTTCTCATTAAGTCTTTGTGACCAGACAAAAATTCAAACCACAACTGTTCAAGAATGTCTAATCTACCTTCTACATATTCTTTGGTAATGCGCTCTTTGGGTGATTTCTTAAAATTAGTTTTTGCCTTTACCATACGTTCGTACAAGTTTTCTTGAAAGTTAATAATGTTTTCCATGTTTAAAAATTAAAAGGTAAGTGAAAATTAACTTTAGATCTTTTATCAAGAGTATTACAAATTTTTACAAAAAATATTCCAAGTGTTTTACAGTTATCTTATGTTGTACAAATTTTCACGAAATTTTTCTAAGTATTTTTATTGTTACAAAATTTAAAAATCGGGCATAGGTTCCCCGTACCTCTGTTTTATTGAAAATTATTCTAAGTCCAAATACTACGTGAAATATTCTAAGTTAAAATTAACACAAATTTTTAAAGTCCAAAATTCACAAAATATTCTAAGTCCAAGATATTAAAGTTTTTATAATTTTTATGTTTCTTATTTTGCTTGAATTCTTCTAAGTTATTTTCCTTTAAGTTATAAGGTTGAAAGTACTTACAGTTGTCCAGATACAGGATCAATCCAATAGCGAACACACACTATCACTCACTAATCACACGCACTTGGTGATGTACCGAGGGAGGGAAGCCCTGACTCCCCTCGGACCTCAGCACTCGCTGATCCGCTCCCGCAGCAGTTGTTCTGAGGCACCTCCGCGGGTCACTTCCCGCGCCAGAAGCTGTTGTTGATGATGGGCAGGCTCCGCCCACCGTGACCTGACCAGCGCCTTCCACCCGAAGACACGGTCTGAAGCTCGCCGATGCTGCACTTAGCCTCGGCTGGCTCCTGTTACTTGCGTTTGCGACAGCGATCCACTGCCCGCAAGTAGTTTTCCCAAAAAACAATTACACAATACGCGGCACTTCGCGATTGACATCCGGTTCGAAGGACCATGTACAAACTCGTATAGGTGCCTATAGGTGTGTCAATGAAACTCGGGTTTGAGTACGGATCAAAGTTTTTATTCAAATGTATGAGGATACTTATAGTAATATTGACGTAACTCCTATAGCGCGATCTAGAACGATTCCACTGCCATCTAGTGGTGGATGGCAAAACTAAAATTTCTAATAATACACTAACACAGCGGATAATTATTATAGAACTAAGAGAAGTTAGTATTATTGTATGACGCCAGATGGCAGCACTAAGATAAATATTGTACAATTAGTATGGATAATCCATAAATAACGCCACACGACAAGGTGTATAATGTATATTATGGTATTATGTGATGAGAGGAAGAGGTGATGAAAAGCTTTAGTGACGTCAAATGCTTAAAATTCTAGGGATAATTTACAGTCGAACCCTTTCGGTTTACATGTGTGGGTATTTTACATAAAGTAGTCCTAAATCGGCTACAAAGATTACTAAAATATAAAAAAGCGGCCAAGTGCGAGTTGGACTCGCCCATGAAGGGTTCCGCAGCAGCAATAAGGTTTATTTTTATGAAATTAAAAGGTTTCATTTATTTTTATATTTCAGTCGATTTAATGAAATTTAGATTAAGGTTTACCATTTATGACGTATAAAAAAAACTACTGGCTAGATCTTGTTCAAACCAATTTTCGTTGGTAGTTTTTATAGTAATATAGGTACATCATATATTTTTTTTTTAGAATTATCATGCCACTACTTTAGAAATTAGAGAGGGGGGGGGGGACGGACACACATTTTACCACTTTGGAAGAGTCTCTCTCGCAAACTATTCAGGTTAGAAAAAAATGATATGAGAAACCTCAATATGATTTTTGGAGACTTATCCATAGATACCCCACACGCATAGGTTAGATGAAAAAATTTTTTTTTGTTTCAGTTGTACACTGGTACCTATGGGGACCCCTAAAATTTTTAATAATTTTTCCATTTTTGCATCAAAATCTTAATGCGGTTCACAGACTACATCTACTTACCAAGTTTCAATAGTATAGCTCTAATAGTTTCGGAGAAAAGTGGCTGTGACATACGGACGGACAGACAGACAGACAGACAGACAGACAGACATGACGAATCTATAAGGGTTCCGTTTTTTGCCATTTTGGCTACGGAACCCTAAAAAGACCCCTCTCCTTGTTGGGTCGTCAATCATGTCGGTCGTCAGTCATGATTGCCTGCACTATGATCGTGTCTATAGTCTATCTATAGTCTATACTCTTATAGTCTATACTATATGTATATTATATATAGTACATTATAATTATTGTGCAATATGCATTCTATAGAGTGTACATACTTAAGTCTCTAGAGAGGTGGCATAACAAATGAAGAACGAGTGATAACTTACGTATGACGCTTGGGCACTTGTCCGTTGCGCGCGAGTCTCTCGGACCGGTAGTTTTCATAGTGAACCTCTTGCGTGACCTCTTGTAGATCTTGCATGTGCGTGCTGTGAAAGGAATAGCATACATTAGCATACATAGTTCATTCCAGTAAAATTTTATTACAATAGCTATTTAGCATAATATAATTAGCTCTATCAGCAAAAAACTATTTGTTACTACAATTTTATTTGAGATTTCAGATTTATTATACGAAATGTTATAAATGATTGTCAACTTTTAAGATTATTTCTGTGTCTTCTCTAATTCACTTCTAGCAAGAAAAGTTACACAAAAAGCTATACAATGTTTCTTTGTCTTTCGAGCTACGTTAATGTGTCGGACAAGGGTAAAACATTGGCATATCCATTTGGCTGAAAATATAGCTTTATTACACTAGAATAATATTGCATAATTAATTATTCCTATTTGTATGGTTTTAAATCATTATCGGAAAAATGATTACCTACAGAACTTAATTTTCACTTTGTTTTAGTTGCTATTTACATTATTAGTGGAAACTTGTTATTAGCTCTTAGTTTTGTAATAATTTTAGTTAATCTGTCAAAAAAGAGTAGACTGAAATAAAAATTTTGTAATCGTTATCAGTGTCGAATGGTGTTTTTTCGCCTCGTATTTCCACTCACAACGTTTGTACACTTCAAATATTATAATATTTGAAGTGTACATACCAGAATTATAATTCTGGTACATTTTATATCTGATTTAATAAAGTTTTTCAATATTCTATGTAATTTAAAAATAAGTTCGGCGTCTTTTTTTGACAATCTATATAGTTATTATTATGCAGCTGTAAGTTTTCCTAAGAAAATAAAATAAATAAATACATGAGCATAGTCCTCAGCTTGATGAAGTCGCAGTGTTCTGGGTTCTCGACCTCGACGACGCCCCAGGGGTACAGGCGGCCGCGCACGCGCCGCCCCCGCACCTCCAGCTGCTGGCCTGCGCCGCACACAGCGAACGGCACCGCCGCTTTCAGCTGACGAACCTGCAGTAACCAAATTATATTAAACTTGGTTATCCGGCAAACGTTGTTACAGTGTAGGTCTTGACTCTTGAGTTCATTGTTTTCATTTCAGGCGTTGTCATAGAGACGCTGTTTTTGTCTAAAGCTGCCGGTTGGCAGCGGGCGACATGAAGCGGCAGCAAACGACGTTTCGTGACGACACTACTGATTCTATGTATTTCTATGAAAAGTGTCGCTAACTTCGTGTGCCTAGCTGCGGAGGGTATTTCATAGAGATACATAGGAACCAGTAGTGTCGCGAAGACACGTCGTCTGCTGCCGCTTCATGTGCCTGCTTCCAACTTGTACCTTTATTCTGTCTATTCTTTTAGATGATCCTCGCTTTGTATTGACAGGCTCATAAACTTAAGACAAAGAGCACCAGAAATTGACTTTTAGACATCTGTTTGTGACAGTTTCATACTGCTAAGTTACTGTGCAGCAACCAGGTTTGGTTTAAAATATTTGTAAGGGAGTCTATTAACCTGTTCCTTGTAGTCTTCATCTTCGTCGCTGTCGCAATCAGGCAGTGGGTAGATTTTGATACCTTCTCTTTCTATCTCTTCCAAAACCTAAAACAAGAATGTTATTGTTATTATCACATTTACATATTTTATATAATTATTAGAAAATAATATTTCTTATCCTGTGAACCAAATATGCTGTATTGCTACCAATGAAAACTGTTTGCAATAGTTTTGTTATACATTCCCTATATTTAAGAGATTTAGATAATAATCTTATGTATGCCGCCTGAAATTTTTTGTTAAATTTTTGTTAAGGCCGGCTTAATCTTCATGATGTATGGCCTTTATAAAATAAAGATAAAAAAAAAAAAAAAAAATGTATGAAGTAAAAAAAAATTTAGTTCATTCCAATTTATTTTAATAAATGTATCAGAATATTCCATAAATACTTACTCTGGTCTTGAGACGCTGCACCTCTTTCTTAGTGAGACAATCAGCCTTGGCGATGACTGGAACTATGTTCACCTTGTTGTGCAATTGTTTCATAAACTCTATGTCCAGTGGTTTCAGCCTGAAACATGATTTCGTAAATTCATAAAGTAATGAAAACTTCTTTACAACATGAATAAGTTTAAAAAAATTATAAGACTGTTGTGTATATTTTATGTGTAACCAGAATCTTCATAGTAGCTCTGGCTAATAAGTTTTATTAGAGAGTTGTTTGGGAAACAGGAAAATTGCCATTTAGCTAGGTCTTTTCCTTAGGAGAACACATATTTTTATATCATGGAATTTTGGTATCCTACTCACTATTATGCACTACTTACCCATGTCCAAACGGGGAAATGAAGTAGAAGCAGCAATGAATTCGGTTGTCGACGATATTACGACGGTTGAGTCCACTTTCGTCGCGCAAAAAGCGTTCAAACTGCTCATCAATGTATTGAATTATTGACTGAAAAATAAATAGAAAGCGATATCATTTATCAACTACTATGTGACTCACCCACTATATAATTAATTAACATTTACAACATACATAGAGTTAAATTATTCCATAATGCCATGTCTAATGCATACTGTAAAGTATGTGTTTACATAAAAGACTGCAGGATAGAAAATTCTTGTGCTACACAAGTCTGACAAAAAATCATCAGTTTGGAGAAAATACAATGTAAGAGTTAAAAGTGTAGCTTTATACTCATATTTGTACTATGTTCATTACAACAATTTCAATGAAAATAGTCCTTATCTATAAGGAAGGGACTATTACATTATTATTATATAGGTCATTATCCTCTTTGTTACCACATAATAGTTTACACAATATATAGATTGTTGACGTATTGTACATTGTAATAATTAGAGAAATAAGCAAAAAAATCTTATTATTTATTATCTTTGACTTGACATAACATAGTCGCACATAGACATAAAGACCATCTGAGACTAAATGGGTTTCACTGACGGAAAAATATATTTTACAAATGACATTTTATTAAAAGCAACTTACCCTGAAACAGTCAGTGTTGTCAATGGCATCTCCATACCCAGGCGTATCTACTACAGTCAGACGGAGTTTCACTCCTCTTTCCTCAATTTCGACAGTTGATGCATCTAATTTTACAGTTTGGTTGGTCTTCTCTGTAAAAATAATTCAATCATTTTAAACAAATTTATATCACCATAATGTCATTTGTCTAAAGCAGGGGTTCCCAAATTTATTTTGTTTACTGCCCACTTTGAGAACAAATTGTGTTGTTTAGACCTTCAGTGCCGACAAGGGGGCATTATCGCCCACCTTGGGAAAGGCTAAAGATTACCAAGGTTTATTAGCGATACAGTTTTATAACAATTTTCTATACAGTATTTATATATCACCTTTTTTCTGTTCTGTGTAGTTTCCTGATCCCATAACAAGAATTTTTCAAACAATTGTTTATAGTTATAACTTTGAATATTTCCAATAAATTACGATTATGTTGTATACTAACCAGTAGCGTCAGGTATGACTCTCTCAGGATACAAGTCAGTCAGAAATAGAGAGTTCACCAGTGTGGATTTGCCTAACCCACTTTCACCGACCACCATTAATGTGAACTCAAAACCTTTTTTGACAGATTTACGATGCACCTGATTTGGAAGGTTGGCAAAACCAACATAGCCCGGAGTTTCTAGATTGGAAAACTGAAAAATCAATATAATAAGATAAGAGCCGCGAGAACAATAGATTTCCAAGAATCCGCGATCGAAGAATTGACAGTAAAAATAATTTTGAAATGAAAATATATACTACTAAACTACTTTTTTTTTACTAAACTACCTACTGAATAGTAATAATATTATGAAAGGAATTATTATACTGAATTCCATTACACTTTTTTAAAATTCATAACTGGATCCAGGTTTAAAACATGTGTTTACAAAAACAAGAGCTTTTTTGTAACGCATGCTACAAGAGCAAGCCAAGGTTTGTTTTATGTTTTGTAAGGGATATTATACATGACATACAGAAGCAACATAGTGGGAGAGGATCAAAGATCAAGTTATTGTAACTATTTACAAATGTATGAGTCATAGGAGGGAAGAAGTATGTGAAATCCTTATCTGTAGCATGTACTGTACAGCTAAGAGCACTGTACTACAAACAAAATATGAAACTTTAGCAACAAGGTTCAAACCAGAACGACATTTCCATGAACAAAATAATAATATGTATTAATATGTGTGGAATATTAATTAGAGCAAGTACTTTAAAGTTAAGTTTGTATTTTTATCCCAGCAGCACCAGGTGGAGTTATTTTACATTAAATTATGTGTACATAATATATAGTTGTTACCAAAGATCTTTAGACAAAGAAGATAGAAAAAATATCATAAAGTAAAGCACACACCAATGCATTACCAACAATTTAATCATAAAGTAATGAAACGTTCATATACTTTTCATGAGTCATATTATAAGTTTGTTGTCGTTTTATAGTAAGTGAAATGTTTCAATTGATAATGAATCACTGAGTACGACTGGAATGCGTAAACATTGACATACTTCCGTCGCTAACTGTATCAAGTTCTATTTCAACAGTTGCATGCATGATTAAACACAATTTCGTGTGTAACATATAAATACTTGTTAGAGTTCGGTTCCTAGAAAGTATGTTACAATATTCATTCCCTTGTTGCTACGAGTTGGTGTCTTTATTGCCAAGGAATAGAAATACTTACATTTTTGGTTTCGCTGGACATCTTGATGATTGTTGGTGGTATTTCCTGACACAATCAGATACTTTTGGATCTGTAATAACACAAAATCTTAAGACACTCCTTTCTCTCAAAATATTCTTTACTTATTGACTCACGACAACATCAAGAATTATTATGCCTAAATTTTATCGTTATTACGTTTGTTAAACAAATGTCTCAATACCTTATTCAATTGTGCTTAGTATGCATTTATAAATCACTGTGAAATCACTGCAGCAAGAACTTCAGGGAATGCAGAGTAATTAAAATTATCACTTCAGTGTCTATTCGACAATCGGCATTTTATAATAACTAGGGATGTGCCAAGTCATAGATAATACATGTGCCAAGTCAAGGATTTATGTGAATGTGTCAAATGTGTCAATAGGTACTTTTTTTTTTTTCCGCTCACGGCGGAGGCTAAAGTCTTTCGACCTTCAATAGGCGCTGCTGGTAAAGGAGAACTGTCAAACAGATGTCAACGTTTTTGTATGAATTATGATTTATGATAGAAGCGTTTAGTTCCTTTTCTCGCCACGTTCAAGTAGACTGTAGAGCCTTGTCGGACTATAACTCACAAGGAGGCCAAGTGCCAACAGCTGCCAAGTGCCAACGTTAGGAGTAAAATTAAATGTGTTCTATGGCTCTATGCTGCCAACTGCCAGCACCACTGATCTCTACTAATACAAGTACGCTGGATAGCTGATAGCCTTTGAAATGACAGCTATTTTTTGTGCCTATTTGAAACGGAATCAGCGCCCCCATTATTCGGGTAGAGAACTAAATCTGACGTAAAAGTGACGTTTGAAAGCCGCCATATTGGCGCTGATAGCAGTAGTGAGAGTATTTGGAACTAATACTAGTGATGACAACTGTTGTTATTGGTTGTGGTTATGTCAAATTTAGTTCTCTTCCCGAATAATGGGGGCGCTGATTCCGCTTCAAATAGGCACAAAAAGCAGGTCTGTATCAGCAATCCAGCGTACTTGTGTGATAGACATCAGTGGCCAGCACAGAAATCAGAATTAGATTTTACTCCTAGCGAAGTGTGCCAGAACTGGCCAGAACTGTGTAGTGTGTTGACATTAGCTTGACATTCGCGGTTTTTTTGGAAGTTCGTGACTACATGGAATTAATAATACGTAGTATTAATTCCATGCGTGACTTTACCAAAGTACGGTACAAAAATCGATTTCTCTTCGAAACTATTCGTTCGTCATCTTTTTTCCAAACAATCGATATTTGAGCTATAGGCACTGATCTCTAGACTCTATTATACAAGTGCACTGGATCGATGATACCCACCTGCGTTTTGTGCGTATTTGAAGCGGAATCAGCGCCCCCACTTTGGGGGTAGAGAACTAAATTTGACATAACCACAACCAATAACAGCAGTTGTCATTATAATCATAATCATAATCATAATCAATATCATCACTAGTATTAGTTCCAAGTACTCTCACTACCTACTGCTATC
Source organism: Plebejus argus (assembly GCA_905404155.3). NCBI lineage: Eukaryota > Metazoa > Arthropoda > Insecta > Lepidoptera > Lycaenidae > Plebejus > Plebejus argus. Next base: position 5,308,516 of record FR989933.1, read on the forward strand.
AGCGCCAATATGGCGGCTTTCAAACGTCATTTTGACGTCAGATTTAGTTCTCAGCCCTCATAATGGGGGCGCTGATTCCGCTTCAAATAGGCACAAACCGCAAAATAAATAGCTGTCTGCTGTCATTTCAAAGGATATAATAAATTCGTTCCACTTGGCGTTGAAAACGATCAAAACGCTAAAAATAGGAGGCATTTTCAGCGTTTTGATCGTTTTTAACGCCAGGTGAACGCGGGGAATATAAACATTATTGACAGACAGGAATGCCAACATGACAGCAAAGGAACAATTCGATGAAACCACTAACCAGATGAAACACACGTCTTCGATCCAGCGGTCAGTCCACAGATTAAGTATACATAGATGGATTCTTAGCTCGCCAGCGCGTGGCCATTTTATGCTTGTGTGCAATTGCTGTAGTGTGCGTGTAGGGATGGCGTATATCGATAAAAATATAAAATTAGACTACAGCTATCGACCAAGTCGACCATAATTTTATGCTAAAGATTTTTATTAAACGACATCAAAAAAGGAGGTTATCAATTCGACCTGCATGTTCAATTTAGGATATATTATGCTCATTATATTAGAAGTCGCTTTCAATTTGGTGAAAAGGTATTTTTTATCTATTTATTAAGTGTATGAAAATACTTAAATACAGGGTGCAATTAAACCTTCCTGCCAAATTTTGATATATTGATCCTTGTTCAAAATAAAAATACACGTATTTTTCTTTTAATATAGTCACTCAGTACTAAAATGTTGAGAAATAGCTTCCGAAAGTTATCCTAAAAAACACAATTAAAATGGACACTACGCGTCGCCGGCGGGCGAGTGCGCGCGCGCCTCCCCCCCACGTCACCCCCGCTCATTCCCACCGCCACGAGTAACCGTTCTGCATCGATTTTAAATGGGATAAAATATGTCATTAAAAAAATAACACCCAATTTTTTTTGCTAAATGACCTCTCCTAATGATACCTAAGCCCTGGAAAAAATTTGGCAGGATGGTTTAATTGCACCTTGTATAAACAAAATATTTATGTATATAATTACACAAATAGTTAAAAATATACATAATATGTATACTCCATAAGCCACGAAAGCTTGTCCGGAGTGTAATAGCTAATATCAATAAAATCAACAGTTTTTATAAAACACAACAGAAGAACAAAATATATTATACTTTATTAAACTTAATTACTATTTACTATTAAGCAACTATTTTGTAGAATAACAATTATTATTATCAAAGAAATATAAGAATGAATCTCAGTCCTACTTATTTAAAGTAATTCCAAAAACGCTTAGGTGCATTTCTTTACCTATTAAAATATAATTCTCGACCTGAGACGCATTAGGTCTGATGTAGAATTTTACAAGTTTAGAGGAGAGCCAAAAGAAAAATATTGACAAAATCGCGTCAAAACTTTTGTTTATTATCGAATATGCTAACAAAAATAATATAATATTTTAGATAAGTCATCTACCTTTGTATTAGTATAGTAATAAAACTAATCACAGTTAAATTAAAATAATTTATTACTCAAAACCAATTTTTTGGTGTCATCCAACCTTATGCTTGTATAGAGTTATTATACGATGAACACTTTTAAATATATTGACTGATCCAACTTTATGCCTGCAATTTTTTAGTAAATTAAATGCGTATTTTAAGTTTTTTTTAAACATGTAACATTATATTTGGCCAAAAATAGAAATTTTGTTACGTCCTATCTTATTATACAGACGTATCTATTTATGAGGCATTTAAATGAAGTATTATTAAATACGTAAGTTCGAAGTTAGTATTAAAATAAAATTTCTAAAATAATCTAAAAACTTAAACAATATGACTCAATCAATGGAAACAGACATATTTAATCCACTTCAGGAAAATCTACCTGATTCTCGGAATGTTTTAAGTTTTTATAATATTTTATATTAGGTCCTTACATATGAAATTCACGTTATGCTTCACAGGCCACTTTGATGAGACATTGTGCAAAGCCTCATCTCCGAATGGCAGACGCGATGGGACTGTTCCACCAAAGGGCGACATCTATATAACTTTTTCCCTAATATTCGAGAACGGCTATCCAAACATTGGATGGATGTTGACCACTGCGTTTCTCAATTCCTGACCGGTCATGGAAATTTTAAGGCTAAACTTTATGGATTTAAACTAGTAGCATCACCTATGTGCGAGTGCTCGACCGAAGGCAACATGTTTGAACAAACCGCTCATCATGTTCTCTGGGAGTGCGGTCTCTGGCAGGAGGAAAGAACTATAATGCTAAACAACCTACTCTGTACCTCTGGAGTCGCATACTACGGTGATCTCGTGGACAGTGCTAGGAACTTCCGTGCCTTCAAGCGTTTTTGTCACAATTATTATTGGCATCAATCTAACACAAAAAATTCCAATATTAATTTAGCTATAGCGTAGTAGTCAAATTATTAACTTTTATTCCCGTGGTGCTTCCCCTTCAGTTCTTTGACTTTCGGTCATTGTAACTTTGTGCTGTCTCCCGCTTTGTATGGGGAGGGAATCTGGTATTCTTCCTACTCCTCCTATTCTTCTTCTGATTAATTTCGTTGCGGGTCCCAAGAGAGTTTTAGCATGTCCCTCGGGCTCCCTGAGATCATATCAAAGGGTTTTCGTGGTTGGATACCGCTGTCGATCCTGGCGACACAGGAGATACAGTGGTGGGAATGTGTGGTGGGCCAAAGCCCGTTAAAAAAAAAAGGCCACTTTGATCTCAAATATCTCCGGTGTAAGTGATAAAACTGCTTTAATCCACTTTAATCAAATTGGGAAGATAAAAAAAAATTGAAAGGTGGGTACCTCGACTGCTGCGTTACATTGCTCAACCGACACAATAGTGAAGGGAATTTAAATCAGTTCATCACTTGTGATGAAAAATGGATCCTTTACGATAATCGGAAGCGTTAGTTGCAATGGCTGTCCCCTGGAGAATCAGCCAAATCCTGCCCTAAGCGAAAATTGACTCAGAAAAAGTTACTTATGAGTGTCTGGTGGACTAGTGCCGGTGTCGTTAACTACAGCTTTCTAAAATCTGGCCAAACGGTTAAGGCAGATATCTATTGTCAGCAACTGCAAACCATGATGGAAGAACTAACTGCTAAACAACCAAGGCTGGTCAATCGCTCTAGGCCACTACTGCTTCAGGACAACGCTAGACCATACACTGCACAACAGATTATAGATGGCCGCAAAACTGAAGGAGCTGCAATTGGAATGTCTGCGACATCCACCGTACTCCCCGGATCCGGGAGGAATAGAAAAACGACTTTCTATTCCTCCCATACTAAACGCCAGTTTTATCCGCCGAGGTGTAGAGGGTGGTTTTTGCTTGTCTGTAGTGCTAAGCAGCCTAGCCGCTACTGTCTCTATATCCATTTTTTGCGGCACGAGTTACATCTTTCACGATTGAGCACAGACTGAATAACTCACAGATGTGTGGACGGATCGCAATTTATCCGAAGATATGGTTGCGGATCCATTTCCCTGACCATGACGATGCATAGGCATCCGTCGATATGTAGAGGAGGCGAAAGGTGCTATGCGCTGATAGGTCAAGCAACCGTGGCGCCGAAAACGATCGAGTGACCGGCGATAATGTCCGATGTCATTCTTTCGCGTCGGTGTGCGGTCACGAAGTCAATGGAATAGTGTTTCTTCTTCACATAGGCATTTCTGTACAACGGTAAAGCAGCACTTTTAAAGGCATAAGGACTTATTATGTTTGTAGACCATAACCAAACAAATAAATTTTTCGGGGCATAATACTATATCTCAAGGTACGACATCTAGTTATTTAATTTCAAGAGGCTTAAAGTCGAATGTCAACATGCTCCCTTCGTTACGCATAAAATAATTGAAAAGCATAAAAGCTGAATCCAATGTTAGACCTTCCAATTATATCAAAATTTTAAGCATAAATACTGTACTAGCTATTAAGCCTTATTCCACAATATTAATTTGGAAATTCGACAGATTCGACCTTATGCATTTGTATTATTATCAGAACAAATAGAGATAGAAATATGATTTAAATATGCATAGAAAGAGCGCGAGATACTGGTTTTAGCTGACTATTAAAGTTATTTTACTCTGATGTCGACATTCGACCTAATGCGTCTCAGGTCGAGAATTATGTAATAATATTTAACCTGTATAAATACAGAAAAAGACTTAAAATAGATACTTCGACGCCCCCTGAATAATGATATAATAATAATAATAATTAATAACCTAAGTGGGACTCTAGAGTCTAGACGATCAATTTTATTGTGCAATATCACGGTGTGTGCAATCAAAATCATAGAGCACTAAACCAAATATTATTCTTCACTTTCAATCTTATTATCAAATTAATAATTGAAAATAATTATTATCTTCATTATAGGTCTCTCCGTCACCACCATAATATTGAACTCTTCTTTAAGAGCATTCCAATAACCTGAAAAAAATATATGGTTTAGTGTCAATAAATGTACTATACTACTACATACTATAAAATATACACATAATTCATAATATTGTATACGGGGCAATATGCTTTATGTAAGTTTTCCATGCTTAACCCATCCAGCCCCAAGCGGAACCCAGGTGCCGCATAACAATTAACAACTAAATATATATTGTGTCTGGAATTCGACGATTGAGGTATTAAATTTATTTTATTAAATGATTATGACTTTAGCCTTATTAAAATTTTACATTTTACTTATTAAAAAAGAGTACCTAATGCCAGGATAAAATTTCAAGAAGTATCTTTAAGTAACGAATTGAGTACTTACAGGGGGGAGGTGTGAGAGCTGTTGATCATGCAATTATTTTACTCTCCGTTAGAACTTTCTTTATTTCAATAAAATCATTGTTTCAAACTTACGTTTGAAATGATAATTCCAAATTCCAATATTGTGATGCCTTCATAAGGGAGTAAGGATTAAAAACTTGCATGAAACTTGCGTCTAAAATATATATCTGTTTGTCGTCTATTTTGAAGCATTTTCAACCTGAAAAAAAAATCATTTAGTCCATGACATTATTTTTATCGATAAACTATAGTTCAAGTAAGGCGCATCCCTAAAATACACGTAAAAAACTATGCAATATTTATAGCCAAATTATTACTTGATGTGACATTTTTATCACTAATGCCTTATATAGCATGATTAATGGATTATTATACTTATCAATTTTCTTTTTTAGCTTACAAAAATACCGATTGATAAGCCCAAACAACGTTGTTGAAAACTTACGTATGTTATGTTAAATCCACGTGTTTGAGGCATTCCTTGGCCGTTTTTATGGTTTATTATATAGCGGAACCACAAAACGCAATATTAAATTGTATTGAACGTTCACTAAACACTTTTATTACCACTTTTTAAACATGAAATATGCAGACCTACTCCTTTGTTATGTTCTACTAAGTGGGACATAACATTACAGGCTTTTGACGTTTACACACCGATATGAGCTTTCTCTTTCACCCAAATTACTACATCGTTAGTTAGAAAGAGTAACATTATCAGCTGTCAAAATATAAGGCGGACTCCTATATTATTATTACCTCAATGGGTCAGTCAGGTCAGTGGCTATAGGGTAAATGATTAATAGATTGGACAGTACCAGTCAATAGTCATTGGACAAAGCACAAAAACACAATATTTATTAATGTTGATTTAAAAACTGCCTGTTTTTAAAGTAAAAGAACGCCTAACTTTAAAGAAAAACAGGTATATAATATACATCCTCAATTAATATAAAATATAGTGTTTTTGTGCTCTGTCCAGTGATGACTTGTACCGTCCAATCCATTGAGGTAAGTCCACTACAGTAGAATTTTTATAACAAAGAAGATGATGAAGATAAGTGGTAGCTGTCGCCTGTCAAAGCTTTTTGACAAAGTCAAAATTGCATTTTCGGTGGATGTTGTCAAACAGCAGAATAATTATTAGAATTAACAAATATTGGTATTTTATAAATATTTCTTGTTCGGAAATAGGGCTAAGAAAGTTTGAAATAAAACATGGCTATAGTGGAAGATGAAGTGCGAAACGGATCTGAAGAAGAGAATGAAATGGAGGTTGTCCCTGAGGATGATGACGCCGATCAAGACTCCGACGACTCCGACGTGAGTTACCCTACACTTTGCAGTTTTATAAAACAGTACCTACTATAAAATGCCTTACTGTATTATATTATAATATGTATATTAAATTAATTAAATTAATATTCTTTTAAATGGTCTAATAACGTTATATTTTCTGCTTACGGTACCCATAGTGAAATTACCTACCTACCATTATTATCTCAGTTTTATTTTGCTTTGTATTATCATTGGCAAATTTTGTATAGGTATTGAATATTATATTATATTCTTTTGGCCGTCTTTAATATATTTTATCTAATAATTTAGGATGAAGATGAAGAAGATAGTGAAGAAGCACTTGAAAAGAAGGTAGCGGACTTGGAGGAACACCTTGCAATAGATCCATACAATTATGATGATCATATTGAGCTGATCCAAGCATTGTGGTATGTTTAAGTAGTCAACTTAAACTTGATTACAGTAATTAAAACGTAGATGTGAAAAAAATTTCAACTGAATATATTCTTATAAGATCTTTTGAAAAAAAATTGAATTACACAAATACATTTACTGTTCATATTTCAGGAGCCTCACAGAATTAGATCGCTGGCGTTCTGCATTTGAGAGGCTTCAACAGCTTACAATTATAAAACCGGAGCACTGGCTTCTACGATTACAAACTGAAGAGACTTTAGCTCATTCTGAAGAATCTAAAGAGAAAATAAACAACTTATTTATAGAAGCAACAATTGATTGCTACTGTAAGTAACTATTTTTCTTTATGATATATTTTTTTCTTATTGTACTACTGTTATATTATTTATTATCTAATTATCTGTCTTTTGATTCAAAGCTGCTAGTATTTTACTATTTAGTACAGTGTATTTACTATCAATTGTAGTGGTATTTTTTTTTATTTTTTTTTACTTTTCAGCTATTCCAATATTAAGTGAGTGGTGTTCGTGGGCTATGAATGCAGGTGACACGGACAAAATAAGGCTGCAACTGGATGAGGTGCTGAAACGAGCTGGTGCTGATCCATTATCTGGCAAAATATTCTGGGATGCCAAAATAGAAATGGAGAAAGCGAAATTGGAATCAATGAAGTAAGGATAGAGAAACTCTTTTTTTATTTTTCTCCTGAAATTAGCTCATTATAGCTACAACCATGTCCTTTCATAATATTGGGTTTTTTAATTGCTCAAACTTTTGATGCAGCCTTTAGTTTTCAGTAATACAAGTGTTATTATTTGACTGGAAACAAATGTGACCTGTTGTATAGCTACAATATTCAGTAAATCACTTTTTGACATTATTGCCAACTATTAAATTATTAATATGAATTGAAGCAACATTTAAATAATGAAAAAATGGTTGGTTGTATTTTACAGTGTTGAGGACCCCGAGTACAAGGATCAGCGGGACAGAGTGATTTGGAGTGTGGAGGAGGCGGCCTCACGCCCCCTGCTGCGGGGGGAGGATGCTTGGGCCCTAGTTGAGGAGTTGCAACATAGCTGTAGTGAGAAGGTACTAAAACGAAACCTTGCCAAACAATTCCGATTTAAAAACTTCTACTTGAATTACTACTACTATTAACTATTACTAAATACTATTGTTTGAACCAATAATCTTAGGCAATGATTGCCATAATTAAAAAATAGTTAAACTTCTCCAAGCATATCAGGAGGGAGCTGGGAGGCCCATTAAAAAAAAACTTCTAAAAAGCTATCATAATTTAAATTTATTTTGTTGGATGGCCACTTGAATCTTGGGCGCAGTTTTATATGGAGCTTGAAATGTCTTCTTTTTCAGATGAAGAAGCAGCATGAGGCGGCAATGGAGTATTTACAAAAAATTACTCCTTATGAAGACAAACTGCTGACTATTGAGTAAGTGCTATAATTTATTGTTCTAAAATCTGTTAGGTATTATATTTTAAACATTGTTCTGTTTATAGGGATGTGGAAGAGAAATGTAAGATATATCAGGAGTACATAGATAGTGTTAAGAACCTGGCCGAAGTAGACAAATTTGCAGAATGTGATAGCAATGGAATCTTAAAGGTAAGTTTCTAGTGACTTTCTACTTTAGTCGAATTTTATTTTTATTACAAATTAAATCCACTTGTTAAAAGGGATTCCCCTCTCAACAATTAATGGGTATATTTATAACAATCATTATGAGCAACATTATTAACTAATTAAATGATCAGAGAAAATTATTCATAGATAGATGGAAGGTATACTACTGGGTTATGTAAAGTCAATGTTAGTCGTGATCTGAATATGGGGCTTCTCATAACCCAAATAAATAACGTAGGCCCGCCTTCTGCCTTTGAACTATCTTGCTGATACCAGCTGATATAACTTTTTGTTCATTAACAGGTGTTATATGACCGCGCCACAACAGAGTGTCTGTCATGTGAGGCGGTCCACGACCTACTGTTAGCCTTCGTCCGTCACGTGCAAAAGGTGTCGTCTCGGGACACGATTAGACGAGTACTGGACATCTGCACTCGCCGCTGCTCCACCAAGGCCACCTTCTGGGTGTTGAAGATGCAACAAGCTGAGCACGAGGAGAAGTCTTTCGATGAGGTAAATTTTTCCTTTAGTTTAAAGGATTTGCTAAACTGTGTTTGGGTTAAAGAAGTAGGGATGGTATGGAAGAGATACCATAGTTTATCATACCATAGTTTATCATACCATAGTTTATCAGAAAAAAAAAGAAATACAACGTAATCATAATTATAAATAAAATTAGGGGTAGTAGAAGGAATCATAACAAATATTTTGATATCTCACCACTAACTCTGCAAGAACTTTTTACGTTATCTCTTGATTGTTGTAACAATAAATTAGTAATCATCATAAGTTCATAGGGCAAAAGAAAAGTAGGCAGACCAAAACAAAACTGGTGTAATGATATAGTGCAAATAGCGGGAAAGGACTGGATGAATAAAGCCATGGATAGAGAAGGCTGGGGGAGGCCTATGCCCGTGAAGGGGCAACTTCACCACACTCAACTATCGCTAATTAAACAATTCCTAATGTTATAATTACTAGGTGCTGAATTGAACGAAAGGCTATATATAATAATATTAATAATAAGTTCATAACCAATGTTTATTCAATACAGGTAAAATCAATATTCGAGGTGGCACTGTCAAAAGGTATGGAGTCGTACAAGCAGTCGGAGACACTGTGGATGAGCTACCTCGAGTACAGCCGCCGGCGAACCAACTTTGATAATGAGGCTGAAGTCGACAGACTACGTAGAACATTCCGTCTGGCCTGGGACTCGCTGGCCGAGGTATGTCTCTTGTACCATATAGGGTTGTGCAAGATATTATACATAACTGTATTTTAAAAAGATAAAACCGACTTCAAAATTGTACGTAATTGAGAATTAAAACTTCCTATCTCCAAAACTACTGAACCGATTTTGATGAAACTTGCACTATTCCCTAAGTTGAACAATACCTAGTATAATAAAAAAAGAATTACTTAAATCGGACTTGTAGTTTCGGAGATATGCATGCACAAACATAAAAACATACATACACTTGAAATTTGGCACATTTGTTCAGAAGATGTTATAGATTAACATATACAATAACATAATATACAAAAATTGGGCAGTTCTGGAAATATTACATACATACGCGTCGAATTGATAACCTTCTTTTTTTTGAAGTCGGTTAAAAATTTAAGAAAATAACTCATCCAACATCTTAAAAGAACTGTTATTAATGTTTTAAAGGAATATCAGTCGCCATGCCTAAAAGAATTCGTGACAAATTTTATTTGCGAATACCTAATGCTGTTGGTTCTATTTGCGACTCGGACTTAGGATTTGCGCGGTTATATAGATAAATAGTTGGCCTCGAGTCGTTAAATATTGAACGAGAATTGTGAATATTTCTTACAAGTCGATTTATCGTGTAAAACAACTGGTATAGAAAATACGTAGGTCGTAAAAACTTATTTGTTGTCGTTAAAGGCTTATCAACTCTTTTGCTATTGTTCTTTCACAAAACGAATGTTTCAGGCCTGGGGGGAGGAGGCGAACGACTGTGAGGTGCCGTTGTTTTGGGCGCGCCTCGAATATAAACTTATGAAGAATCCTAAACAAGGAAAAGAGATTTTCGAAGAAATATTCAGTGAGTAATGAGTATATTAACTTCGATACTTAAATACCAACGACTTACTTATAGAAATAGTCACGCAAGTAGTTTATAGTGACTTGTCCAATCTGTTGGACCACGACTGGCAAGTCTGCCAATTCAATGTGTATCTTCTTTTGTAGTAATGTAGTTCAGTTCTGAATGAATCTTATTTTATGGCATCCCATTGTATCGACGCGTCACCATTAAGCTCTGGGTCCCTCCAAGAGCGGTGCCGTCATGTAGCGGCCGATACGTGACGGCAGCGCGGCGCTTAAGTGAACTATCGCTTTCTCCGCTCTAGAGAAGAGTAAGAGAGAATGTAACAAAATCTTATCGAAGTACAGCCTGCCTAGCATACGCCAACGAGATATCTCACTCTACATGTTTCATGTTCATCTCTATTGACCCTAGAATGACAAACATTTTTTCTCGCGTATATCGAAATAACATATTTTTATAGAGTTTTGTCGAGATAATGTCGAGTATTTGACATTATGAGACGAGTAGTTTTTAATTATCTCGAGAGTGAGATATCTCGTTGGCGTATATGCTAGCCCTGCTGAAAGGCGCTGGTATCGCTTATTTATCGCAAATATCGTATCACAATATCAAACTACAAGTTACAACCACAAATATCGCTTAAACCGCACAACTACAAAATATATATCAACAATAATGATTTGCACCAATCATTATGCATTCTAGAATACGGCGAGAACAAGACTCTATCGAAGTACTGGGAGGCGCTGGTGTCGCTGGAGGTGTCGTGCGGGGGGCGGCGCTTACGCGAGCTGCTGGCGCGCGCGCTGCGCTGCGTCGCCGACTACCCGCCCGCCGTCGCGCGCCTGTGGACCGACCACGAGCGTGACCACGGCGATCTGCGCACGCTGAAAGATTGTCAGTTGCAGTGTGAGGTCTGTACACAGAGAAATCGATTATGAATCGATCAATTTTGTATAGAAATAATTACTTCAAAAATTAAACATAAATCAGTAATAAACTCGGGCTAGTACTCAAGATTAGCCTTGTGCAATTTTGATATAGCAACAAACGCAATATACCAACTTTCATTAGAAATTGTGGTATAAAGGCTGATGTAATATGATCAGAGAAATTACCTTTGTTGGTTGAGTTATGTCATGTCAATATTAGTCGTGATTTGTTGGCTGGACATGGCATAATCTAATCAAGTAACGTAGATTGATACATCCGCATTTACTGACCTAACAACAACCACCATATGTCATGTTAAGATAACTTTTTATTTGTTACATAGATAAAACTAAAGGAATGGCGCGACAACTATCAAGCGATGAAAGAAAAGATGATGGGTAACAAACAAAAAGGAAAAGGAAAGGCAAACGAAAAGGGCAAACAAGGAAACAAAAGAACGAAAGAAGCGCCAAACAAAGGGAAGAGAAAATTGGACGATAAAGCAGAAAGTAGCGAGGGAAAGAGAAAGAAAGAGGAAATGGAAGTTGACGTGCAAGAAAAGGGCGGAAGAGTTGGTCTGAAGAGGACACACGACAATGAAGATGACGAAAGTAAGTAGTAATACTCGCTCAGTTATCAAAATAAGCTGATTATTATAAACTGGAGAGTAGCAAAGTCATAACTCATAAGACTCATAAGTCATAAGTAACTTTGGGTAATTCTAAACAAAATCATGTGCTACAGTACAAACGTCGGTAAGAATTCTCTTACATTTTAAAATAAATATCAAGTTTTATCGCCTATCTTATTGCTTAGACCAGAGGGTTGTTAAGAATAGTTATAAAGTAAGAATTTTCTTTTTAAAAGGTACATCATCCAAAAGACTGAGAGAAGAATCAGAAACGGCGAGTGGAAGCCGAGAAGAATGTACACTTTTCGTTAGCAATCTTGAATTCAAGTAAGTTTTTAGTTCTTTTTAATCTTCACACATCTGCATCTTTCATCCTGATAATAATCGTCCTACACAATAAGTTATAAAATGGCTCTTTGTTTCAAAGTAAATAATTGCACATAAAACTTTTATGTGACATCAAATCATTGTTTTAAAGTTCTTCTTCTTCTTCTTCTTTTATTTATGGCAAACAATCGCTTTTTAGCAACATTCTGCCAGTGTCAAGTATTGAAAATAAAAAGGAAACGAAAACGAAACATGAAAATTTATTGCTTGATTTTGGTATTGGAGTCTGAAACACAAAATTAGTAAATCAATATGAAGTTAGAACACGTAAAGGTAGAGTCGACAAACAAGGATAAACAAATCGAATGATTAGGATAGGGGTAGAATTATGATTGTTACAGGCTAATCTTATTTAGATTTATAAATTTGGATAATAGGAATATTAATTTGTTATTGTCAAAATGATAAAGAAGAGATCTGAAGTCAATAGGTAAAGGGATGTTGATATTTGGAAGGTGGTCATAAATATGTAAGAGAGGAGAATTCATGGGGCAGTTGAAAAATATGTGGTCAAGGGAACCATCATCTAACCCACACTCACATAGGGAGGAGTCTTTTACTCTAATTTTGTTTAGAAACACAGGAGTGCAGCAGTGTCCTAGACGGGTTTTAAAGTTAGTAAAACTATAACCTATCAACTCCCGAGCGGCCCAAGTGGGCCGCGATAACAATATAATAACAATAGATTTCCAAGAATCCGCGATTGACGGATATTGTTTTGTTTAAGTTATCTTTAAAATTATAATAGATTGAACTTTAATTTTGCCAGAGTAAATGAAGATAATCTAAGGAAGAAATTGTCGGAGTACGGCACCATAGTATCTATGAGAGTTAAGGCCGGGGTGAAGGCATTTGGTGGTTCCATATGCTACTGTCAGTATACGTCGCCGGTAAGTAAAATAAGTTGTATTATTGAATTTTTTCTATGGTTTTCTATGGTTATCTTTTATGCAATAACCACTACCTACTTAAATGTTTTTTTGATGAAATTCAGTGTAGTATGTATATTTTATGGTACTTTTTAGGGTTCCGTACCCAAACGGTGAAAACGGGACCCTATTACTAAGACTTCGATGTCTGTCCGTCTGTCCGTCTGTTTAGCTAGACTTCTGAAATTTTCTCAGATTGTGTATATCTGTTGCCGCTATAACAACAAATACTAAAAACAAAATAAAGTTTATTTTTAAGGGGGGCGCCCATACAAGAAATGTGATTGTTTTGGCCTTTTTTGCTCGTAATCATTAATGGTAACAGCTACGCACTTGAAATTTTCACAAAATCCTTAATTGTATTTGTACTTTAATAATTAATAATAAAATTAAAATAAAGTAAATATTTAAGGGGGGCTCCCATACAAAAAACACAATTTTTTGTCTACTTTCGCTCTATACCGGTACGGAACCCTCCGTGCGCGAGTCTGAATCGCACTTGGCCGATTATTTTCTATCAAAATGAATGTTGCCCGAACCCTCTAATATTTTTATCGAAGTCTTTTTATTTACGAAGTCTAGTCGTTACAAACATTGCTACGATGCATCTTAACTCTCAAGCTTATGAATAGTTAACACCCGTATTGAGTGAATGGAAGTGATATATTAATTATTTACAGAGTGCAGTAGAAAAGGCAGTCAAGGATGATCGAACGCCGCTCGATGGTCGACCCATGTTCTTATCGAAATACTCCGCTAAGAAAGGCAATCCTACATTCAAATACGCGACAGAGAAGGAACAGAATAAGTTGTTTGTGAGGAATCTGCCGTTCGCGCACTGCACCAAGGAGGCGCTAGCGAAAGTGTTCGACAAGTACGGCAAACTGAGGGACGTCCGAATCGTCACGTTCAAGTGAGTCTGATAATTTAACTTTAATTATATTCCCGATTAAATTATTAATGGAATATTGCTGAAAGTGGTTTATCTTTTCTTATTAATCTTGCAAAATTAAATAGCACACTAATTCAAACGAGCCATAATTATTATTAAAAAAAAGTATCATGATCTAAAGGTGATTTTATTTCAAATTGTCTTTGGACAGGAATTTGATGACACGTCAGCCAACCCAAAATTGAGTAACGTTTTGAACATCAACCATCATAAACTTGTCAGAAAAGATCTCGGAAACCGACCCGACCAACCGGATATTTCTTCTATTGACCCCGAGCTATTGACCCCGAGTGATAGGATTCTTTTATTGACCCAGAGCTATAACACAATATACTGTTTCAGAGACGGCAAACCCAAAGGTCTGGCGTACATAGAGTACGAGGACGAGAAATCCGCAGCGGAGGCTCTGTCCAAGACCAATGGCATGTTGCTCGGTGACCGCAATATTGACGTCGCGATTAGCGCGCCGCCGCAGCGCGCCGCGGAACCCGCGTCACTGGGACAACCGAAACGTGACGTTAGGGGTGGAATGTAAGTTTAACCTTATACGAAAGTGATTTTAAAGAAGAGAGAATAATATAAATATTGAGAAGTTACCGCTTACTATAGTCTGTTTGTTATAAGATGATATGCGTGACACATTATAATTGACAATAGTAGGGAAGTTACCACAAAAAAAATTTCGATAATTTAAAATTATCGGATCACTTCGTAAAGGAATTGCAATCGAAATTATCGATTTCGTACTGACGTTTCAGAGTGGCGCCGGCGATTTAAGATGACCGTCCTTTTTATCGATTTGATTTCGATTCAACAGTGTCAATCTCTATCGCCAAAAGTTTTCATGCATCTGACATTTTTCAAATATTTTCGTAACAATAATTTTATACTCCTATTTCACAGTTAATATTTATGATTTTATATTAATAAGTTAGCATTTAGGAAACATTTGTTTTTGTAGATGAAATGTAATTTATTACATTTTGATTTTTTTTGTTTTCTTGCAAAAAAATCCGTAACAACTAACAAGGAATATGAGAACTGTCAGCTATATCATCTTAGAACGCACAAACTATAGAGTGTTATTACTTATTAGTTATTAGGCAGTACTCAGTAGCTACGCGACGCAACACTACGTTCCATAGAATTGAAGTTTTTAAAACGTTTTACAAATGCATCGTGAGCTCAGAAATATAACTCAGTATACTGGCTAGTGTTAATGACGCAAAGAATCGACGCCATATTGTTGATTCGTTCCGAAATATACTGGCTAGTGCATTGATGTGTATGTCTTTCTTGAGATGTCATTATTGCAAATGTTACGCAAACCTGCACCGGTGCAATATAATGACATATAATGATGTTGGATTTATGACGTCATAAGCACTGGCCAGTATACTGAATCGTATTTCGGAACACACCCAGTCTCGATCTGTCATCGGCCTTTGAATCTGTTTCCCTGAAAGTGCGCGACGGACTAAATACCTTGTAGCATTTCTGTAAATATTGAAGTGAAACTTCTTTAGGCGCGTTGAGAGTAAAATTTCAAGGTCGCGTCATGGCGATACCGTCACGGAGTAATGCGTCGATTTTGACTAACCTTCACTTGTGACACGTGTGCTCGGCACACACGCTCTTTGTTAGGTTGTAGATATGCTATGTTTAAAAAGAAGTTTACTATAAAATTACCATAAGCAATTATTGTAATTTATACAGAAGTCAATAACATCTGTCTCTTTTACAGGAGGCGTACGCAGCTGAGCAACCTCATACCCAGCGTGCTACAGAAGCCGTCGACGAGCCAAGCGGCCAACGGCAGCACCAACGGCGCAGAGAAGAAAACACTCACCAATAGCGACTTTAGAAGTTTGCTACTTAAATAGTTCGTACATAAGTAGATATAAGGTAAAGTTTTCATTTTTATAATAGGCCAGTTGTATGCAGATTGAATGCATATTTTGAGCATTTGAGACTTTATCCATACTTAATGCAAAATATTTGATCTATTGAGAATTTATGCATAATGCAAGTTTCAATCACAACAAGTTTTTTTTTCTAATAATTCAATAAAGTATGAATATTTTGTGTGTATGAGTCTATGTGCATTATTTTTAAGAGGTGCCAGATCTCACTGTAGTTTTCGTATGAAATGATTGCGTGCCTAAATCTATATTCAAAGATTTGGAGTTCTTTAGTTATGGATAACATTATTCAGTTTTTTTTGTGTTCTACGAGTTATGAACTTATGACTATAACAGCTATTCGCTTTAAAATGGTCAAGCAATAAATAATATTATGTAGGCTTAAGTAAAAGTTTACAAAATATATAAAATAAAAACATTTAAAGGTGTATACTGTATGTATGTGGAACTACTCGCGCGAAACTCTAAACTCTAAAGTAATAATTACGATTAAAAATCTTACTGTTTGGCTTGTATTATAAAGCTTTTAATTATTGAATTATAGATATAAAAATATTACAAAAGCTGTATAAAGAATTAGCTATATTTTATACACATACAATTTGTATGTAGGTGTATTTAAGGTTAAGCAGAGGTTTTTATTGTATTGGAAGTTGGAACTATAAAAAGATACATAAGAAGTAACATTATTCATTTGTAGATCATATCAGAAGGATTTTTTTATAGTTTAATGTGTAATATACATTTGTTTTAAGTTTATTAAGACAGAAAAGATACAATCAACGTAATTAAGTCATATTTTGATATCTAAAGCAATTATCATGTACCCAGTACCCTTGACTTGTAAAGTTTTTTTTCGTATCGCAACAACGTTTTTTTTAAATAATTAGTTTTAAATTAAACAATATTTAGTTTGTACTACAGTCGTTTCGTTGATTAATAAACTTAAAGGTAAAGTTGTTAAATTATGTTTTATTTTTTAAATCTTACTGAATATTTTAAGAGCTAAAAAGAAAACTTATAGCATTCATTAGGGGCTATAAGCGCGTTATATTCTTCTATAAGTGGCAGTGTTGGTAATTATCCTATATATAAAAATGGATTTTCAAATGTTAGTCGCGCTAAAACTCAAAAACGGCTGAACGGATTGGGCTGATTTTAGTCTTAAAATATTCGTAGAAGTCCAGGGAAGGTTTTAAAGTGACACGAAGTTCACGGACAGCTAGTTAGCAATAATAATTAATTGTTAAATTCCCTTAAAGCAATAATTAAATTATTGTACTTGCTAAAAAATACGATTGCTAATTGTATTATCGTGCGTAGCAATGGTCTGCGATCACGATAAAAATCACGTCCGCGCTGTTTCGCACCGCGGTGCTAATTATTGTTAATGAATAGCTATTTTTCACTCGATGCGAAATAATACTCGACGCGAGCGGTGGGATGCGAACCGATAATTCACGATGCCGCGTTTTTAGCAAATAGCAAAGCAATAATATGTAGTTAGCATGCTGTGACATCAAAATTAGCATGTTAATGAAATTAATAGAAAATAGCATTAATTCCCTTCACCAATAAGTGGCTGCAAAGGAAAACTTTCCAACTGAGTGGGATAGCACGCTCAGTCAGGCCGAAGCCTACTGACATCATTTCAGACGTAGTATAAAGCGCACTCTAGACGGTAAGGCAGTATGACATGTCGATCGCGAAACGATCATGCGTGCATGTCATGCACATATTGCAGGACGAAAAATGGAACAACTTATCAATCAATGTACCATCGAGGAAATTGATTCCTAGGCAGTTGACAGACCACGTCACTTGGTTGAATCGTGTCAATTCAATGTTAAGGTGACGCCTTGATAATTTAGCTGTAGCGATGTCCATTTTTCTCAGCAATGACTAAAGCTAAGAAATTAAAGTTCACTGTCAGTATTCATCATGTCTTTGTCTTTGAATTACCCATAGCTTAACACGATTGGTCAACTTTTATAACACAGAATAATCAATCAAAAAGACCTACGTAAAAAAAGGGATTCCTATTTTGCCAACAGAGGAGAGTGATATACGCTTCCAAAATTTGTACATAAATTGGTTCTAGTATACACTTTAATTTGTCCATAGCTTTTATGAAATGTATTTATGGTTTATGAATTACGCGACAAAAACCATTTTGTCGCTACGCCCTTTCAATTTTTTGCTGTTCCATTGCTTGTTTTCTATGAGAGGCCGGGCCAGCCTCGCATAGAAAACAAGCAATCTAAAACACATCCAACACGGTTTTTTACTATAACATGGGTGATCTGTCGGCTGGGTTTGACGTAACGCGACCAAACTACGTAGGTCCACCATCTGCCTAATAATCAACTTCTCTGATAGTACAGCACTTAGTTTGCATGTCATTCGCATCAATTAATACAATAAACGATCATGCGTGCGTGCATGATAGTACGTAACGCAATTACCATGTGAACGGCAAGATGGGGACCCCCATAAATCTTGCCGTTCACAGAAACTTCGATAGCGCGATGCAGGATTGTTGCTCTTGTTGTGGGTACCGCCACACACCTAATGATTTTGAAGGCGGTGATAAAAAAAACGTGTTGTCAAAGCCCACAGCTTCCTTTTCGCGCGCTACAAACGATATTCTATCGCGTTGTGTGAAGTGTCCTAATTTCCATTCAAATTAACATTATCAATCTCGACGTCTGACGTTTTGAAGATTTTTAGCCAAGTATTTAGATTAATTATTACAGACGTAAATGAGTTGAAGGTCGACCTTCTGACTTCTATTGCGTGATTTGTTTAAGTGATAATAATAATTATAATATTATTGCTAGGGCTTCATAACCGGAACCTAACCAATAATTGACATCTTCATTGTCGCTTACGTTCGATTATATCACGTTCAGAAGTTAACTATAGGCTTCTCGTTCTAAGGAAAGTAAGAAAGCAGACGCCGAGCTAATTTCTACACATTGTATGGATTTTATTATTTCGTATGTTTGCAAGTCCAGAAGATAAAGGAATATAAAAAATGAATAAAAAAGTATAATACCGCATATTTTATTAACTTAAAAATTACAAGTTACAAAAATTAATGGTTTCTAATTTAAATAACCACAAAAAAACGATCACAGGCCTTGGTAGATAGGTCATTGACAATTTGACACACAGTTCATTACACTAAAATATTTTTTTATTACTCCTTTTTTAGGGTTCCGTAACCAAAGGGTAAAAACGGAACCCTATTACTAAGACTTCGATGTCTGTCCGTCTGTCCGTCTGTCTGTATGTCTCCAGGCTGTATCTCAAGAACCGCTATAACTAGACTTCTGAAATTTTCACAGATTGTGTATATCTGTTGCCGCTATAACAACAAATACTAAAAATAAAATAAAGTTTAATTTTTAGGGGGGCTCCCATACAAGAAACGTGATTTTTTTTGGCCTTTTTTGCTCGTAATCAATAATGGTAACAGCTACGCACTTGAAATTTTCACAAAATCCTTAATTGTATTTGTACTTTAATAATTAATATTAAAATTAAAATAAAGTAAATATTTAAGGGGGGCTCCCATACAAAAAACACAATTTTTTTGTCTACTTTCGCTCTATACCGGTACGGAACCCTTCGTGCGCGAGTCCGACTCGCACTTGGCCGATTATTTATTTATAACATTTTCTCTTCTGCCGATAGCCGATAAGTGATTTTCAACTACTCTACATTTTTTTAATATTTTCTGAGCAGCAACCTTGCCCCCGAAACTGATATCAAACTGACACCAAACTGATATGATTTTGATTTACGAGCCTGTTCGATATCAACCATAAAGTTAATATAGGTACCTAGGTATATTAACTTTATGATATTGCCAACAGTTTTTGACACTTTAGAATTAGACATCTAAATAGCGCTCGATCATGCTGCGGATCGATTCGGAAAATCAGGCTCATATAAGTCAAAATCGTATCAGTTTCGGGGGTAAGGTTCTAGTATTAATCTACCTAGCTAGCTAGTATCAGTCTACACTGAGATTTCTGAAAGTGCCGGCCATGCCCATGTGCTGTTCGTAGAATGTGTCCTTGGGCCGGCGCGCCTCGTCCGTCCGACCGCCCTTCATCTCGTGCCTGAGTGATATGAACTCGGGTGAGCTCAGCGCCTTGATGTGATCGTCTGCAAAATTATGTTAATTGTATAGTTATAGTTTTAAGGAAGTGAATCCCAATTGGAAATGTCACAGTGCTTCACTTTTTTTACGGTTGGTTCATTTGGATGTGCCTTAGATGGCTCCAGGAACTTTAACTCTTAGTTTTTTAAAACCAGTCAACGGATTTTAATGCTTTTCGGCTATAGACAAAATGATTAATGACAAAGGATGCAATGATATTTATAGTCTGGACGATAATAAAAAGTCAACTAGGTAACCGTACGTTGTAACAAACGGTTATATTAATGTAAACTGAGTAATAAGACGTATGCCATACTCCTGTTTTTCATGAACCTATCTTAACTAATTTTGTCACACACATGCTGTGATGTGATGTAATGATCAACCATCGCAGTACTGTCTTATATTTCTCTATGCTCCATTGTTTTTTTGCGGTTCGGCGTCGGTAACCAACGGCAAAAGGACAATAAGTTATAATTACCTCGAATATCCTCCATAGCCCTATCTTTCCCCCCGTACTCCGCGGGCAGGACGTGTCTCGGTATAAACTCATACACAGTATCCAGGGAGGTATGCACGTGGAAGCGGCTGGCGATCTTGTCGCTAACGAACTGCTTGATAAACGTCACCAGGATGTTGATTACGGGAGAATCGGTGAGGAAGTGGACCCCCTTCACTCTCATACTGAAACCTTCCTGGAATAGAAATAATATTAACTTAAAAAACTAAAAAAAAAACAGGCTTTTTTAATCTAACAAATGATAGGGACCGTGCAGAGCGACGACACTGCCACAAGTGGCGAATAGCCGAAACTTTTACTAAAATTTTACTGTCAAGCTCTAGTGAAGCTACGGAAAATTAGAAGATTTCTTAACAAATTCCGAGTATTTTCAAGAATTGAAATGTATTGTTGTATTCCCGGACTTAAAAGAAATATAAAGGCAAATCGAACAATGTAAAATTTTATTATTTTTCTGCCAAAATATTCGCATGGTTTTGCTTATTGAAAAACGAAAGAAATGGATAAAAGGCGGTAAAAATATACGTAAGTATTTAAAAAGTTCCATGAGTGTTATGCGTAGACTAGTAAAAACACTAAATTTTGTAGATTATAACCGTAAATTCATTTTTTATGAACACAATATGAACATAACCTATAACCATTGCTTTCTTTCAGTAAACATCCAAACTGGCTTCCATCTTAATTGATATACATACATAGGCACGGCTCATTTAATTGGCATAAAGTTGCATCAAAAGTAAGGATAATTTGGAAAAGTCCTGCCAGGAATTCAACACTGAGGATAGTATTGAACTTGAACCATCTTGTCAAAGTGTTGGTTCTCAAAAGGATGATTCTTCAAGTAAGAAAAAGATTAGTAGTGCAGTCTTTGTGTGTTATTTGAAGAATACATACCTAAATGGTGTTTACACTTATGAGATCCAGACTGAAATTAGTTAAAAATAGTGACAGACAAAAGTTGTGAAGATGGTATCGATCGAATCGCAGAAGGTTGAAATAAAAGCATTTATTTTAGTGAACTTGTTTTATTTTATTAATCCACAAGCATTTTCAGTAATTAATATAAGTATTTTTGCATAGCTTCATTATTTTATTGCAATATTTATCAAGTTTTTACTTTCTATGCTGATGGATGCTATTAATTACTTTTTCAGATATTTTCTTAGTTAACTAGATAAGCTTTATACATTTTTATTCACTCTTCCATTCTTTGTTTACGGGTAGAAAGTAGAAACCCTTAATATTATATTTAATATTATAAAAATATACTTAATATTATAAATGCGAAAGTGTGTCTGTCTGTTAGTACTTCACGCCCAAACCGCTAAACCAATTTTGCTGAAATTTGGTATGGATTTACTTTGAGCCCCGGGAAAGGACATAGGATACTTTTTATCCCGGGAAAATGTACGGTTCTCGCGCGATAAATGATTTTTGGCGCAACGGAGTTGCGGGCGTCATCTAGTCTTTAACTTTAATATTTCGATCGCGGATTCTTGGAAATCTGTCGTTGTTCTCGCGGCCGCATGTGGCCACTTGGGAGTGTAAGTATTATATCATTTTATAGTGTAAAACATAAAAAAACACTCATAAACTAGCCAGGGTCAAGGAGAATGCGAAGTCAAAGTCACTCACAAGTTACGTCTTTTACTCGCATCGCGGCGCTGCTGTCGAATTACGACGCCCTCTATAGTTTCTGCACGGTCCCTATTGCGTTGTCATTAGCTCATAATACGTTAAATTCGGTTAAAATAAATAGCACTTACGAGTATGATATCGATGAAAATTTTAAAGTCTGCCATGTTTATGGACTTGGAGAAGGACACGGGGTGGCTACCGCGCCAGTCCGCTAGGTAGATCAGCCCGTTGTTGTAGTCGAAATACTGCAGGTATTCACAAGTCTGAAACAAGTTCGACACTAAAAATGCTGACATGGTATCAGTTTTCGGCCTTAAATGAATGTAAAGCTTTTGTGGCCTGTTTTTTAGTTTTTTCTACAAAGGTTCCAGAAAGTTCCTTGCCCGATTCACGTAAACAAGTAAACAAGGGTTCGACTTTTCTAGAAAGTGCGCGCAGGTAGGTATAAACAAAACATACGCCTAACGCCATCTAGAATTGAATAGGGTCGCTTGTCTTAATTCCCCGAGTTGACACTAGATAGCACTACGTGTCTGTATCCGTAACAATACCCTCGTTGTGTGTGGATATTATTAGTATGGACTATGGTCTATGGATAGTCATGAAAGGCTTATAATCAGCTGCAGTGGACGGTAGATATACAGGTAGGTAGTATAGTAATACCTTAAAAATAAGAAAAAATCATGAGACAGAGGATTTAAGAAAAATCGTTATTGATATTCAGACTTCTACTGCAAAAAGAAGTGAGATCCCATCAAAAACATCCTGTAAAAAACCAAGTCTCGCAACTCAGTTTTTCTACCGTAAAAAATTGTGAGATCCATGTAAGTAATACCGAGTCGGTTAATTTATTCAGTCCCTACTTAAGGGACCTTCTGTCTTAAGTTATTACGTAGGTTATTACTTATTATCATATCAATATTATAAAGATTGTATTGATATAATATGTAACAGAAGGTCCCTTAAGTAGGGACTGAATAAATTAACCGACTTGGTATTACATGGATCTCACAATTTTTTACGGTAGAAAAACTGAGTTGCGAGACTTGGTTTTTTTACAGGACGTTTTTGATGGGATCGTGTTTTCCGTTAGGGCTTATAGGCTAATATCAGATAAATATACAATGATTAAATAAACCTCTATGTCATTTAAGTTAATCGTCTTCCGGGATCGTAATACTTATTAGAAGACACAGCAAAATTTGGCAGTCGGCTCTTAATCATTAATCAATTGATGTTAAATAGATAAACTCCTGTCAAAGAAATCTAAGAAACCGGTCAATAATGATCGTTGCAATTCAGAATTGAGGACTAGGAAGAAACTATCTATACTTACAGCGAGATGAAGGGTTACATATTGATGGGCTATAAGCGAGTTACTCTCAACATCCTTCCCCTTGAACAAACAGACTCGACTGTGGTCGGGCGTCATTGTCGGGAGGAGAACATCCATCCTGAAAATTAAAATGACGTTATTTTGCTGCACCAAAACTTGAACATAGGTGATAGGTAGTTATCAAAGCTTTTTATTTTTTACTAGATGACGCCCGCAACTCCGTTGCGTCAAAACACGTTTTTATCGCGCGGGAACCGTACATTTTTCCGGGACAAAAATTATCCTATGTCCTTTCCCGGGACTCAAAGTATCTCCATGCCAAATGTCAACAAAATCGGTTCAGCGGTTTGGGCGTGATGAGGTAATAGACACTTTAATTTTTCCGCCCCTATGTACCAACCCCCCCCCCCCTATGAAGTCTATGATGTCTCCTCGCTTTGACTAATAACCGAAATTACATTAGAGTAAAGTACATATTTTCTGATAATTGAGTTCGAGTATATATTCTGTGGTTCGAGTGACATTCTACAAGTAACAAGGAGAACGGCCTTCGCGCCGGCTCAGGTAACTCGCGCGGGTAACCTCCACCAAGTTAGCACTAAGGGGCAAGGGCTAAGGCTTTACATAATAATAATTATAGGTCTCCACTAATATTATCTTACAAATATAATAATAAAGTAAAGATGTTCCTAACTTGGTAAAACAAACGATATTATAACAGACTTTAAGGGACTGTTTCACCACTTCCTGATAAGTGCCGAATAGGCTATCAAGTATCAACCAATTAACTTGACAGATGAAATATGGAGAATCTGTCAAAAAAGTTGTGAATAGCCTATTCGGCACTTTATCAGAAAGTGGTGAAAGTACAGGCCCTAAGTCTAAGAGAAAGTTGTGCTTCTAAATTCTAAAATATACGAAATTATAAAGATCGATACCAATGGGTATAAAGGTACGCGACTTCTGTAAAATATGAGTATTACGTAAACCTACTCAAATTTTTAAAAATACCCTCTTACACCCACTATACACTTGACTATAATAATTATTAGTGTGTATTATACAGTACACACGCCTGTTTTCTACTAGGCCGTGCTAGAAAACCGGCGTACTCGTGTTACAAAGTACAAACTCCTAGCGCGCAATTATTGCAGAACTTTCCAGGAAACAAAAAAATTACTTACAAAGAGTCTCGCACAGTTTTGTCCAACTCATTGGCGTCTTTCACCTCGAAGTAGTCGGGTACCAGGGTCCGGAGCGTGCAAATCTTGTCCAGCTTCTTCTTGGCTTTCTCTACGGAACCCTTGTTGTGTATAAGTATTCTCTCCAAGTATTCTCGGGCTGTAAATTAAATACATTAGGTATAGGCAATGCATTTCGAGTTTTAAAACTCTACATAGAGAGTACCCGATTATTA
Organism: Plebejus argus; assembly: GCA_905404155.3. Lineage (NCBI taxonomy): Eukaryota > Metazoa > Arthropoda > Insecta > Lepidoptera > Lycaenidae > Plebejus > Plebejus argus. The sequence continues at coordinate 5,333,647 of FR989933.1, forward strand.
CGAAGCCAAAAGGGAGGTGGGTGGGCATTTGACTATATGATTTGGGATAATATTATTAATTATTATGATTGTTTATTTCAATTTTAGTGCCTAAAGTGATGCTATTTTAAAGGCATTCAATAGATTTTAAAAGTATTATTTGTAGCAGGTCTCTTTTTGTAGATAAAATAGCACAAGCAATTATACTAAAGCACAGAATAGTATATTAGTACTAAAGTAAAAATGCGTAGTCGTGTAAAATTTTTTGATGGCAAATATTTTTATTTAAATGTTATCATATTATTATTCTAATTTAGAAGTTTCATTAATTTTGGTAAACAGACAGAATTTAACCCTATTAGTCAGGGTGCCCTAGAACAAATTTTTTTGTGATTACTAACAAGCAAATTTTTTGTGAGTAGCTACATTTTGATAAGACGAACAACATTTTTTTTATTTTCGAAATATCTCGAAAGTGGTAGCTAACAGAGATAGAAAGAATTTCATACTTTGACTTGATGGTCATAAAAATATGGATTGTTTTATTTGTCGGACAAGGTTACTCTTAAATTATATAACTACTAGCTGTCCCGGCAAACGTTGTTTTGCCATTTAAAGTATAATATTTTCTACATCATCAGTTGATACATGTTTTACCCCCTCTTTTGTCCCCTAAGAGGGTGTGGGGGGGGAAGGTCATACACCAGATGTTAAGTTGAAAAACACAGTTAATACCTAATATGAAGTAAGTCCACTAAAGAAAAAAGTTGTATACAAAATCTGACCCCTCCTTGGTCCCCAGAGAGGGTTGAGAGGGGAGGGCCCCGGGGAGGATTTTTATACACCAGATGTTGAGTTGGAAGAAGACAAATATAATATATCTGTGAAAACCGTATGCAAATCTGTGAAAACCGTATGCAAATCGGATCAGTAGTTTTCGTGTTAAAGAAAAAAGTTTGATACAAAATCTGACCCCCTCTTTTGTCCCCTTAGAGGGGTGGGGGGAAAAAATTTTATACATCAGATGTTAAGTTGGAAGAAGATAAATATATCTGCGAAAACCACATTCAAATCGGATCAGTATTTTTCGTGTGATGCTGGAACAAACATACAGCCAGACAGAAAGAGTGACAGACAGACAGACAGACAAAAAACTAACCACATTTTTGGCTTCTATAGCGATGTAGTGACAAAGGTGTAATTTCGGTTGTCATTTCATATCTTTTATGTACAGAATTTTCATTTCTACAACAGAATATTGTCTTCCTACCGCACGCGCTTTGGTGACGCCCACTATCGTAATATTTTAATTTCGCCATAATTTCAAAACCAAACGTCCAATTTTAATCATTCAAAGACCAAATATTATCTACATAAACTGTACTTAGTGATAAAATAATTTATTTTGATAAGGATTAATAGCGTGAGTAAAATATATCCGTTTAAATGTAGTCAAAAAAAAATCTGGATTTTTAAATAAATAAATGGCTATTGTGCCTCACTCGACATAGATAGGTATAGTGTGTCGCGGACTTTTTTGTAGATATAAATTATAAGATCTACAATTACTTAGAACATTTTATGGTTCTATCTTTTATAGTTTAGGCAGCGTACGCAAAATAAGTAACTTTTCTAGCTGATTTTTTACACCTTGCGTCCGAAAAACTCAAATATCTTACGGAACCCTACTTTTTTCCAAAATAAAATGTAGCCTATGTTCAGCAGAAATAATGTAGGATTCCAATGGTGAAAAAATTTTTCAAATCGGTCCAGTAGTTTCGGAGCCTATTCGACTCAAACAAACAAACAAACAAACAAACAAACAAACAAACAAATCTTTCCTCTTTATAATAGTAGTGTAGATTAACCTACCAATACACAAAAAATTTTAGGGTACAGTAGTCAACCAAGTTTTGTTGAAAACAAATCTTCGCAAATTGTCGTAATCATGGAAACACCCGAATTTATAAAACGTAAGAGCCCCAAATAATGCTTTTGCATTTTGCACCTTGTTCGAAAGAAATAGAAGTAAATATCATTTTAATTGTCTCTATTTTTTGGCGCATGTGCCACTAGTAATCACAAAAAAATTTGTTCTAGGGCACCCGTACTATATGATATTCTATTAAAAAATAGACACATTTAGATTGTTTGTATTTTTTGTTTAAATAGGCTTTGAAACTACTGGGTCGATAGTTTGATAAAAGAGGTACGAAAACCAAATGAGACCAGAGACAATCTTACGAGATTTCTTAGTATTAAAAATATAGTGGTACCTATTTTAATTAAAGGCAAGAGAAATATTAATCAAGATAGCTACTAATAAAATCAATCTATAGCAAAGGCTTGTACTTACGAAAATCCTTTTTCACAAAATGCTCCTGTTTCTTCATCCATTCTTCCAAAATCTGTAGGGCTTCGGTCATCCGCGCCGGAGTATCAAAACCATATTGTTTTCGAAGTGTCTCTAAAGTGTCCGAGTTAAATTTTAAAAAACCATCATCGCGTAAGGCCTCCATAATTATTATTGATGAAATAAACCGAAGAACGAAGCCACACTGTTATTTAAAACTTACTTCAAGGAAAACCCAACAGGTATTTTAATGGCTCTGCCACACCGAACACTGAGTCGCCGCCGCGCACCAAACGCGTTATTTTGTATATTTTATTACATTAATTAATAATAATTAATAACACACAAAATTACGTATTCAATTAAAACATTGTTAGGCAAAGCATCATATTTTACTTTTGAGGAATGAAATAATATTTAAAATTCTGTTTTACTAATTACAGTACTTTTAGTTATGATTAATATCCATCTTGAATATACATAATTAAATACAGTAATTAACGACCTCTGTGGCTCAGTTGGTTCATATATATTTCATAAAAATAAACCTTATTGCTGCTGCGGAACCCTTCATGGGCGAGTCCAACTCGCACTTGGTCGCTTTTTTTGAACCTTCATATAATTGGTTTCCGTTGTAGCAGATAGTTCATATTTTCAGGATATGATGTCATCAATAGACTTATTAAGCATACAAAGTCTCAATGGAATAGCTCTTATACTTTAGATTTTATAGATACTTATCTAAAATACGCCGATTTCGTCACTGACACACTGATGGTGATCAAAATGTTTGGCTACTTCCTGAAGTGCTAGAAAGCTGAAATTTGGTATGTAATCTAAGTTTAGTATACAACCAACAAAAAAATTCAAAAACTAGTAACTTTCACCCCCCAACCCCTAAAATGGGGGAGGTGGATGTTTTCCCTGGTACAACGGAAACCAAATCTATAAGAGTTGGTTTCCGATGTACCAGATAGTTTATATTCTCAGGATATGATGTCAATAATAGACTTATTAAACACACAAAGTTTCAATTGAAAAGCTTTTATACTTACTTTAAATTTTATTGATATCTAAAATAGCTTTTATACTTTAGATTTTACAGATACCTATCTAAAATACGCCGATTTCGTCAATGACACACTGATTATCATCAAAATGTTTGGCTACTTCCTGAAGTGCTAGAAAGCTGTTTGGTATGTAATCTAAGTTTAGCATACAACCAACAAAAAAATTCATAAACTAGTAATTTTCACCCTCCAGCCCCTAAAATGGGGGAGGTGGATGTTTTCCCTTATAGAGTTGGTTTCCGGTGTACCAGATAGTTTAGGTATATTCTTAGGATATGATATCAATAATAGACTTATTAAACACACAAAGTTTCAGTTGAAAAGCTTTTATACTTACTTTAGATTTTATTCATATTTAAAATCTAAAATATACCGATTTCGTCTGACTCACTGACACACTGGTGATCATCAAAATTGAATGAAATTTGGTATCTAATCCAAGTTTAATATACAAGCAACAAAAAAATTCATAAACTTATAACTTTTGCCCCCATCCCCTAAAAGGGGGGGGGGGTTATATTAGACTTTTACCAATCTTATGAATTAGGATATAAGAGTTTACACGGGACTGCAGACAGTAAGTGAAAAACCTTTAAGTAAGTACTTACTAAAAGAACCAACTTACAAAAAGAACTGAAATCCCACCAAAACATTTCATGTAAAATGTTGCCGAGATAACCACATAAGGTTTACCCTGTGAAAAAGATATGAGATCTCATGATTTGTCTCTACAGATGTTGACCCTGACCCTACCTAACACCCTAAGTGTCATTACTAACATAGTTAATAAGTCAATACTAACCTCTACCTTCCCCTCTAGCTGGAAAACAGCCTTGATAAAACCTATACCTAAGAAACCTAACCCTACTTCCCCCTGTGAACTCCGGCCCATCAGTATTTTACCCTGTCTCTCGAAAATAGTGGAGAAAGCTGTATATAACCAGGTTATTAATTACCTTGAGTCAAATAATATACTACCCAAGTATCAATCTGGTTTTAGACGGAAACACAGTACAGCTACAGCTCTTTTGGATGTAATAGATAACATTATTTCTGCTCAAGATCAGGGCATGGGTACCATATTAGTTTTACTTGACTATTCCAGGGCGTTCGATACTGTAAATATACCACTTCTTCTTTCAAAACTGTCTTATTATGGTTTTGAACCATCTGTTGTTCAATGGTTCCGTAGTTACCTAACAGGTAGGTCACAAATGGTAGAAATCACAGCTAGTAATGGTACCAAGACTTACTCTGATCGTGCTGAGGTAAATCAAGGTGTACCCCAGGGGTCTATACTGGGCCCTTTGTTATTCGTGCTATTTAGTGCAGATTTGCCTCAAAAGGTGGTCCATTGTAAGCACCACATGTATGCGGACGATACACAAATTTACCTCAGTTTTGACCCACAGGATACAGAGGCAGCTGTTACAAAGCTAAATGCTGATTTGGAGCGTATATCGGAATGGTCTAAGTCTTGCGGATTGGTCCTTAATCCTACTAAGACTAAATTTATGGTTTTAGGCTCTAAGAAACAGGTTGCTGACATTATAGACAAAAAACCAGCTATGTCGATATTTGGAGAAAAGATCGAACGTGTAAATGTTGCTCGTAATCTCGGGGTTGTAATGGATTCGCATCTCAAGTTCGAACAACACATATTAGAGGTTGTCAGTACCTGTTTCTTCCGTCTTAAAAATCTCTACAACTTTAGGCCATACCTCAATGAGGACATGCGGATCAGACTCTGTGAGACACTTGTGCTATCAAAGTTGAACTATGCGGACACTGTTATAGGTCAAAACTTACTTGCCAGAACTGAAAAGCTAGTGCAGAGAGTCCAGAATGCTTGTGTACGATTTTGTTTTACAGTTCCTCCTCGAGCTCATGTAACACCCTTCATTATTAATGCGAACCTTCTCAAGATGAAGGAGCGGAGGAAACTACATTTTGCGTCACTGCTTTTCGACATTATAATCACTCGTACGCCTTCTTATCTATATGAGAAACTATCTTGGGCCAGTGATTTTAGTAAACGAACCAGAGCCTCCCAGTATCAGATCACGATTCCACGCCACAAGACTGCAGCATTCCGTGGCTCGTTTAAGTATGCTGCCTCCCGCTGCTGGAATAACCTTCCACCTCCTCTTAGGGCGCTGAAATCAAAAAATTCGTTCAGTCGTCACTATAAGACTCACCTGCTTAAGACTCAAAAAGAAGTTATACATACCTGAGGTTTATGCACCACGATCTGCAAGTAAGGTTATCCAATGGCGGGACAATCTTCCATGTTTCCTTGTGCGTGTTTTATATGATTATATTTGTCCAGTATCCACCTATTACTATCTTAACTTTTTCATTTTGATTATTGTGTTGTAAATAGTTAATATATTAGACTAATTAGCACCATAACAATAATTCTTATGCCACGTCACAAACTTTAAAATGATCCATGTGTTTTCTAATTATTATTATTTTTTTTTTCCATCCATAGAATATAGAACCCTGTTGTCAAACCACATGTCAAACATTTTTTTTTTTCTTCTTTCCTGTTATGTATATATAGGCAATAACTTCTATTATGATTTACACCTGTTTTATTAATATAATTAGTATTAGATTTAATTAGTATTAGTATGTAAGTACCTAGTCTTAATGTTGTTTTCCCTACTTGTTATGTGGTGAAGTCACTCTTTGGCCCTAGCAGAATACCAGTGCAGTGGGCTCGCCTGCTGCGTATAGCTGAGCTGGGGCCAATTTTGACATCACATAATATATACAAATCTAGCTTTTATGTCCTTTATTATTATTATTACTATTTCTTCTGTTTTGTGTATGTTGTGTGTGGACAAAATAAACGTATTCTTATTCTTATTCTTATTCATGTGGAGCCAAGCTTCTGAATCTACTGGCCTAACTCTACCGACCCTAACTTAAACAAATTCTATATTTTAGTAAATATGTATGGCTCGGCTGTTCGTTACTAACTTCAGATCAGAAACTAAATATTCGCATCACCTCCGCAACGGTAGCGAAACAGCTGAGCCATACATATTTACTGATATGTAGAATTTGCTTAAGTTAGGGTCAGTAGAGTTAGGCCATGTAGATTCAGAAGCTTGGCTCCACATGAGATCTCATATCTTTTTCACAGGGTAAACCTCATGTGGTCATCTCGGCAACATTTTACATGAAATGTTTTGGTGGGATTTTTATTTAAAAATCTTGAATTTTTTTTGGAGTACATTTAAATTCGTTTGTTTTACTTATGCTATTAATCCTTATCAAAAAAAATTATTTCATCACTAAGTAAGTAAATATTACGATAGTGGGCGTCACCAAGGCGGGATGGTTTTTTCTTTAACACGAAAACTACTGATCCGATTTGCATACGGTTTTCACAGATATATTTGTCTTCTTCCAACTCAACATCTGGTGTATAACCCCCAACCCCCCCCCCCTAACCCTCTGGGGACCAAAGAGGGGGTCAGATTTTTTTTTCTTTAGTGGGCTTACTTCATAATATTATTAACTGTGTTTTCCAACTTAACATCTGGTGTATAACATTTTCCCCCTCCCCTCTTAGGGGACAAAAGAGGGGGTAAGATATGTACCAACTGATGAAGTAGAAATACTTTAAATGGCATAACAACGTTTGCCGGGACAGCTAGTAGATAATATTTTATACTTATTATTAATTTTTGCGCTATTCTGAAGTGCAACTTATGTGACCCCTACAATCTACATGGCGTGTGACGTGTATGAAACCAGCTTAACGAGTTTTTGTGGCGAATTTTCATCAGTCAAAATTATAACGAGTTCTTCGATTTGAGTTGATTTTTGAACATTCCTAAATCCTATGATAAATCGTATCGCATTAATCTGTATGATAGAGCCTTTAATCGCTCTGAAGTTTTGGCTTGCACGTAACTTGCCATAAAACGAAATGCAATGAGCATGTTATTATGTAACACTATATATATATATATATATATATATATATATATATATATATATATATATATATGCAAATAAACTAGATACAGTCGTAGACAGGTTTGATGTGATTACTGATTAGTGATTACACATCGCATGACCACATTTGAGCTCTATTGCCGACACATAGGTTTTGATAGAAGATCATAGAACCGATTTTGATAAAATTTTGTATGGAGATACTTTTTATCCCGGAAAAATATACGGTTCCCGCGCGATAAACTAATTTTGGTGCAACGGAGTGGCGGACGTCATGTAGTTTTCTATATTAACATCACTAGCTGTCCCGGCAAACGTTGTTTTGCCATTTAAAGTATTTCTACTTCATCAGTTGATACAAAATCTTACCCCCTCTTTTGTCCCCTAAGAGGGGTGGGGGGAAAAATTGTTTACACTTGATGTTAAGTTGAAAATACAGTTAATAATATGAAGTAAGTCCATTAAAGAAACTGACCCCCTTTTTGGTCCCCTTAGAGGGGTGGGAATATCTGCGAAAACTGTATGCAAATCGGATCAGTAGTTTTCGTGTTAAAGAAAAAAGTTTGATACAAAATCTGACCCCCTCTTTTGTCCCCTTAGAGGGGTGGGGGGAATTTTTTTTATACACCAGATGTTAAGTTGGAAGAAGACAAATATATCTGCGAAAACCGCTTTCAAATCGGATCAGTAGTTTTCGTGTGATAGTGGAACAAACATACAGACAGACAGACAGACAAAAAACTAACCACATTTTTGGCTTCTATACATAGACTTATATATCTTCTATATCTTCTATAGCGATCTAGTGACACCCCCCGCTTATTATTTTTTGAATATCTTTAATGTACAGAATTCACATTTCTACAGTTTTATTATATGTAGATATAGATAATGTAGGTATATCAGTTGACAATATGTATGATTCTAAGATATAAGATATTTAGGGTCCTCTGTATGTTCATTGATCAATGCCACTACATCCTTATACCTTATGTAGATGCTAAATCCTATCTAACGAGATAAGACAAAAATCCAGTACTGCAAGATGATGATGATGGTTGTATAAACTACTTATAAATTATAATATTGCTTTTTGCCGTCCTTTATAATAGGCTCACAAATTCAAATTCTGTGAAAATGCTAATTCAAGAATGATTTTATTAATAATTTACCCCATTGTTTTCCTCAACGCATAATATCCAAGTAAATTGGTTTGTTTGTATTAGTTTAATAGTAATATTCAGGTGTGAATCCCCGAAATGCTTGTTCGGTATGTTTTTCTTAAGATTTTGTTTGTCGACGTGACGTTTGGGTTGACGACATGACAGCAGACAGACCGAGAGTAGGGCCCGCTTACTGACGATATAAGGACAAGAGTTTGACAAGAGTTGCGTGCGTCTAGTTTTTAAAAAATTGTCGATATTATGCATTTCCCATCCCTATTATTATATCTTTGTAGTGCTTGAACAGGTCTGGTAAACCTGGTGGTAAATCTCTTTTTTTTTTAAAAAGGCATCAAATTTCTTTCCGATTCCCGGGCGAAGGTAGTTTCAAATAGGTCCACTAATGAACTTAAATAATTACACGCGGATTCATTCAATCCTAGCCTTGTTGATCCTGGGTTCATATTTCTATGAACGGGTTTCACCGGGCCATTAAGACCTCGTTCGCATACGATGAAAACTTACTACCAGATGCTAGGTACAAAAAATCAGTCTCGCAGTTAAGGTGTTACTTAAGAGTTAAGACTGCCCCTGTTCAAAGAGGATATTATACACTTCGTAACAAGTAACATCCCTGTTGAAGTCATTTTTAGTTAGCGATACCGTGTTATATTAAAGAAATGGGCCTGCTAAAACAGTACCTCTACTTGCCAGTTATGTATAGGGAGAACTATATTTTTCAAGGGGGGCTCCCATACAAAAAACACATTTTTTGCTCTAATTTGCTATATAATGGTACGGAACCCTTCGTGCGCGAGTCGAACTCGCCGATTATTTTTTGTCGTGTACGCACACGACTATTAGATATAACAATAGTAAGTACAAGGAGGAACGCAACAATGTTTTATATATTGTTTATACATTATCTTTATGTTAAACCAAGGGTTTAATTATGTTTATCATGTTATTACTGTTTTTTGTGCATATTCTAGGTGTCTTCTGATAAAATATGTCTTGCAACAAAAACGTGTCAGATGCGCATACCAACACGTGCTTTGGAGTTCCGTGTTGATTTTTAGGGTTCCGTACCCAAAGGGTAAAACGGGACCCTATTACTAAGACTTCGATGTCTGTCCGTCTGTCTGTCTCCAGGCTGTAACTCAAGAACGGTAATAGCTAGAGAGTTGTAATTTTCACAGATTGTGTATATCTGTTGCCGCTATAACAAAGACTAAAAAGTAAATACAAAATAAAATAAATATTTAAGGGAGCCTCCCATACAACAAACGTCATTTTTTTATCCTTTTTTGCTCTATAACAATAATGGCAACGGGTTAAGGTACTAGAATTTTCCACAAAATCCTTAATTATACTTGTACTTTAATATTTAATAATAATATTAAAATAAAATAAAACTTAAGGGGGGCTCCCATACAAAAAACACAATTTTTGGTCTAATTTTGCTCTATAATGGTACAGAACCCTTCGTGCGCGAGTCAAACTCTCAATAAACCTTATTGCTACTGCCGAACCTGTCATGGGCAAGCCCAACTCGCACTTGGCCGATTTTTTTATTTCTATAATTTGGTGCAGGTTTGTTAAAAAAAAAGCGGCCAAGTGCGAGTTGGGCTTGCCCATGACAGGTTCCGCAGTAGCAATAAGGTTTATTTTTATGAAATTGAAAAGTTATTGGTTTATTTTTAAATTTTTTTTCGTTGATTTAATGAAAGTTAAATTAAGGTTTAAGGCCGTCACAGACTTAGCTATAATATATATTAATATATTTAAAGCTAGGCATATTACTATATATTTTCTATACAATTTTCGCGTGACCACACACTCAGCTATAATATATATTTCTGGTCTCAGTGTGTTTAGTACGGTATATTAATATATATTATAGCTAAGTCTGTGACGGCCTTTACCATTTATGACGTATAAAAAAACTACTTGCTTGCTAAGTTCAAACCAATTTTTAACCGACTTCCAAAAAGGAGGAGGTTATATGCTCGTCTGTTTATATTTTTTTTGTATGTTCAACGATCACTATACCGTTTGTGGACCGATTTTGAAGATTTTTTCGCTATTATATCGGGTTCAATCCAAATTTGGTACTATGTTCATAAAAAAGGTGACTTGATGGGATCTATAAGTAATCGAGGGAATTCCTCGCTATTTTTACTAAAATCCCATTTATCTGGATGATATTGTGATTTCGATTCATAATCAGAAGTATTTCAAATGGAAACTTATAGTGATTTTGGACAAATAATGAAGTATTCCAAGTAAATCTTACCAAAAAGTCAGATTTTGTACCAAGATATACCATGGTTCGAAGGTGGTGAACAGATCTCCGGCCTCCTTATAGATACATATGTTTGGGGGTTTCGACGTTGTTCTAAGAATTGAAGGCATATGCTAATGGCACATTAGGTTAATCATTAATCATTATCATCGTCTCTACCCTTACATCTTGCAACATGACATCATAACTCTAACATGATATTATTAGTGTTTTTCATAGTTTTTTATATCGAGACAGATAATAATATTATCTTTGATCATTATTCCGCCTTTGTGGACCGATTTCGAAAATTCTTTTGTTGTTGTATAGGGTATAATCCGAATTTGGTGCAATTATTACGAAGGTAATGGAGATGATCTCATGATGGGATCCATGAGTAATCGAGGGAACTCTTGAAAATGTATATGGAAACGTATGATGATTTCGGTAGATATCGATTTTATTAGAAGTATCTTAAGAATATGCTATCAAAAAGTAAGATTTTGCACCAAGATATACCATGGTTCCGAAGGTGCTAATAGAACTTCGGATTCCTTGTAGATACAAGTTTGGGAGTTTCGGCGTTGTTTTAAGAACTGAAAGCATGTGCTATTATGCAAGTTACATTCATCATTATCCTCACTATCACCACACCATGCATCATCAAATTATGACCCAATTTTTGGTACTTTTCATCGTCTTTAAAATCAAAACTTGCGTTTGTCGAGCGATTTTGAAAATTATAATGTTTCAAAGTAAATAATTAATAATAAAAATTAGTGTAAGATGTACCATAGTCCTAAGGTGCTAGGAGAACTCCGGATTCTTTATAGATATAAGTTTGGGGGTTTTTACTAGATTACTAAAAATAGTGAAATTATTATTATTTTTAAAACATAGTACTATTTCAACGTAAAAACTAAGTACAAGAATTAAATTTAAGTTTTTATAAAATATGCAAATATTATACTTACCTACGTGAATCTGAGCACGAGGTTCATAAAAACATCCACTCAAAATTACTTAATTTATACTAATTACTAGGTATTTATATATTTTACTATTTATATTATGCTATATTAGCAGGAGGTAAATTAGTTTTTCTAAACTAGAAAATAATAAAATTCAACGAAACATATTATAGGTAGGTACCTATTTACCTAGCACTATTCAAAAACCAAAATATTATGTACTAGCTGTCCCGGCAAACGTTGTTTTGCCATTTAAAGTATATTTTCTACATCATCAGTTGATACATTTTTTACCCCCTCTTTTGTCCCCTAAGAGGGTGTGGGGGGGAAGGTCATACACCAGATGTTAAGTTGAAAAACACAGTTAATACCTAATATGAAGTAAGTCCACTTAAGAAAAAAGTTGTATACAAAATCTGACCCCTCTTTGGTCCCCAGAGAGGGTTGAGAGGGGAGGGGGGGGAGGATTTTTATACACCAGATGTTGAGTTGGAAGAAGAAAAACATAATATATCTGTGAAAACCGTATGCAAATCTGTGAAAACCGTATGCAAATCGGATCAGTAGTTTTCGTGTTAAAGAAAAAAGTTTGATACAAAATCTGACCCCCTCTTTTGTCCCCTTAGAGGGGTGGGGGGAAAGAAATTTATACACCAGATGTTAAGTTGGAAGAAGATAAATATATCTGCGAAAACCACATTCAAATCGGATCAGTATTTTTCGTGTAATGCTGGAACAAACATACAGACAGACAGAAAGAGTGACAGACAGACAGACAAAAAACTAACCACATTTTTGGCTTCTATAGCGATGTAGTGACAAAGGTGTAATTTCGGGTGTCATTTCATATCTTTTATGTACAGAATTTTCATTTCTTCAACAGAATATGTCTTCCTCCCGCATGCGCTTTGGTGACGCCCACTATCGTAATATTTTAATTTCGCCATAATTTCAAAACCAAACGTCCAATTTTAATCATTCAAAGACCAAATATTATCTACATAAACTGTACTTAGTGATGAAATAATTTACTTTGATAAGGATTAATAGCATTAGTAAAATAAACACGTTTAAATGTAGTCGAAAAAAAAATCAAGATTTTTAAATAAAAAAATGGTTATTGTGCCTCACTCGACATAGATAGATATAGTGTGTCGCGGACTTTTTTGTAGATATTTATAAGATCTACAATTACTTAGAACATTTTATGGTTCTATCTTTTATAGTTTAGGCAGCGTACGCAAAATAAGTAACTTTTCTAGCTGATTTTTTACACCTTGCGTCCGAAAAACTCAAATATCTTACGGAACCCTACTTTTTTCCAAAATAAAATGTAGCCTATGTTCAGCAGAAATAATGTAAGATTCCAATAGCAAAAGAATTTTTCAAATCGGTCCAGTATTTTCGGAGCCTATTCGACTCAAACAAACAAACAAACAAACAAACAAACAAACAAACAAACAAAAAATCAAATCTTTCCTCTTTATAATAGTAGTGTAGACTTATTATGTAAATTATATTGTTGCGAATTGGCAGGCACATTAGATAAAATTAGGATTTATTGTTTACGTCAACTTCCGAAAAAGTAAAGAACAGAAAAACAAGATTTGGATTTGTCAGACTTTGGAAACGAAACGAGAATGTCGTGTCTAAAATAATATTTGTTCCACTGAACCTGAAATAAAGAAAATATGTACTGCTTTGTGTGTGTTTTCTTCTACAACAAAAAGTGGCGACCGTGTGGCAAGGAACAATAAGAAAAAAGTAGTTACGATACGAGATTGAGACTGAGGTTATTAATATTAGAAGAAACCAAGAAACTATAAGGTCTCAAATAAGACTACTTAGTTAGACACGAACACGAAATCGGTAATTATGATGTAAAAGATGCCGATTTTACAATTTCTTTCGTCGAAAGCAAATGAGGCAAGACTGGGTGATAAAATACGAGACGCCATCTTGCAAGACTCAGAATGCGAAGGTCTGACCGTCTGACCATTAAATTCGTCGAGAGCCAAAATTACCAGCTAGTGGCAAATAACAAAAAAGCGCCGAAGATCGTACCAAGAGAGGAGCAATGAACAACTTAGAAGAGACGACAACCCAAAATTCAAGAATTCCTTTTGTGTCTCCCCGGGAGTGTGTTGCGAATTGGCAGGCACATTAGATAAAATTAGGATTTATTGTTTACGTCAACTTCCGAAAAAGTAAAGAACAGAAAAACAAGATTTGGATTTGTCAGACTTTGATTTGAAAACGAAACGAGAATGTCGTGTCTAATATAATATTTGTTCCACTGAACCTGAAATAAAGAAAATGTACTGCTTTGTGTGTGTTTTCTTCTACAACATAATATATTATAATATACGTAACAAGTTTAGTTTTTTTTAAAGGAGATACCTAGTTACTACACCAAGAGATAACTAAATTATTTAGATATTTTTATAAAATATTCTATACTCTCAAAAGATCAGTTTGGTTTTCAGAAAGGCAAATCTACGACTTTGGCAATTTTTTCTCTGATAAAAGCTATATTATCAAATATAAATAATGACAACCTAACTACAGGGCTATTCTTTGACATATCTAAAGCATTTGATTTAGTTTCCCATGAATTACTCTTACAAAAACTTGAAAAAATCGGTATAAGAGGGCCAACTCTACGATGGATAACTTCTTACCTTCACAATAGACAACAATGTGTCATGGTAACAAGAATAAATAAATTTAATATATTAACAAATTACTTGTCGCAATATAAAAAGAATGTGTATGGTGTGCCTCAAGGAAGCGTCCTGGGCCCTCTGCTTTTCCTTCTGTATTTAAATGACGTAGTTACTATTACTAAACATAAACTTACTTTGTACGCTGATGACATTTCTGTTATTGTGACATCTAATAAAAAACATAATACAATTAGTGACCATGAAACTGACATTAATAATACTATTGATAAATTAATTAAATGGCTTGACATGAATAATCTAAAAATTAACCTAAATAAATCAAATTATATTCAATTTAATAAATCTCATAACAACAGACATAAAATAAAACTCAATATACCGAAAATAAAGCCAGTAAGTCATACAAAATTCTTGGGACTTATAATCGACGAAAATATAGACTGGAAACAACAAATAAATGAATTGACATCAAGAATCAATAAATTTGTATACGCATTAAGACACATCAAACAATTTACTAATAAGAAAACCGCCATATTATGTTACCGCGCTTATGTAGAGTCATTGCTGCGTTACGGTGTAATAATGTGGGGCAATAGCACACAATATGATAAAGCGTTTAAGGCTCAAAAAAGATGCGTTAGAGCAATCTGTGGACTTAAACCCGATGAATCGTGTAGGCCGGCATTTAAGGAATTGGGCTTGTTACCACTCCCGGATCTTTACTTCTTTGAGACATGCATGTTCGTATGGAAACATAAAGATCTATTTACCACGGCTGGGGAGATAAGCGATCGCAGTAGACGGGACCCCCATCGACTAGTAGTGAGCGATAACCCTAGATTAAGCAAATTTAATAATAGCTGTATTAATATGTGTGTCCAGTTGTACAATAGAATACCAAGATATATCAAGTCGCTCAGCACAAGAATGTTTAAAATTAAATTGTATGAATGGATAGCTAACCAGAATTTTTATAGTGTTAAGGACTTTTATAATAAATTAACGTAATAATATTTATATCAAATTTATATTGACTATTGACATCTTATAAATATACTATAATATTAATTATAAATGTGTGAAATTAATTGTAAACTAAAAATAATGAACTGTTTAATCATTTTATGTTAAGACGAACTTGTAGATAGTAGTATGACTAAAAAATATTATTATGACCTTATTTATGACTTGTGTAGAGACCATAAGAAGTGGTAAAATCAAAACTATATTAATTTTTCTCAATTTTGCACGCTATAATAATTGTCATAGCAAAACATGCCGTACTATAATTATAACTGTAACAACCCATGTATAACCATGTTTTAAGCAAATAAATATGATTATGATTATGAACTACGAATAATAAAAACTAAGGAACTTTATTATTCGTAGTTCGTAGATCAAAACTATAATTCTGGCTATAGACAGGGTTTTTATACGTCGATTTTGTGAATTTGCCGCCTTTTTTAACCGACTTCCAAAAACGAGGAGGTTATACGTTCGTCTGTGGATATTTTTTTTTTATGTATGTTCAACAATTACTCCGCCGTTTATAAACCGATTTTCAAAATTTTTCTTTTGTTATATTAGGTTCCACTCCAATTTGGTCCCATTTTGTCAAAAGTGGTGATCTGATGATGGGATCCATGAGTAATCGAGGGAACTCCTCAAAATTCAAATGGAAACATATGTTTTTTTTTGGTTTCATATGAAGTATTTCAGGCATATGTTACCAAAAAGTAAGATTTTGCACCAGGATATACCATGGTTCGAAGGTGGTGAACAGAACTCCTTACTCCTAATAGATACATGTTTGGGGGTTTCGGCGTTGTCTTAAGAACTGAAAGCATATACTACTATGCAAATTAAATTTATCATCATCATCATCACCACCATTCCACCATACATCCGTGAGTAATCGAGGGAACTCCTCCAAATTTATATGGAAACATAATATAATGATTTCGATTTTATGAGAAGTATCCTAAGTATGTGCTACCAAAAAGCAAGATTTTAAAATTAGTTATACCATGGTTCCGAAGGTGCTAAGAGAACTCCGGATTCCTTATATATACAAGTTTGGGGGTTTCGGAGTTGGTTTAAGAACTGAAAGCATATGCTACTATGCAAGTTACATTCATCATCATCATCACTACTACCAGTCACCACACCATGAGTTATCTAATTATAACCCTATTATTGTTACTTTTAATCGTCTTTAAGAACAAAGCCCGAATTTGTCGAACGATTTAAAAAATTATAATGTTATTTCAATGTAAATGACTCGACCTTGGTGTTTAGGTTACCGAGTTAGCAACTTGATCATAAGATCTATGAGGAAAGTTATTCTTAAAATTTATAAGGACGATTTTAGTTATATTTGAGCATCCATACAAATATTATAAATGCGAAAGTGTGTCTATCAGTCTGTCCGTTTGTTACCTCTTCACGCTCGAACAGCTGAACCGATTTTGCTGAAATTTGGCATGGAGATACTTTGAGTCCCTAGAAAGGACATAGGATAAGATATTTTTATCCTGGAAAAATTTTAAGTTTCCGCGCGATAAACGAATTTTGGCGCAACGAAGTTGCGGGCGTCATCTAGTAATGTTGAGTTGTTTTCATGAGTGTAATGATAGAAAGTCACTGAACAGAACTCTAGAGCCTTTAAAGACAGGCGTATAAACATTAATTTTATTATTGCTTGATTAACGCCAAGCATATACATTAGGTATACAGTGGTATATGCTTGGAGTTAAGTAAGCAATTCTGAAGTAGTGATATCAGACAATGAGTTCTCATGATATCATGAAAGTGTATCCTGGATCCAAAGTAACTAAGCATAACACATTAGGAGTATTATTATATATTCTGTGACATTAGTCTGTGCAGAAAACCAGCTTATAAATCACTTAAAAGAGTGAAATTATTATTTTTAACAAAAAATTAAAACCGACTTCCAGGGTAAAAACAATAATAATTTATAATGAACAAAAAAGTGTTAAATAATTCTTACTCTTTAAAGTGCCTTATGCATAATTCTCCTAAGCCTCAACTATTTCTGTACACAATCTACATTATTTTGAAGTCGGTACCAGTCCTAAATATTAAAAATATTTTGTCATACAACTCAGCATTCTTAAAGCTGGTACCGTCTTCAAAATAATGTAGATTGTGTACAGAAATAGTTGAGGCTTAGGAGAATTATGCATAAGGCACTTTAAAGAGTAAGAATTATTTAACACTTTTTTGTTCATTATAAATTATTATTGTTTTTACCCTGGAAGTCGGTTTTAATTTTTTGTTAAAAATAATCCAGTCTCATCTTTCGTTAGCCAGACTCTAGTAGGTAACTCGCGCGGGAAAATCTCTGGCGCGGGACGCACTACTCGCGGTATCGAGCGGGAGGGAGACCGCGGGTCACTCGGGGTTGCCATCCTGACGGTCGGGTTACCATAGTTTGTAATAAATATAAAAAATAACACAGTCAACAGTAAAAATATATTTATTAGAAAAATATGTATAATATTACTTTAACATATTTTAATCTCAATAGAGACTATATCACTTAGTACGTAACAAAATTTAATATAAATAACGTCTAAAAATCTAGTCTAGTCTACAGACCAAGCAAATTAATTTTGTACTCAAATAATTCATTTCCTTCCATTTATTTTATATTTTTAGGGTTCCGTACCCAAAGGGTAAAAACGGGATCCTATTACTAAGACTTCGATGTCTGTCCGTCTGTCCGTCTGTCTGTCTGTATGTCTTGATGCTGTAACTCAAGAACCGCTATAGCTAGACTTTTGAAATTTTTGTGAAATATATATATATACTGCGTGACTGGTGAGACATGTTCAATACTTGAGGACGTGATATTTGGCTATTATATTAGTTGGATAAAAATAATATAAAAAAATAATATCAATTGATCACTGAGTAAATGTAGCTTAAAGTTAAATAATTATTTACCCAACGCATGGACACCCCGAACGGGAGGGGTAGTTGTGTGGTGTTTCTTTGGTAGCGCACGCCTCTGCACCGGCCGCATAGTATGCCTACTTGCCTAGCCGCGTAATTTACTTGGTATCCATGATTCATAAATTTTTGGGAAATTAAAAAAAAATTAAGAACCTAATTTTATTACATATTTATAATGAGAATCGAGTACTGAATACTCTCCCTAAATATCGGTATTGACTCACCAGTCATGCTGTATATAACAACAAATACTAAAAATAAAATAATTTAAATATTTATGGGGGCTCCCATACAACAAACTTGATTTTTTTGCTATTTTAATATTTTTTTCTCGATATCAATAACGGCAAACAATAGGCACTTGAAATATTCAAGAAAGACTCAATTTTATTTGCACTTTAATAATTTATAATAAAATTCAAATAAATAAAATAAGTAAGGGGCTCCCATACAAAAAAAAAACTATTTTCAGTCTAATTTTGCTCTATTCTGGTACGGAACCCTTCGTGCGCGAGTCCGACTCGCACTTGGCCGATTATTTTATTTGAAGACGTGGCTTCTAAACTGTTTCGAGTAGGTTATTACAGGTTACATTGCATCATGACGTACAGTGTCCAAAAATTAAAAAAAAACAAGATTAATAAATAACTGTCTACAACAAAGCAAAGTGTACAAAAAACTAAGTCTTAAATTTTCTTAGTCACATTAAAACACTACACACAATTTAGTAAACAATTTAACCTTGTCTGTTAACAGTTAGTCTAATACTTTGCCAATCATATTACAATAGCAAAACACGATTTTGTAAATCACTCTTATTTTTACACAACATTATAATATGTCTAGTTTACACGACTAGAAGTTAGGACACATTTAACTAACATGAAATATACATTTAATTCCAAAAAGTTTAAAGTGCTTGCTTCAAGGAAATAAGAGCTATAATTTTGACTGACGTCGAAAATTTAATTTTCTTACAGTAAAACTAATTTTATTACTTTTTTTTACACTATTAAATTATATAACTACATAAAACTTGATATGCATTTATAAATAGTTAAATTTAATTAAATAGCGGTGAATTCAAGATTATACTTGAGGAGAGCTGTTAATTTAATTGCGAATTTAATCATTATCACAAAATTGAGCTATAGGTACAAATTATTGAACTACGATGGCTACGTCTTATTCATATCAGGCACAATTAAAATATGTATAACCGAGAAAATTGATTCCTAGGCCAACAGGCCTGCGTCGTTTGGTCGGCTTATGTCAATTCAATGTTAGCTGTGGGCTGTGGCTTCATGTGATCGGTCGGAGGAGTTTCACTAAACGCGACCAAATTACCTAGGTCCCCCAATCAACTTCTCTGAAAGTATCTGCTATCAGAGAAGTTGATTCATAGGCAGATGGGGGCGTAGTTTGGTGGCATTACGTCAAACCCAGCCGACAGATCACAAGACATTAAATTGACATGATCCGACCAAATGACGTTGGTTTGTCAACTGCCTAGGAATCAATTTCCTCGATGATACCATTACCATCTATTAATTCATCAAGACCCATACAGTCACCGGTGACCGAGACACAATAGATATTCTATTGTGTCTCTTTTTTCCAGATCTACGGGTTAATAGTTTTCTAGCGTATCAGACAAGGAAAAAAACAATATGTCTGCATGTTAGACATACTGCAGTGTGGATCTTTTTTTTTTTAATTAATGAAGGTGCTAGTAAAAAAATGCAAAAAAACTTATATATAAGTTTTTTGTTGGCTATACTTTAGTATACACGATTGGCAACAACACATTTATAATTAATATTTTAAAGTGCCCCTCGCTCCATTCTGGTTTATTGCTAGACAAAATGTCTATCGTTCGATAAAATTAAGAACAATAGAGTTTCCATGATATTTTATTACGCTTACCTTTGGTCTTAACCTTCGGCTGCCTTCACATTAAGGCGCGAGTCGCGCGACTGCCGCACTACTCGCGACGCAGCCTTAGTCTTAACCTATTCTGGCGCTAAAGGGGTGTTTTACAAAACTTTTTAGATTTTTTAATTTGCTATATTATAAGCTCCCATACTATGTATGAAGTAGTACATAATATCCTTGAAGGAGCTCCTAGGGATTGCATAGAAGAAATGAACATAAGCACCTAGAAAGACCTCCACCTAAAACATTGTTATATACCTACTACAGGAACGGTTACCCAAGTATCGGTCCTTGATGTCTGAGCTGTTTGGTCCTGTCAATCAACGTGTTTCCCGTCCCTCCACCTTTTCTTGGATCGCTCGAACGCCTCAATTATACACGACCTGCAATAAATAAATAGGTAAATATATATGAATAAATAGATACTGTACTTAGACAACAGATAATCGCTATTGCGTATTACGTTTCGTAACGCATGGACAGGAAATGCATTACACGTTTTAACAGGCGGACTAACAATTTCAAAACTTAAGATGGGCTGTGACGAACATTTGACAGAAAAAATATGAGATACTGAATCGTTAAAGACTCAATCACTCAATTTTGATTTTTGACTCACTCAATTTTGTATGAAACAGCTAATTTTTGTAAAAGTTTTAACACTGCCTGGAAAACACCTTCGAATATTATCAAACACCAATGTCGACACACGTCTTCAAAAGTAGAACAACTTAGGTGGAGTAACCTCGTCGTGTTTTCGTATCCCAATCTCTTCGACGAAGAAAAAGGTGGAGTCCCCTCGACATGCCCCATCTATACACTACCTGAAGAGCGACTGGTGCAGGATGTAGGCGGAGACGTGTCCGGCGTCGACGTAGCGCACCTCCGCGCCCGGCCAGAGTTCCTCCAGCGTGCCCACTGACCGCGTCCCCGACACGCCCCTTTTATACACTACCTGAAGAGCGACTGGTGCAGGATGTAGGCGGAGACGTGTCCGGCGTCGACGTAGCGCACCTCCGCGCCCGGCTAGTTCTCCTCCAGCGTGCCCACTGACCGCGTCCCCGACATGCCCCATCTATACACTACCTGAAGAGCGACTGGTGCAGGATGTAGGCGGAGACGTGTCCGGCGTCGACGTAGCGCACCTCCGCGCCCGGCCAGATCTCCTCCAGCGTGCCAACATCCTCGCGCGGCACGTACGCGTCGTGTTTTGCGCATACCGCTGCAAGAGTAAGACAAGTCAATTTTTCTATAAAGGACATGGCCCGAGGGTATGAAGGTTGAAAACTTTAGGGAATTAACGTGCGTCCTTACAAGAGGTGATAAAGGTTCAAGGTCAAGAATTCATCAATAATAATAGTCAATACCTAGTGATATACTCCATTCTATGTCCATAATAATATTATAAATGTGAAATGGCCAATCTGTCAGTCATTTAGTCACTCTTCTAATCATTATGAAAATATTTAGTACTTCATCATGACTTACGAGAGATTTAGTCCCGGGAATGGACATAGGAGTTAGACAGTATTTATCCAGGAAGAATATTTAAAAATTTCCGCGCAACAAAGTTGCGGGTAAAAAGTAGGTCTAAAGTACAGATAGACAATTAGACATACCAATAATAAGCGACGTATCAAATGGCACTGAAAAATTGCTGAGATGCGTGCACTCATCCATGATACCACGCATGAACTGCAACGCCTCTCTGTCCCTCCAATGAATCTTACTTATGTCTATCTTTTTCTCATGTGTTTTCAGGAACGGCAAGCTGACTAAAAAGTCTGTGGCCAGGTCCGATACATTCCATGGTTTCTTCTCTATTTTCGTGTCGACATTTTTAGATAACATGATTTCGTTAGCATTCGTCGTTTGCGTAGTTTCCAGAACTTTGTCGTTGGTATGATGAAGAGTTTCTTGTACTGTTGCCGTTTCCTTGTTTTCAAGCGACTTCTTGGTTTCCACAGAAAAATGATTGACTTCTTTCTTTTGGACTGTAACAAAATATCATTATTAGAACTGGAATACTACTCCCAACTAAATTCAAAATTTTATCTAGTAATCACCTTTACATTTTAATAAAACTCTTTCTCTAATATGTTCCTTATTTAAATTATTTAAAATTTTAATATCTTGCGGCTCAAGCTCGAAATTTCTATTTGATAATAGCTTATTATAAAGTGGCTTAGATATTTTATTTTCATTTAATAGATTGGTTAGTTCCACTTTCAAATCGTCATTCGCCTCAGGAGGTACTTCAATTTTAGTTTTTAAAATAATATTTCTATTCAAATCTATTATATTATCAGTTTCCTTGGCACTCGCTGGTTTAGTATCTACACTTTCTACATGAGTTTCCGGTTTTACATTATTTACTGCTGGTTCACTGCTCATATTTTCTTTTTGTATGTTTCTCGAATACGATTGCACAAATTTCTTTCCCGCCAAGAACGCTTCATCTACAACTGTTACCATTTTAGAAAGTTTTTCTCTGTACACGCCGTCAGATAGGTACTGGTCCTCCAGAAGATCCCAGTTTATTGAATGTGACATAACTCCCTGCAAAATTACAAAAGTATTGGTGACAATGTAAGTACTATTTGTAGTCTTTACTCTCTGCTCTGCTCTCACTCCAAAGTCCAAATAATGAGCATTTCTTTTTCATTTATATATCTAGCAATGAAAATAAGCTCTATTCAAGAAGATATTATTGTGTTACCTGCAAAAATACCGCAGATGCTGTAGACCAAGAAAGGCAAGGAACCAGTACCAGAGGCTTAGGCCAATTTGTAGCTGCCAGTGATGCCATCTACAAAATATCATTTATTAATATTTTCTTCATTTCAGATGAATGTCAAGTTAGCATTAATCAAGCTACGTACATGACCACCCATAGATAAACCGGTAACACCAAGAGGTCCCAGACCATTTTGTTCGCACCAGTGAAATAGCACCAAAGATTCCAGAATAAGGCATCCACCCATCACAAATATGTCAGATACATTGTGTAAGGAGGACCGACTACAATGAAAAAAAAACCTGGTTAGAAGTGCATCATGCACTTTTTTAATTATACAGGGCAAATATTTATTCCATAACAAAACTCGGCAGATTGGATACACTCCTGAATATTATTAATTCTGCAGAGTTACAGAATAAATGTTCACCATATTATATATTTTAAATAAGTAATTTAAAACATTAAAACTTTTTAAGTTAGTGTGACAAAAATGAACTCGAAACTAATAATTTTAATAAGTTAATACATACACTTGATCAACCGGTTTCCTCAGGCCATAGAAAGGGTTTTCCAATATTATTCCACCAATACCAGCTTCTTTTAGCAAAGGTTTCACCATGAGATTTCTTCTTCTCCAAAAGAACTGAAAATAAAAAACCGGCCAAGTGCGTGTCGGGCCACGCGCAATGTAGGGTTCCGTAGCACCGCTAGTTTTTGAAAATTTCTGTATGGTCAATGAATGTACATTTATAACATGTTTTACACTACTAACAACATCATCTCAAAGGAATTTGAACGAAAAGTTCCTTTATACTTCGCCGAATACATTTTTTTTAGTTGATCGACTATTACTCAATAACTTATGAAGTCAACTTAGCCATGATAGTTTTCCTTTTAAATTCAGCATATTTCCTACTCTCGTGAATTTTTTCACATTTCCAGAAGCAACCGTTTAGCTGGTAGAAAGAAGGGGGGGACACTGGACTCTAACGATTTTTTCCACTTTAAAACTTAATATTTCACAAATGGATCCCTAAACCGGAAAATGATCTATGAATACTCATAATATTTTTAAAAAACCTATCCAACGACACCCCACACGATGGGGTGGGCGCGAAAAAAAAAATTCAACCCTGCTTGATGTGTAGGGGAGGTACCATAAAAAAAATATTTTTTTAATATTTTATGTACATTTTGTCGGCATTATTAATATGTATATTCATGCCAAATTACAGCTTTGTAGGTCCTATAGTCTCTGAGCAAAACCGCGGACGGACAGACAGACAGACGGACGGACAGACCGAAACTATAAGGGTTCCTTGTTGACTACGGAACCCTAAAAAGGAATTTCATATACTCTAAAATGGAATTTATTAGCATAATATTATAAATAATCATAGTAAAGATTCCTTTTAAGGAAAGTTCTAGTTTTTTCTTACATGATCTCCAGTGCCAGCTAAGTGTAAACACACGGGCTTGTAATTTGGATCCTGCCATTTTTCTGGCAATAAGATCTGGAAATGAGCCTTCTGTGCAATTTCAGGTACGATCCCGGGCAGATACCGTTCTAGTGGAGTTATGAAGAAGCCCTCAAGAAGTCTGCAATCTGATAGCTTTTGTTCCTTAAGCACAGAACAAAAATGAGTATGTAATTAAAGTACAAGCTGTAAGTACATACATACTACATATATCTGAGTACCATGATTTTTAAGCAATATATTTTATTACAACAATATTTATTTCAATATTAATTCATCAAGCCCCAAGCGGTCGCATGCAACTGCGATAACAATAGATAAGCTATTGTATCTCGTTTTTCCATGATCGACGGATTAAGGTCAGGCAAAGAAATCGGTAAAAGTTTACAAACCTACCCCATTTTTTTGGTTCAATAATTATAAGTCGACGGAGCCCCGCTACGCGAATTTCTCCAAAACGGGGGGCTATTCCGGGGCTGGAAGTGATACGGGGAGGTTTATCTCACCCAAAACATCCTTCCTCAACCTATGTGACCACCAAAAAAATTGGGGTAGGTTTATAAACCTTTGCCAAGAATTCAATTTCCTATATGATTTTTTTACTCTGATTTAACCTTTCAAGCCCCAAGAAGTCGCATGCGACCGCAATAACAAAAGAAGAACAATAGATTTCGAAGAATCTGTGATCGACGGTTTAAGGCAAGTGTGATTCATATGGTAGCAAAGTGAAATTACATAAAGCAAGTTGCAACTTTACCCACAACATAATGATTAATGACACAATACATTTCTTTCAAGTTCCAAGAATAGAAGACTGATGTTTAATGTGAATAATCTACTACAAGTACTATAAAGTACTTTAAATGTGGGAGTAAACAACTGTACATACCTTTAACCTTGTCAAAGCAATAACAATTTATCAACAATAACAAGCATTATAAACAGATGAAGTTATAGATAAGGGATTACAATTTTGGCACACATTCAACTGCCTACTAAACATGATGTATGAGTCAGTTATAACTTCTTAATTCTTACCTTCGTTATAGTAACAGGGTAATCTTTCTCTACAAGTTTAAAACATTCATTACGATTCGAAACTACTTTCCTGAACTCGAATAACCTAAAAATGTTGTCAATATTTTTACTATTAAGTATTAAGTGAAGAGTGAAACACTACAGTAAAGTATATATCCGTGACAAAGCTGAAATTTCAAATATTAGCAAGGTTAAGAAGTAGATTTTAATATATACCTTCGTAAATTTTCTGGTTTTCCCCAACCCTTTGTAAAAAATTTGGTTATAAGAAAACTTCTGTAAACTGCATCCAACTTACTAGCTGACATTTTGATTTTAACGTAGTCAAAAGTTTTTGGAAATTGATTTCTAACAACTGGAAAAAACATGAGTATTTTAACTGTTAATATTTCGCATTTTCGTAGAATTTCTATTTTTCTGAATTACAAAACCACTACAAAACCATAAAACGATGTTTTGACATATTATGACTTTTGACAGCAATCAGCTGATATCGCTTTTATTTTTAAAAATATACATACCAGTGTGACTAAGACATAATAATTCAACGACAATCCTTTTGTCAGTGTCAAGAATTACATGACGAAAAATGTATAATGGTATTAATGCGCTGCATAATGTTCGATTTTAAATAATAATTATATATTTTGTTGGGGCGAGAAGTGATATTATTGAGGATATTATAGTACTTAGTACCACAGACGAAACGTCACGCGAGGCGACGTACTTTTGCAATTTGCTGCTTTACTCATGGAATTAAATATAATATAGGTATTCCGTAATAATAATAATTGTACTTATTAATTCCATGGCTTTACCAATGAATAAGTATTAAATACTTGATGATACGACTGCAAGATAAAATCTCGTACATCTTGGGACTGAGCCACTGATCTCTATAATTATTTGTATATAGATCAGTGGACTGAGCCAATTTCCTCGTTAAGGGCCCGGGTTACCCTCGAAATTTTCATACATTCTTAATACCAAAATCATTTTCTCATACGAAAATATTTAACATGTTTGAGTTATTTTTCAGCTTAAGATAGTAATTACCTAGGGTCCTGAAGAATTTTTTTTTACAAAATATTTAAATACTAAAAAAAAAAATTTTGTGTTTGAATATTTTTTAGTAAATTTACTACTAAATATTTAAACACCAAAAAATAGACAAAAACACTAAAAAATATATAAATAAATAGTAAATTTACTACAAAATATTTAAATAATAAAAAATATTTTTTAAAGTAAAATTGTTCAGGACCCTAGGTAATTACTATCTTAAGCTGAAAAATAACTCAAACATGTTAAATATTTTCGTATGAGAAAATGATTTTGGTATTAAGAATGTATGAAAATTTCGAGGGTAACCCGGGCCCTTAAAAGAAAGTTAATTCGATGCCATGTTTTTTTTTCACCGAGAAATACCGTTCAGCGTTTTGGGAGGGACTGGTGGCGGCCACTGCGGATATGTAGGATTCGCTTCTAAGTGGACACAGCCCTATCCACCAAAATTCAGCGGTATTCCAACAACACCGAAACCACGGGAACATTTAATAACAATATAATTATTCTACCCTAATAATAAACCTTACGATTTTATCATAAAATCCTTATACCTTTTTTAAATGCCTTACGCATCCCCGGCAAATTGGGGATATCGGCCGGGGTATGTGGGACTCCTGAGTCCTGCGTAGTCTACCCACTAAAACCCCATGGTGCTCGAAGATTTGCGGGTACGATAGAACCTACCGGCTACCGCAAAATATATATTAAGTATACCTATATTTAACTAAATAACAGTTCCACAGATCTCATTACCTATGCACGTCACATTTTAATAATTAAGTACAATAATTCAATAACAGCTTACAGGAACAGAAAAGCACTTAACTAAATAGTAGGTAAATATCCAATTTTTGCAAATTTTCAAGATCACAAATGAATGAGTCATTCAATCATTAGTTAGAAAAGTGTGGGCACGGATTCGTTCGACGGTGACCTACCCAAGCCGGACGTGGTGTTTCATTAGCAATTTAGCACTAGTTACAGCCCGTGGTATTGCCTGCGGAGATCCAGTACGTTTCAGCAAATATTGCATAGTTACTGAGTGCTATGACTACCTAAGTTTCAGTCTGAAAGAACGTAGATAACGTCAAACTGCGTGTTTACAAATATTAATTATCATACTTATTGTTATTCTTTAGCAATTCAAAATTAGGTTTCTGTAATTTCTATTAGAATAAATACATAAGACAATATTGAAAACTGTATTTAAAGCTGCTAACTGTGAAGCTCGAAGGACCAAAAGATGGTTCCTAAAATTGAGACATACCATCATACATTATAGACGTTTCTACGTAAATATGACAAGGAAACCATAGGAATTTTCGATCATTAATAAAGTTTTTTTTCGTCTGTGATAATAAAACGTGTTTGGGTTTTTTGACGAACTGGAATCGTAGGTATTTATTTACTCGGTATGTAAAATGTTTTTTTTTCGCTGATCTGAAGTATAACAATAACATTCCTAATAGGACTATCGACCACACCCACATTTGATATAACAAATTGATTTTACATAAACATATGGCTATGTGGTCCTTCCATGCTTTGTTAGAAACACAGTGGGTCAGCCTACGTGCATTACGTAACTCACAGGTTCATCGCAAACAGAACTACTATTGCTGATTTATATTTTTACATAAACACAATCAATAAACACATTATGATATACCTACTCATCTCGAAGTAGAAGTAGCCTGTCAGTTCGCAGGGGCCAGGGGGCATTTTAATGACAGCTGCTGTTTACTAGTATTTAAAGTATCGCCCATGCAGGACACTGCTAACAGAGGAAACTTTACGTCGAGGCCTATTTCAGATAACTGAAAAGGAGTACGTCTCTTTCTTTGACGTATTTTTTCATTAGATACTTAAGACTACTAAGGGCCTGTTTCACTACTTCTTGATAAGTGCCAAATAGGCAATCCACGGTCCACCACATAACTTGACTGACTTGAAGTATGGAGATTGGAGAATCTGTCAAAAAGTTGTGAATAGCCTATTCGCCATTTTATCAGGAAGTGGTGAAACAGGCCCTTATTATAATATTATGTAAGTGTACACTATAATATAATATCCCTCTTACTAATAAAAACTTCTTAAACATGTTTTCTTAAACATGTGTGAATAGTTATACAGGAGTTTTTAAGTTACACACACGTTACACAGAGTCTATACATGGTCTATACATAGAAATTTGTATGGAAATGACAGCATCGTTATACAGGCCTTATGTCAAAAAATTATTAGTAGTAGAAAAAATCTTATGCACCCTCTATACACGCTGTGTAATTTTTTATTAGTAAGAGGGAATAAGTATAACACTAAGGGCCTGTTTCACCACTTCCTGATAAGTGCCAAATAGGCTATACACCACATAACTTGACAGATGAAGTATGGATAATCGGTCAAAAAAGTTGTGTAATGGCCTATTCGACATTTTATCAGAAAGTGGTGAAACAGGCCCTAAGTAAAGTGAGTGTGAAAACCTTTACTAAGAACCAACTTAAGTAATCATTAAACCGTAAACGAACCTAAGTACGGCCACTATATGAGTGGCACTGCCAGTGGCAGACAACAGTAGACAGCACCAGCAGGATGTGCTCTTTCCCATAATGTATATTCTTATTTCTAATTCTTAGTCAGGACAGCTATTGCTAGTCATAAAAATTAACAGGATGGTATTAGTTTTGAGGACTGCAGGTGAGGTATTTATCTTGGTAGGTATCTACCGTATTTTTACTTTGCTCGGTAACTTGTAAGTGGCAGAAATCCTTTGGAATGCTTTACAGGAATAATATAGAGAAGTTGTCTATAACGATATACTCATCGTTCTAAAATCTAAAGCCTAATCAGTAATCACTAATGACTTTTCATATTTTCTGCAGACGATTACCTAAGTGAATATGATTTGGATTTGGTTTGTAAATATAGGTAGGTCTCGACTCTCGGAGCTAGGTAAGACGTCTTATTCAAAAGAAGACACAGGTAGGACATGAATTATTTATATAACGCTATCTAAGGAAATACTTATGATAGGGGTATGATACAATTTCGGTTTCGGCAGCTGGAGGTTGTTTTTGCGAGCGCGTAGGTGCCGTCAATAGTATAAGGAGTCTGTCGAAGCCAGGAAGCCATATTGTTTCCTCATCGACCCGCGACGGACAGACAGGTGTGTTGTGTTGTGCGTGATTTAAAAAAAAGTGTTGGAGGTAACGCAGCGGTATAGTGTTCGGTTCGATTGGTTTGCGTTGCGCGGTAAAATTGTCTCAATGATGGAGAGCCTTTCATTAATTATTTTCATGGATTAAATTTAAGTTTTCGTTTAGGCACTTAAATAAAAAAACAGTCTATTAGGTATCTGGCTTATCGTGATGAGAGGACAAGATTTTTTAAAGTGTAGCAATTAAGTGTAACAAAATTACTTACTCTACGTTCGTCTAGGTACTCTACTTTTTACTCTCACGTGGTCATAAAAACTCTATCTGCAGGCAACTTTTTGTAATGATAGCTATTTAAGTATTGGGGATATTTTCTACGTTGCTAAAAGTAATATAACTTTGAATAATATTTATTTACTCAATAGTTTTATAACAGTAGGTAGGTACCTAGCTTAGATTTGAAAGATGAATGGATGAACCAAATAAATTCGTAGGATTAGTTAATTAATTCATTTAACACTTGCAGAGACGATAATCGGTTTCCATTTAGATAATCCATTTCGTAGTTTAAAAAAAAACACAAGAAGTAATTTCAATGTGAGTAAACTATTTTGTATTGCTTCTAATTTGCTATTTCGTAAGTGCGATGAGTCAACAGTCAACACTAGTTGCTAAATTATGCACAGACAAGTGCCTGAGCTCATTGTCTGAAGACGATTTGTTTACCATCAGGGGCCCAATTCTCGTACCTCGAATCTTCGACTCTTATCGCTTGAAGGTGATTATTGATTAGTAATCAGGAGAAAGCAAGTGTGGACAGCGACTGATTAGTGCAAGTCCTTTAATTACTTCTAATCACTAATCACCTGCACTCATACTAATCAAAGTGAATACAGGCCTTTACGCGTGTGATCGGAGCGACATTGAGGTACGATTATAAGAATCGGGACTCTGCTGCCTACTAAGCAACCGACAGATAAGCGGAAATAGTAAGCAGGATAAGAAATATTGCTGTCTACAAATAATAACATTACATAAAAGACTTGCCTAATTTCAAGACGGCATTTAAATATTTTGTGGTGTACATAATCCGCGCCCGCGACGCGAAAACCCAAAGATCCTATCTACGGACTACGACCAATATTAGTTCTACCGCTACGTTACCTACATATTCTAGCTACTTGTCTAAGGCCCACTTGCGCCAATCTGGGTTAAAGTTAACTCTGAGTTAAACATAATGTCATCTCTATCACTGACTTGGTGAGTGACAGATATGACATGATGTTTAACTCAGAGTTAACTTTAACCCAGATTGGCGCAAGTGGGCCTTAGTGAAGTTGTTGTGTGTTAACTTTGTCTTTGTAAAGCTTACTGAAAGCTGAACTCTACCTTAGGGAACGTACCCATATTACGTGGTCTAAAATCTTCGACCCTCTTTGATCACTTGTAATTTGTAGTATATTAATGCCACATCCCTTAGACACTAATTAAAAATTTTGTAGTTTCTATTTCGTTAAAAATTGTGTTTATATCGACCTGTGGCTGTGGCACAGACCTATGAAACCCTTCATAGCTCATACCTTGATTTCATAGGTCTGTGGCCAGTCATGGTCTGCTCACTAGGTAACGTGATCAAAAAATTGATTTGTTTCAGATGGAGAGGAGTATTTTATTTATAGCGTCTCTGACGCTTTTAGCTTTAGGATCTGGTGCTGATGGTAAGTAATCAAATATTGTGTTAATAATATTATTTATTATTGTTTAGTAACTAGCATAAAACAATATTGATTTGTGTAGCATAGAACCCCATTTGTTGAACCCAAAGTAGAACCCTGAGTCAGGGTTCTACTTTGGGTTCAACTTTTTTGTCAGGTTCCCGGACAAAATTTTGATTTGACAAATTAATAGGGAACGCGGGTACAGTAAAATTTGAACGAAGAAACTATTGCCATCACGCTTCACCCTGCGCTGGGACGTGTATTGTGATAGAGACAGAAACAGTAAATCGAGGTTACGTATTCCTCTGATTCCTCCTTCAAAATAGAGCCTATCCAATTAAATTTTTTTTTATAATATCTTCAGAAAGGATGAGTCTATGCCTCTACGTTTTTATTTTACCTAAAAGATCTTTCAAATTCGTTTTATGGTCGGTTGATTAGCGGGGTACGGAACATTCATTTTTTGCGATTTTTGAAGGGTCATATTTTTTTATTTATTAGTAAATTTAAAAAAAATCGGACGTAGAGGCATAGCTTTCACAGATCCCAATAATGTATAAAAAAATCATTTGTCTAGACGCATTATCCAGGGAGGAAATTGAGGAATACGTTTGTATGGAAAAAAGTGTTAGCGTATGCTCTTAAGTAGAGAAAGAGTATAGAAATGTAGAGAATAGAGATAATGTCAAAAAAGTGAGACAACTGACAGACATTTATTTTAGTTTGATAAAATGACAAAATTTTGAAACATAATGTTGATAACGATCCATGATAGCAGCACCAACCAAAGCTACCTTGTAATTCGTCCAAAAGGCGACGGGGATGGTACGGTTTTGATGTTTGTTTGCAAACTTGTTGTTTGTTGTGACGATCACGCGGAACAGCTCCTACACATTAATCATCTTGTCATTGATCACTCGTCAGCTCATTCATATTCTATTGAGGCCTTAGGCCTTGCATTCTTTGCGTTTACGTTTATGGGTCTCCCTTTTTAGTCAATAGCTCTACGTAGTTTATGTGAAAAATAATTTGTTGCAGGATGATATTTTGATAATTTTTTTTCTACACGTAGGACGTCATTGTTTGTTAGGTGGCTTTCTTAGCAAAATATAAAGATGGCAATAAGAAAGAGCGGAGTGAATATTTAATATTTTTTGACATTTTTGTTGCTAAGAGAGCATTTAAACATCTTGATCGTGTGCGGCTGTCCCTTTAGGGCTTGTATAATGTATTCACTTTGATTAGTGATAAGTGCAGGTGATTAGTAATCAGGAGAAAGCAGGTGTGGACAGCGACTAATGCCCAGTTTCTTTTTTTGACCGGAGTTTATCTTTTCACTATCGCTTTTGATTGGCTGGCGTCAAAAAATTAACCAATCAACAACGCTAGTGAAAGGATAAACTCCAGTCAAAAAACCTCAGAAAACGGGCATGAGTGCAAGTCCTTTATTTTCTCCTAATATCACTTGCACTCGCACTAATCAAAGTGAATACAGGCCCTAAAATTTTCATTTTAATCATACCACAGAATAGATAATAGTACAAGTAATCATACGTCAATTTTCCTTACTCTACCTTTATCTTGCTACAAGCACTTGGTGATTTTATAACATTGTTTACACGTATTGAATGAATAAAATATAATAATACAGAATTGTATGCTGAAATATTGGCCCATTCATCTTCTGGAGTCCATCGTGTAAGGACAAGGACAGCCGTGGGTGTGGTCCCCTTATAAGGCGGTTGCCAAGGTCTCGTTATGATAATTTCCTTGTATATGGATTATAATATAATTTATTATTCTTAAATCATAAGTTTTTATCGCGATCAACTGAGTTATGTAAATGAAAATGATGGTTTTGTTTATTGGTAGGTACTTTATAGCTACTGTTAGTTCCTAGACTATGTTACTTATTTGATAGGAATAGGGTTGGTTTGAATTATTATAGTTGATATTATAATAATATAGTAAATAGATACCTACAAGCAGGCATTTGTGCTTACCTATATAAGCAGATAGAGCTAAACATCAATGTCGCCTTCCTTCGGTAGGAGCAGGCTGTCATACCTATCACACGGAGACTCGTTACGTACACACAAGCCTAGCATATTTTGTGCTTACTTATGCAGGTGAGGCTTAACTCAAATTTTACCTTCCTTAGGAAAGAGCATGCCTCGGAAACCGAATTACTTAAGTGACATCACCTTTACCTGTAAGGTTAAATTAGTCACCCGCTTGATACACATCGCCAAAACAGAGGCCGACGCGGATAGTCGAAACAAATTAAAGCCTTATTTGGCAAACTGTACGGGTAAATACATGACATCACCCGGTAAAAGTTAATGCTAATGAGGACAGCTTCTTTGAATTCGCCAGGCATAAATTGACCTTTTATTTTATAAAAACTACACAGAAAACAAAAAAGGGTACCTACCCACCCAAATATTTTTTGTGCAAGAACGCGATTCCGCTCTTGTTGTTCTTTTCTTATCCCCCGCACTTGTCTCAGAACTTACGGGGCGAGCATAGAGAGTGGAGATCTAAAAAATATTTTCAGAATCAATCACCATATTTTCTACTTTCCAGCCCAGCGCTACTACAACTACTACCCGCGGGGCTATGTAGGCCGCAACCTCTACGAGAACGGCCGCTCGATCTCCGACGAGACGGTGACGTGCGGCCCGCACACGTGCGGCGTGGGCGCGCACTGCACGCACGGCTCCGTGCGGCCCGTCTGCGCGTGCCTGCCCGGGTACTCCGGCGACCCGCTCTCCCAGTGCGTCAGGATCGAGTGTGTTGGTGAGTAACATCAGCTCTGGATTTATGTATAGGCAGCATAGGCTATGGCCTATGGGCGGCAGCGTCCTAGGGGGCGACGGCGGCAAAGTTCGTACATATGGGGCGGTAAAATTAAAGTTGCCTATACTCATATAAAATATAAACCCGGCCCGTAAGTATCATCTAAAGACTTATTTCCAAAAACAAACCATTGCACAGCATTGTAGATTTTTACGATGCGACGTCGCAACTCGCAACGCAATAAGTTGGCTTAGATGCCCAAAATGCTATAAGTTGGATCTCAAAGCTGCTATAACGTACCAAAATGACAAAGACAAGTCTTGCTTTCATAATAACAAAAGGTAATGTTTCTGGAACGAATTACTCTTCTTTAGCGCAGTAGATCACGAAAGCAGTCGCGGTCCCAGACTGAAGATAAGATGCGAGATTTTTAGAAGGGTAACGAATATATAGTCATAGCCACAATACCTAAGTATGTCGAAATAAAAGACTTACTAAGTACCTCATTGCCTAGATTTTGGTGTGTGTATATTATATCCCCTGTGAATACTACTTAGGACCGTGTATGCACAAAAAAATATATAGTTATCTAAGAAGAAATTATTACAATATCGTCTATGTATTACATAAATTTATTATGACTGTATTACAGACAACAGCGAGTGCCGCGCCCACCAGTCGTGCGTGAACCAGCACTGCATCAACCCCTGTGAGGGTGCCTGCGGAGTCAACGCCAACTGTGACGTAAGTTGACCGAAGCACCTCTTGGTCAAACATTACTATGATCTAAATAACGAGGCGGTAAAACTCTGGAACGAACTGTCACCAGCAGTATTTTCGAACCAATACGACCAGCAAACCTTCAAGATGAGAACGTATTCACTCTTAAAAGGCCGGCAATCCACTTGGAGAAATGGAGATCTTCTAATGTTGCGAGTGTCCATGGGCGACGGTAGTTGCTTTCCATCAGGTCACCCGTTTGCTCGTTTGCCCCTTTATAAAAAAAGGGGCAAGGACAAAACTTCGGCTAAAATAACTTTCATGATCATTATCAAAATTACGAAATGTTACAACGTTGAACATTCTCAACATTCCTCTTGTTTTTATTAGTGATTGCTCCTAATAATAAGTATTATGACTTATACTACTCCATGTACCATATAAAGTTTTACCATATTATAAAATTAGGTTTGAAGGCATCTAAAGGTTGTATTTTTCTGCAGGTGCGTCAACACGTCCCCGTGTGCTCCTGTCCTCCAGGGTACACCGGCAATCCTTTCACAACCTGCAGAATTGCTGACCCAGGTAAGCTTTACTTCTATTTTCCACTTGAAGAATTTAGTCCGAAAAGTCGTAGGATAAAGCCTAATAGAATTGAATTTTATATTAGGTGAATTCCTATTTAAAAACAGTACTTGTAGAGTTTGGTCAGACGAGTAGGGCGATTCACGATTCCCGTTCGACACGAATTTGGAAACTTTACCGTGCGGTTATTGGTCAAGCCTAGTGCGGCGAGCGTTTGAATATTATCGCGCGATGAAGTTTCAATCCGCGTCGAATTACGCATTGTGAATCCAGAATCAGGGTCCTGTATTTGAACTTTACTAAAACATTGTCCATTGTAGAGGAAGCGTGCCACCCCTCCCCGTGCGGTGCCAACACTCAGTGCCGCGTCTCCAACAACCAGGCCATCTGCACCTGCTTGCCCGGATACTTAGTAAGTAACCACAAGTCAAACTATTAACTACGAAAAACTACTCAAGTTTTAATAAATATTCTCGATTGTATGGACATTTAATTAAAATGCCCATTGCAAACTGACACTTAAAAATTTCAACCGTCTAGCTATCGTTTTTTTTGAGATAAAGCCTGGAGACATATGGGCGGACGGATAGACTGCGAAGTATTAGTAATAGGGTCCCGTACCCCTTGACTGCCTTTTTGAACCCATGTTGTGACATAACTCAGTATAAAACAATTAATGATATGAACTTACTTTACCTAAAGCTGCTAAAAAACCTTAGGGACTGTCCGCACTTCGAATTTTATTCGCGTGAATTTCTTATCGCGAAATTTTTATCGCGAGTGCTTATACTTACATCTCAATGTGTTACAGAAGTGCGAAAAAAATTCGCGCGAATAACAGTGCGGACATTCTGTTACTCTCTCGTCCTTCACAGGGTAGCCCGCTCTCCGGCTGCCGTCACGAGTGCGACTCGGACAGCGACTGCGGCTCGCAGCAGTCGTGCCGCGACTTCAAGTGCGTCAGCCCCTGCAGCGACTGCGGCGTCAACGCCGACTGCGAGACTGTCGCCGCCCACCGCGCCGTCTGCAAGTGCCCCCGAGTTAGTATGACAGAGTCTTTGTAATTGTGAAAGCCTCATTGATTGAGACAGTAAAATCTATTAGAATGCCTGAAGCTTTGTACAGTTACGTATATTATTTATCTACACATTTTCAACGTGTCATAGTCATAACTCATAAGTCATAGCCCTTAATAATTCTAAGTTACTTATTTTACGAAAATGTGTGTGATGTGCGATTACCTAAAATGAAGTCAAAGCGTGTTGACAAAAGTAACGATGTATACAGATTACAGTACTTATAATCCTATACGTACATTTGCGATATTATTTATGACAATTTATGTCCCATATACCTACGATTTAATTTATATAGTAGTACTTACCTACAAAAATGCTCTTCAATAATCTTATTGTTTTCCAAAAGCACTACTTAGGCTTTATAATTATTGTTCTCTCT
This sequence comes from Plebejus argus, assembly GCA_905404155.3. Lineage (NCBI taxonomy): Eukaryota > Metazoa > Arthropoda > Insecta > Lepidoptera > Lycaenidae > Plebejus > Plebejus argus. The sequence continues at coordinate 5,370,810 of FR989933.1, forward strand.
TAGGGATACCACGGCGACCCGTACAGGATCTGTACCGCCGAGTGTACCTCAGACAGCGAGTGCCCGAGCTACAAGCCGGCGTGCGTGTACAACGCGTGCATCAACCCATGCACCAACGCGTGCGGAGTCAACGCCGACTGCAACCTCCGCGGACTGACCCCCGTCTGCTCCTGCCCCAAGACCCACACCGGAGATCCCTTCACCTTCTGCAGACTCTTCGAAGCCCGTGAGTAGCTTTTTTGCTGTCCTAATGTTGTTGTCTAGGCGATGAAGTTTTAAAAGCGAAAGGCCAGTTTTGCCATATTTTGTTTTCATTGCAGAGCGAGCTTGAAGTATATACACAATAAGCATATAGTTGACCAGACGATAAAATTGCTCTGAACCTTACGTCGTAACACGTGCCCTATCGTCCCGTTGCAACTGATTTATATGATAACAGAATTTAATGTTATAATGTTACTAGACGTAATGCCAAGGAATTCTTCAGAAACCGTGACCAATATAATAGTAGGTAAATGTAGAAACTTGAGTACTACTGAGTAGGTACCTACTGACAAATAAAAATACCAAAACCAAGTAGGTATATCAGTAACAAGTGAAAGTTTACTTCGTACCAGCACAGAATAGATCATAATAGTACAAGGTACCAGCTTCGTACTAAAGGAGAACCGTCACTAGGTCGCTTCACTGCACCATACTTACACATAGTGTGTCACCTTTGACCCCAGTTACATTCTAAGACCTAAGTTATGCTCTAGGTGACCTCTGCGAGCCCAACCCTTGCGGCGCGAACGCCAAGTGTACTCCCGGCCACGACCGCACCGGCGCTGAGCGGCCCGTCTGCACTTGTCCCGCCGGATACCGCGGCAACGCCCTCATCGCCTGCGAGAAGGTAATTGTTGAGCTTATCGCTATTCGCTGTAGAGGTTTGGGAACGACTGTTAAAGTACTTAAAGTTAATGCTCGAATTAGTGGTATCACGTTTCCTCTTTAATTTTTTATATGAATGAAAGAGAAGTCATGACATTTTATCAAGCTTTTAACACTATCAGACGTTGGTTAAATTGGGCTTTAGTGTTTGTATAGGTAACGCACAACTTTAAGATAACTCAAGAATACGCAGTTATTATCAATGGTAGGTTGCGATTTAATGGTGATACTTTGTTTTTAGCTATTTGTTGTTATTGACCTTTTAGCTTCCTTGAGTGATCTTGAAGTTGTACACGGTCTGATATTAAGGTTATTATGGCCACCAACATAACAGGGAGTCGAAGCGTTAAGTTTAATTAATGAGGCAAGTGAAGCAACCACGGAACAAAATGTATTCAAAACGAACAAGAGCTTTATGCCAACGCCTATTATAAGTATAATTATTTTGTGCCAACACGAACACTATTGTTCAGTGTTCACCAACCCCAGGCTAAAGGCCCCGGTTGGCACTGCACGACATGAAGCAACCGCAGACGACGTGTCGTCGCGACGCTACTGGTTTGTATGCATCTCTATGAACTACCTGTGCAGAAGTAGTGTAGACTGTAGAAGCCTGAAGCAGCAACCAGTAGTGTCGAGACGACATGTCGTCTGCTGCAACTTCATGTAGTCGGCTTCCAACTTGTACGTTAACTCATAATTAATTCCAGGGTGAATGCGAGCTGGACTCCCAGTGTCCGGACAACCTGGCGTGCGTGGGCTATTCGTGCACCGACCCCTGTCTCGGCAACACCCAGTGCGGCTCTGGCGCCGTCTGCGTCGCCCGCCGACACATCGCCGTCTGCACTTGTCCTGGAGGTAATATGCCATCTTGTATTTTTAAAGGGGCATTCACATATTTTGACTGACTCAGTCAATCATCATAATCACTTTAATAGTAGGTACATAATCGAAGTATCGAAGTATTATTTACTCAGTCAGACAGAGTAAAATATACTTCGATATTTCGATTATAGGTAGGTACTATTAAAAAAACTTAAGATTGATGTATGTTGAGTTGCTGCTGGATGAATAATTAATTTATTGGATGCATGTTATAATAGGCTGCGTATGTTTCTTATTATTTTAGATGGTTGTACCACAGGTTGTTCAGTATAGGTACCTATTGTTAAAACTTCTTACTTTATCAGGCTGCTGGGTACCTCTTAGCCAACTCATTCCTATGTGGATAGGAATCCCGGCTCAAGTGCTATAATACCGACCACTAAAAAGGTTTTATTATTCAATCCTTAATAAAAACGTAGTTGGGAGTTACCATAGATGGTAGAATATTGTAGTTTGATATTATGATATTTGCAATCGACTTAGGTATTTCATAGTCAATTATTAAAAACATAAAAAAGTAGCTCTAGCTAAATCCATAGAGCTTATTCGTAAAATAGTATGTAATTAATGGGTAAGTATAAGTAATGATTATGAGAACGTTGAATTTGTATCAGCCCAGCCACCTAGTAGCTCCTTAAAAGCCGAATATGACTACCCCAAATTAATGGTTTCATATTATGTTTTCAGATCACCGCGGTGACGCGCTAGTGAACTGCTACCAGCCTCACTCCGAGGCGGTGTCGACCCGCTACTACAGGTACAAACGCAACGGAAACTTCACCGTAGAGGACGTCCCGGCGCCATCTGTCAATCTCAGCGAGAAACCAACCGAGCAAACCGACAAATCTGAGGAGAAACCTGAGGAAAAAAACCGAAAAAACTGAAACGATAACTGCCAAAAAAGAATAATTTATTCCCTTAAACTTGCCTAACAATCAGTGATTTGCCAATTAACTGTAAATTAGATGTAATGGAAACAAACTATAATAAATAATAATAACAACTTTGTATTTTTTTTAAGAATGCTCTTCAAGACCAAGGCCATTTTGGTGTAATGCGGATTTGACCACTCACCACGCTCGTTATTTGGAGTTATTAAACATGGATTAATTATGATTTACATAATATGACAATATCATGAATTTTATTTTACTTAGAATGAATAATGTCAGTAGTAGTTATATCTGACCAACTAACGACATATTGTGCAGATAAGACTGATTGACATTTGACACCAAAAACTCCTGGTTATATTATCGACAGACGATAATTGATAAAATATTATACCTACATACTTGTAACCATAGACTTATAATATATGCTTGTAACCAACGCATATAGTTAATTAATTAACTAGAAGTTGGAACTATAAATTATTATAATAAAACTTAATTCCGAAACTGAATAGTGAATACTGAATATTATCAAAGTATGTCGCAAACTCCATGGTAGACAAAAACAGCGCACTATTATTGGGGACATGCAGATATCAGATACCTAATAGGTACCATCCCATGCGACTCTACGATCGGAGAAGGTAATATTATTATGTTAAAGGCCCTTTTCTAATAAAAGTTGTGTAGCTACGCAGCGTACTGCGTACAGCGTACGCAGTGTACTCTAAGGTACTTACTACAAATTCAAGGTTCACTGTCTGTATGTCTCTGTCTCTGACTCTCTGTCTGTTCTATATCTATAATCTATCTTTGGTAATAAAACTGCCGTGAGCACGGGCCATCTAAAGACTACTCGTGGACAAAAAATTGCCTATTTGATCATCTAACATATATTTCTTTATTTACAATATACCTATCTCCTACCTATAAGCTTTCTACCTTCCTACAGAAACGCCTTTATTCTATTAACTTACAGAATAGCTAAAATAGTAGTCGCGAGTCTCTTTAATACCTCAGCTTTACCACAGAATATAATATAATAGTACTCCGTAGCTTTACTGAGCCGAGGAAAATGCATGCTTGTCAAAACATTTAAAAAAAGTAAACGTCACGTAACGGATTTAGATGTCAATGTCAACGTCACTTGAGTTGATAAATTGTGGTTCGAATGAAAATTGAGTGATTATTAAATAATGTAAAATATATTGGTAATTTAAACATTATAAGTAGTTGTTATTATATATGTGACACCATGTCAGATATAAACATGGAAAAATTCGCCATACCGGATTTCGTACCGGAGCGGTACGTGAAAGAGCTAGCAAAATCTTGTGTCGGAGGGGAGGAGCTGCAACAGCAAAAAGAGAAGATCTCAGCTTTGGCTGAAGAAACAGCCAATGCCCTGAAGAAAAATGTTTACGAAAACTATATGCAGTTCATTGAAACTGCTTCCGAAATATCCCACTTAGAGGCCGAAATGTACAAACTGTCCCACCTACTCAGCGACCAACGTACAGTCCTTACAACCTTATCGCAAGCTTCCATACTGGGCAACGAAAATACAATATCTCACGAGTCACTCGACGATCAAAACTTGGAGACGGAAAAGGCCGAGGAGCAGCGCAAAAACAAACTCATTGCAATATCAGAAAAGGTCGAAAATTGTATGAACCTGTTAGACGTTCCAGATAGGCACCTGCTTCACGAGGGAGATTTATTGGAGCTCGACCCTGAAGAGAATACACCCATACAGCCGAGAATGCATGTGTATCTGTTCAATGACTGTCTCATGCTGACTTCATGGGTGTCAAACCGCAGAGGGCCCATGAGGTACAAATTCCAGACAAGTTACTCTGTCAGTACTCTAGCTGTAGTCAATGTGAGGGATTTGGGGACTGTGAAACAGGCTTTCAAGGTGCTCGCGTTTCCCGACACCAGGGTATTTCAGTGCAATAGCATAGCAATAAAAAAAGACTGGCTCGAAAAATTTGATGTAGCAAAGAAAATGTATATCGAGAAGGAAAATCTCAAACAAAAGAAAAATGAGAAACCTAAGCTAGAGTCTCTGGAATCACCCAGTTTATCTGTCGAAGAAATACAATCGCCTCAAATAGCCCCCCTACCTGATTGGCTCGCCGATGTTGCGGAGGAGTTGGATGTCCTAATTGTGGAGAGACACTTTGAGAAAACCTATGATTTGATGATGCTAGCACAGAACACATTAGAGACTGAAGAATTTAAGAGTCACCCTCAAAAAAAGGATATCCAAGTCAAAATTGAGCAAAAACAAAAGATTTTAACTGACATACTTCTGAAAGAACTGGATGTAACAGACAACTGGAGCCCCAGAGGTGGGTTGAGGTCCTCCCGCTATCCTGTCCTAATTCTTACTAAGTTCAATATGACCAGCCAAGCATGCGAGTTGTTTCTGGACATCTGTAGTCGCATAGTCAAAGCCCATATAAAAGGTGTCCAATTGGAAGGATCCATTCAAAGTTATGTAAATCAAGTCGGTGAAGTATTTTTCTGTACCCTCAGTGATGCCTTATCTGAATTTACGTCACTCTTTCCCAAAAACAAATTGAGTGCTTTCTTAGTATGGGCCAGCATGCAGTTGAGGTTGCTGATGAGCCAGATAATAAAACAAGTATTCACCCCACAATGTCCCCTGGACTCGGTGCTCGAGTGTGTACAAAGTTTGAGAGACCAATGCACCCTTTTTTGTGAATTCGGATTAGATCTTAGATTTCACTTGAACAGTTGCTTACGGACTCCTATTATTAAAGCATTACGTGAATATAAAGAGAAAATTGTTGACTCAATGAAAACGAAAGTTTCTCAGGATAAATGGACCCCTGTGAACTTGCACAGTAAAGTGGGAGTCGGTAAATTTTTGACGCAGATGGAGAACTTGGGCCTTATGCTAGTTAGATATATTATAAACGAGACTTGGGTAGATTTATCTAGTAGTACCATATGGTTCACGCAATCTGTAATCACTTTACAGAATGTTGGCCTAAAAATTGTTTCAAAAGATATGATGGATGTGGTTGATGAGTGTATTTATGCCATATTTAATTCCCGATTGAGTATAACTGGACATGATAGCAGCTATGCTCAGAAAAACTTGAAATTTATATTAGATATAGTGTTGCCCCACATGCTGAAACAGTATAAAGATGAGGTGGGGTATGAGAATGATAAGTTGCTGGGCTTAGGAAAGAAGTTTGGCGCGAATACCGCCCCACCGAAGAAATCTAACATCACAAAATATACGAGCAATGAGTATTTATGAAAACAGACATTATTGGATGTAGAATATATTATGTAGATTATGGGGGTCATTCGAGGGCTGTTTGGGGTCTTCCTAAAATCATAAAATAATCCCATTGCAAAAATTGTTTTTGTATAATTTAACTTTCTCCATGCTCATCCTTCGAAACGACTCATGGCCCACTAGCTACACCATAGATGTAGATGTATAAAATTATTTTATTATGCTAAAGCTTTAATACTGTAATATATAGAGATTAAGCATGCAAGATTTTTGTAAGTTTATTTAATAAATTGATCAAATTAAAATATTAAAATTTATATTATATGCAAGTTAAATAATATGAAATTTTAATAAAACTGAAGCATTGGTTTTTTAAATATTCATTTATTTCTCCTATACATGGTATAATATTGTCTTTATTTGGTACTCAGTGTTGTTTGGCTTCCCTTGAATAGAACTGTAATATTCTTTACATATTATGCCATAATCCCATTCAAGGTTTTGGTTTCAAATATAACATGCTAATTCACATAACGAGACAATGAATGAGTCATCTCTATTTTCATGAATAGTTTTTTTATCACTTTATGCTGAGACTTAGGCTGGTTTTACAGTCACGCGTTTCGGCAGCGCCGCTGGAGCGCCGCGCGTCCGAAGATGTATGGGGGTAGTAGTTGCGTTTCAGAGTCGCGCGCTTGAGCAGCGCCGTTCGTCCGTTCATTTTCTTCGTCTTCGAACGCGCGCGCTCCAACGGCGCTGCCAAACGCTTAACTATAAAACCAGCCTTATCTCGAGACTGGGGCGAATAGCGATAACACAGCACAGCCCCGAAATAATGACGTCATCGAATCTAGATTTAAAAAATATTTTGACCCGATTGTAAGTGCCTTGATATTATACTAATTGCAAGCTTAAAACATGAAAGTATACTGCGTGACTGGTGAGACATGTTCAATACTTGAGGACGTGATATTTGGCTGTTATATTAGTTGGAAAAAAATAATATAAAAAAATAATATCAATTGATCACTGAGTAAATGTAGCTTAAAGTTAAATAATTATTTACCCAACGCATGGACACCGCGAGCGGGAGGGGTAGTTGTGTGGTGTTTCTTTGGTAGCGCACGCCTCTGCACCGGCCGCATAGTATGCCTACTTGCCTAGCCGCGTAATTTACTTAGTATCCATGATTCATTAATTTTTGGGAAATTAAAAAAAAAATTAAGAACCTAATTTTATTACATATTTATAATGAGAATCGAGTACTGAATACTCTCCTTAAATATCGGTATTGACTCACCAGTCATGCTGTATAGCGCCTAATACAAAATATACATATATAAATTGCAAAAATCGAGGATAAATCATTTTATCGAATTTGGGCGTTACAAAATGCTTATCACCTATTCCTTATCACATTATTACATACAACATGGAAATAACAAATGTACAGATATATACATGATTAATACATAATATTATGCTTAATAAAATAAATTAAATTAACAACGACTCGTCTATGGAGTGATGTAGATGGAGGAGAACTATCTAATATGGAGGATATTTGAAAAAGTGTCCAGCTGTAGTGCGCTAGCTGCAGCAAAGTGTAGGTATGGAATGAATGTACAAAATATATATTGAAGTTAGCCGAATAGCCGAGTCACAAAATTACTGGGTTAATACCAATATATTTTGAAAAATATAACCTAAAATAGCTGAAATAAAAGCTGCTAAATGATTTAAAATTTACCTTGTTGCTACTGTAGCGCCACCCTAATTTGACGCATTTCAGCGGACACTTTTTACATACAGAGATAATTCTCCTCCATCTATGCTCCATAGACTCGTCGAACGTACCGCATACGATGTGCGAGGTTTCACGTCATTTCATACAAGTTACAACTAGGTATGTAATTCTAAAATGCCGCGCGTTCGGCACGTGCGTGCTCATAAAATGTGTGCGATCGCCTTCAGTCGTGTGGTAAGAATCAAAGGTAACATTTTGTTAAAATGCTGCCTTTACTTCATTTTCGTCTGACATACATATCAATTGAAGATGACGCCACGATAACTACATTATTCAGTTTCCATCAGTGTTTCTAAGAATGTGTTACCATTGATCATTTTGGTTGTTAGAATAACAAACTCCACATTAGAATCCTCCTGCGTGCTGATATTCCGGAGGGCCGATATCTCGTGGTAGCTGCAGCCGCCGATGAAGAAAACTAGAATGACTCTTGGACTTTCTATGGAGGATGAGGTTTCACTTGACATGGAATTGCGACGAGGCATCCGCGGCTGTAGCGTTTGGAGTTCTTCTAACGTCGGCCCCGGTAGCAGACCCAGCATATCTGTGATACCTGCAAAATAAAGCTAGGTTATCTACTAATAAGTAGTGAAGTTGACAACATTGAGTTTGCAAGTTAATGTTTATTTTACCATTGTTTTAATGAACACTTAAGAGGCCGGGGTACCCTCGAAATTTTCATACATTCTTAATACCAAAATCATTTTCTCATACGAAAATATTTAACATGTTTGAGTTATTTTTTTATACATTCTTAATACCAAAATCATTTTCTCATACGAAAATATTTAACATGTTTGAGTTATTTTTCAGCTTTAGGGTCCTGAACAAATTTTTTTTACAAAATATTTAAATACTAAAAAAAAAAATTGTGTTTAAATATTTTTTAGTAAATTTACTACTAAATATTTAAACACCAAAAAATAGACAAAAACACTAAAAAATATATAAATAAATAGTAAATTTACTACAAAATATTTAAATCATAAAAAATATTTTTTAAAGTTTAAATATTATAATTAATAGGTAATTACTATCTTAAGCTGAAAAATAACTCAAACATGTTAAATATTTTCGTATGAGAAAATGATTTTGGTGTTAAGAATGTATGAAAATTTCGAGGGTACCCCGGGCCCTTAAGTTGAGCATTTTATTGTTATTCTATATGGATATTAGATCTTTCCTCAAAAGGTAGCTGTAAATCAAAATATGCCTAATAACTACTGCCATATTTTATTTTAAACTAGCTGTTGCCCGCGACTTCGCCCGCGTCAAAGTAAAATATTATATCCTCCTCCTTTTTAAAAGTCGGTTAAAAAGTAGCCTGAGTTACTACCATCAGCTATCTACCAAAAAAAGTCCCGTCAAAATAGCTCCAGCCGTTTCAGAGATAAGCCGGAACAAACAGACAGACAGACGATATTTATTCATATGCATGTAAAAACAAACTTTTCTCACTTTTTTTGGTAAAAAAGTGGGCCCCGTGCGAGTTTCTTACGCCGGTTCTTCTCGGCGGGTTAGTTCCCGAACCGGTGGTAGGCAACATAGTTTCTTCGTTCTTTCTACGACTTTCAAAAAGTGTATCATGATACCCATTTTGAATAAAAAGATATTTTATTTATTTATTTATTTAAACGGTTCTTTCAATATTACAAACAGACACTCCAATTTTATTTATAGGTATGTATCTCGTATCTATGTATATTCACTCACCTGCCCATCCTTTGTTATTAGAAATATGTTCACACAGCCGCACTGTCAGTGGCACGTATTTACTTGACAAGTAACATCTTTCATTTTCGTCCAATTCCGATTCGTCCATCGTCAGATGAAGGGCCTAAAAATAAAGCTCAAATTTTGATAACAAGAATTTCTCAAAACGAAAGTGGTCCAATGCAAGACAAGGGGGGTTATTATGAGCTCTTATATCCAGCCAGTTTACAGGCCAATTTACAGGCCATTGCATAGACACGGCTTGTAAACTGGCTGGAAACTGGCTAGATATAAGAGCTCATAATAACCCCCCAGTTCTCACTTCTCAGTTGAACTTGTCTTGCATTAGACTAGCTCTCTCACTAGCTGTCACGACTTACTGTTGAGGAAGTACAGCCTAGTGACAGACAGACGAGTAGCGTGTCACAGCAATTGTTTCTCCACGTGATACTTTCGCTACATAACCTCAAAATCTGATTGTCAATTACCTTCCTAAGCACAGCGTATTGTCTGGCGCCGGTCTGCGCTCTCAACAGGCCGCATTTCTCGAGGTTGGCGAGCGTTAGCCAGGCGCGTAGGCCGTACACTTGGGTCAGTTCTCGTCTGTAATGCTCCCAGGTGCGAAGGCGAAGCCCCGACCCCGTCGCACACTGCAGGCAGATGAGACGCAGCACCTGCGGGCATGTTGATATGTTTACCGAACATTGCCAGAAAAAAAGTTTGAGTTTTCCGAGAGTGAATTATTGTTTGGCACGCTTTATAGCCTGATAGTTTTGCTTGACAGGTGTAGTTAGATTCGTATTAACTAGTGTTGGTAAAAATAGCATTAGCAATAATAATTAATTGTTAAATGCCCATTAGCAATAATTAAATTAATCATACTTGCTAAAAAATATGATTGCTAATATTATCGTGCGTAGCAATAGTCTGCGATCATGATAAAAATAACGTCCGCGCTGTATCGCACCGCGGTGCTAACTGTTAATGAATTGCTATTTGTCACTCGATGCGAAATAATACTCGTCTCGAGCGGTGCGATGCGAACCGATAATTCACGAGGCCGCGTTTTTAGCAAATAGCAAAGCAATAATAGTTAGCATGCTGTAACATCAAAATTAGCATTATCACTCTATATTAGCATTACTAGTATTATCACTCTATTTGTGAGCGCCGATATTATATTATGCTTACTTAGTACAATATATTTTTTTGCGACAATATAATAATATTATACCTAAGCCTGAAGCCTCAAAAAGATAATATACAAAGGAATTATTTTATAGTAATGTTTTGTTTGTGAGTACCTTAGTTAGGGGCGCTTTCTGTGCGATCAGGTCCTCAATGTAGGTGCAAATTTTCTCGTTGTCTATACAGTTCAAGAAGTCTTCTTCACATTGTATGGTGTCGTGGAACTCAAAGGAATCTGTAGTCTGATAAAGTAAGATTGTAATTTGTATTATTTTATGTTAAAATTATTATTAAAATATATTATAAATTCTAAGATAAGTAAAGTACTGAGTTATGACGTCACATCCAAACGCCACAGCAAGTTTTTTTAATTATTACCTGTAGTCTGGCAAAAAAGAGAAGAAATTCAAAAGTAGCAACATCGTAGTGTCATCCCTTTTTTCTTAGATTGATTTGAAAGAGATGACACTACGATGTTGCCACTTTTTATTTTCTACTCTTTTTTGCCAGACAATACCTTGTCTTCTGTGACCAGTTCTGCCAAACCTACTGTTTACTGTTGTAAAAAAACCACGGAATATATAACACTAAAGGAAAGGGCCAAGTAAGTTTCATTGAAACTGGTGTCGCCAAACTCACACAGTAACATTTTACGCACACAAAATAAATAACCAATCACAAAGAGATTTCTTTTTTAAATACAATGTCGTAAAAACAACCCCAACCCTTTTGAAATAAAGAAGAATTTAAATTTAGCAATACCGGCTCTGACTACCGAGTTCAGTTATTCAACGCTAGATGGCGCTTGACAGCTAAATATGATAAGACTTGAAATCGTACGCAATTTTACACCTTACGTCAACTTGCGTAAGGTTTAAATTCGTACTCGCGCACTTTCTTTTGCGTGCGAGTTAAGTTACGTCCAGCTGGACCTAACTATGGCACGCGGGCCACGCCTACATGGCCTTTCCTAGTGGAAATGCCATGTAGGCGACACGGAATATATAACACTAGAGTGTTATATATTCCGTGTAAAAAACAGGTCAGATTTTTAGGTTGGCAACACTGCTTGTGACTATGCATGGTCACATAGAATCTTACCTCCTTGATATACTCGGCGATGGTGGTGTGCTGGGCAAGCGAGGCCTTGTCGGCCAGCAGCTGGGGGAGGCGCGATACAAACTGCTTGATCTCCTGCACAGACTTGTCCTTGTGCCTCTCGTCCAGCTGCGTCTTGATCACGCGCGCCTTCTTGGATAGCGCCGCGCCTACCTACAATATTGGAGACGATTATTATTCTTAGAGGTCATTGCAACTTCACTTACATAAATTATTGTACTTACTGAAAAATTTAAAAAAGCTTCGATAAAAACTGACTACAAGCCCAATTTTTCTAGCGGTCCAAGTTTTTGAGCAGGCTGATGATTTAAAACTATTGCTAATGCCGCGGCCGTATATATGCGTGGTGCTTCCCGCTAAAACCGATACTATTGGACGATCTGCGTGTATCGTCCAATAGTATCGTCTCCTAGCACGAAGCTTCGGACGATAGACGCAGATGCGGCCGGGACATAAGAAGTAAGAACAAACTCGGATCATGACCGTCTACCAGTTTGGATGCCACGATGCCATGATATGGCATATTATAGACAGACAGACACATCAAACTTTTTCTGCGTCAAAATTCGTTTATCGCGCGGGAACCGTACATTTTTCTGACATAAAAAGTGTCCTATATCTTTTACCCGAGACTCAAAGTACCTCCGTACCAAATTTCAGCAAAATCGGTTCAGCGGTTTGGGCGTCAAGAGGTAACATACAGACAGACGGACAAGACACACTTTCGCATTTATAATATTAAGTATGGATAACAATCCTCTGTTAACTGTTATTGTCGGGGTTTAAACCACGAACTAATTATACTACTGACCATGGTAAAGCTGCTATCCCTCAGTTCACTGAACAACTCTTCGCTTGAGTTGAGCACGATGCGTTTCTTCTCTGTGGCGACGTCGGGGCCGGCGTCGTCAGGCGCCGCGAACTTGTGCCCCGGGAATATCGCCGTGCAGCTCTTGATGCCGTAGATCTCGTCTGAAATTGGTTTATTTGGATGGACATTAAAACTAGAATATTAGTATTCTGGGAAGTATCGCATCGCATTGCGCCTTCGTAGGGTTTACCATCTGTTATATTTGATAATAATAGTTTAAAAAAACTAAGGAAACACGCTTTTTAGGGTTCCGTACCCAAAGGGTAAAAACGGGACCCTATTATTAAGACTTCGTTGTCTGTCCGTCTGTCTGTCTGTCTCCAGGCTGTAACTCAAGAACAGTAATAGCTAGAGATTTGATATTTTCACAGATTATGTATATTTGTTGCCGCTATAACAACAAATACTAAAAATAAAATAAAATGAATATTTAAGAGGGGCTCCCATACAACAAACGTGATTTTTTGGCCTTTTTTGCTGTCTCCAGGCTGTAACTCAAGAACGGTAATAGCTAGAGATTTGATATTTTCACAGATTATGTATATCTGTTGCCGCTATAACAACAAATATTAAAAATAAAATAAAATGAATATTTAACGGGGGCTCCCATACAACAAACGTGATTTTTTTGGCCTTTTTTGCTCTATATCAAAAATGGCAACAGGTAGGTACTTGAATTTTTCACAAAATCCTTAAATATAATTATGTGTAATTTAATATTTAATAATAATATTAAAATAAAATAAAAAAATAAGGGGGGCTCCCATACAAAAAACACAATTTATGACCTAATTTTGCTCTATAATGGTACGGAACCCTTCGTGCGCGATTCCGACTCGCACTTGGCCGATTATTTAAATATATTTTTTTAATTCTAACAAAATATTTCATTGTCATTGGCTCTTAATACGTATTGCAAAGTTTCGAATTAATTAGACCACTGAAGATAGGGAAAAATTGTGCTCAAAGATTCCGTTACATAGGCTACATACAGCCCAAGCTTATATAAAAGCGTGGTAAAAACTAGGACATATTAACTGGTGAGAAGCCTGAAAGTTGCAGTCCAAAATTGATACAGATAAACAATTTTTTTAAGCCAAAATGGATGTGAAAATCAAATTTGAGAGCCTTGATTTGAAACAACCCAGATATTTAATGATTTCTCGCCCAGACACTGCCCAGTTAAATCCTTCAAACAAGGGCAGATCCAGGGAAACTCAGACAGACGGCAACCCTATTCCTACCTACTGATTTTTGTTAAGAGCATCAACGCATCAATTTATTTTATGTTACATAATATTTAAATGTCAGCAAGAAAAATGTATAAAATGGAATAGTAATAAGTACCAATAAGTCCTTCGTATGTGAGCTGTGTCGTCATGATGCTTGTGAAGTCAATGGCCCTGTCGAGTAGCAGCAGCTGGTCTATGCATGTTGTGGTGGAGCCCTTATGACCTAAACCTTGGTCCTCCTTGTTCAGCCGACATAGTAAATCCCACACCTATGTAAAGACATTTTTAAGGTAAGGCTAAAATAAATAGTATAATTAGGTAAGGAAAAAATCTTTTTATATTATTTATAAATTTCAGTCATTTAAAAGAATGTAGAAAACTTGGAAAATTACATACTTGCTATCAGCATACAAGTATGCAATTTTACTAACATAGTCTGAAGAATTTTGATGTAGAGTGTATTTTATGAAAGTAGATGGTAATATTTTAAACATTTTTGTAACATAACATTTCTATTATTATCAGCTTTTAGATAAAATAGTAAATACTCACTTGTTTAGCAGCAAAGCCCTTGCCATAAACTCTTGGTATAATTCCATACAGCTGTTGTATGGTGCGGAGAGCTTGTGCTGCATTATAAAGACAGGTGGGATCACCCTCCAGATAATTTTCTCTGTGAAATTATTTAACAAAATATATAAGTAAACTGTTTATTTATGAAAAGCATAAAATATAGGTAATCAAAAACCTTCAAAGACGCATATTATAGCATATAAAGAAATTATGCATTGAATAAAATATTTACCTAAAATCATTTTGTAGTTCTAATGACATGACATCACTATCAAAGGGGAATATATCACATTTGAATTCCTCAATTGATAAATTTGTGAACACATTCCTGTTCTTTAAATGTTTTTCACAAAGTTCACTCCTTCTGGGCACAAAGAATAAATGGAATTCTATTGGAGTGCTCTGTTTTGATCTGAAAACAATAATAAATTAAAAAACCAGCCATAAAAAGTAAACATTTAAATTGTAGTAAATTCACTCAAAATTATTGTGGTCATACTTGTTGATAGTTTTTTTTGTAAAGTGTAAAGTTAACTTTTTAGTGTAAAGTTAACTTTAGAAAGTTTATAAGTATAACACAGTCAAGTTAACTCCGCACCTGGTAGCTATGACATCACATCTACGCTGTGTGTGCGACGGGGTGAACGCGGGGAGGTTGCAGGTTAGTGGGGGGCAAACGCAGGGAGGTGTGCGGGTTAGTGGGAGGGGCATCGCATTCCAGCGAGGTGCGGAGTTAACTTGACCGAGTTGTAGGCAGTGTCATAAATAGCCTTGTTTTGCGCCCTGTGCGAGCTTCACTGCGCCCTTGCCTACCCAGAGCAATGCTTTGTATATTATGCCTATTTTATTTCATTCATGGTGATAAAATAAAACTTGGTTTTAGTAGACCAATTACAATAATAATATTATGATATTGATATTATACATTATTTTGGTTTTTTTTAATGACTTGTCTAATGTAATAGACTGATTTTTGATGGTACTGGCATGTAGGTATAACATAATATTGTTGGAATCGAGCACTAGGGGCGCAGCGGGAACTTATCAGGAGTAAACCGAAAAAATTATAGTCCTGCCTGGTCTGACCGTTCTTGCGCCCCCAGAGTCTACGCCCTGTGCCTGGGCACCGGTGGCACGGCTCTATTTACAGCGCTGGTTGTAGGTATCTAATAGCAAATTCTTACCTTAAAGATTGTATGTAATCTGCAACCAAATCCATCAAGTTTAGCTTTGGTCGGGCAATGAAAATGATGTGTTTCACCGCTGTGAGGGGGAGGCTCCCCGGCCGCAGTGGGAACATGTCCACTACTTCGTGCTCTTTCAAAAGTGAGTATTGAGCAACCAAGCCCACAGGCCCAGCCAGCCATTCGTCCCATATAGTCACCTAAACAAGTATATATACTTACAAATTGTAAGAATAAATAAAAACTGAGATTCCTCATAATTTAACTTACTTTAGGACCATCACATAGCTGTAGAAGATTCAACAATTCCTTTCTCATAGTTTCGTGTAAGAGAGCTACATTCAATCTGCCTCCTGACAAATGAGTACTCATTTTGGATTCTTTATAACACTTTGACGAAATTTGTTATTTTAGTTTTCTAATTATTTCAAACAATTAAATTGAATAGATTTACAAATTACAATTTTGTTTTGTTGATCGATTTTTGACAGTTTGGTAGTTCCGAAACTCGAACAGTATGCTGGCAGCCTGATTTTATGAGGTTGGATTGGCTATAGAGACCACAAATTAGAGATAGAGACGTCATTGCGTCAGCTGATGGGAGGCTGATCACTGATGCATGGCTGATGGCACTAGCTATGATGCTGCATATGTACACTGCTCATAACTAGGCTCATACTTATGGCAGATGGCTTACATGCTTACACCACTACACCATTGCACTACACCATTGAGGTAATAATACTTAGGAGTCCGCCTTATATTTTGACAGCTGATAATGTTACTCTTTCTAACTAACGATGTAGTAATTTGGGTGAAAGAGAAAGCTCATATCGGTGTGTAAACGTCAAAAGCCTGTAATGTTATGTCCCACTTAGTAGAACATAACAAAGGAATAGGTCTGCATATTTCATGTTTAAAAAGTGGTAATAAAAGTGTTTAGTGAACGTTCAATGCATTAAATTATTGCGTTTTGTGGTTCCGCTATATAATAAACCATAAAAACGGCCAAGGAATGCCTCAAACACGTGGATTTAACATAACATACGTAAGTTTTCAACAACGTTGTTTGGGCTTATCAATCGGTATTTTTGTAAGCTAAAAAAGAAAATTTATAAGTATAATAATCCATTAATCATGCTATATAAGGCATTAGTGATAAAAATGTCACATCAAGTAATAATTTGGCTATAAATATTGCATAGTTTTTTACGTGTATTTTAGGGATGCGCCTTACTTGAACTATAGTTTATCGATAAAAATAATGTCATGGACTAAATGATTTTTTTTCAGGTTGAAAATGCTTCAAAATAGACGACAAACAGATATATATTTTAGACGCAAGTTTCATGCAAGTTTTTAATCCTTACTCCCTTATGAAGGCATCACAATATTGGAATTTGGAATTATCATTTCAAACGTAAGTTTGAAACAATGATTTTATTGAAATAAAGAAAGTTCTAACGGAGAGTAAAATAATTGCATGATCAACAGCTCTCACACCTCCCCCCTGTAAGTACTAAATTCGTTACTTAAAGATACTTCTTGAAATTTTATCCTGGCATTAGGTACTCTTTTTTAATAAGTAAAATTTTAATAAGGCTAAAGTCATAATCATTTAATAAAATAAATTTAATACGTCAATCGTCGAATTCCAGACACAATATATATTTAGTTGTTATGCGGCACCTGGGTTCCGCTTGGGGCTGGATGGGTTAAGCATGGAAAACTTACATAAAGCATATTGCCCCGTATACAATACTATGAATTATGTGTATATTTTATAGTATGTATTAGTATAGTACATTTATTGACACTAAACCATTTATTTCTTTCAGGTTATTGGAATGCTCTTAAAGAAGAGTTCAATATTATGGTGGTGACGGAGAGACCTATAATGAAGATAATAATTATTTTCAATTATTATTAATTTGATAATAAGATTGGAAGTGAAGAATAATATTTGGTTTAGTGCTCTATGATTTTGATTGCACACACCGTGATATTGCACAATAAAATTGATCGTCTAGACCCTAGAGTCCCACTTAGGTTATTAATTATTATTATTATAATATCATTATTCAGGGGGCGTCGAAGTATCTATTTTAAGTCTTTTTCTGTATAAATATTATTACATAATTATATTTTAATAGGTAAAGAAATGCACCTAAGCGTTTTTGGAATTACTTTAAATAAGTAGGACTGACATTCATTCTTATATTTCTTTGATAATAATAATTGTTATTCTACAAAATAGTTTCTTAATAGTAAATAGTAATTAAGTTTAATAAAGTATAATATATTTTGTTCTTCTGTTGTGTTTTATAAAAACTGTTGATTTTATTGATATTAGCTATTACACTCCGGACAAGCTTTCGTGGCGGAGTATACATATTATGTATATTTTTTAACTATTTGTATAATTATATACTTAAATATTTTGTTTATACAGGGTGCAATTAAACCATCCTGCCAAATTTTTTCCAGGGCTTAGGTATCATTAGGAGAGGTCATTTAGAAAAAAAAATTGGGTGTTATTTTTTTAATGACATATTTTATCCCATTTAAAATCGATGCAGAACGGTTACTCGTGGCGGTGGGAATGAGCGGGGGTGACGTGGGGGGGAGGCGCGCGCGCGCTCACCCGCCGCCGACGCGTAGTGTCCATTTTAATTGTAGTGTTTTTTAGGATAACTTTCGGAAGTTCAACATTTTAGTACTGAGTGACTATATTAAAAGAAAAATACGTGTATTTTTATTTTGAACAAGGATCAATATATCAAAATTTGGCAGGAAGGTTTAATTGCACTCTGTATTTAAGTATTTTCATACACTTAATAAATAGATAAAAAATACCTTTTCACCAAATTGAAAGCGACTTCTAATTTAATGAGCATAATATATCCTAAATTGAACATGCGTCGAATTGATAACCTCCTTTTTTGATGTCGTTTAATAAAAATCTATAACATAAAATTATGGTCGACTTGGTCGATAGCTGTAGTCTAATTTTATATTTTTATCGATATACGCCATCCCTACACGCACACTACAGCAATTGCACACAAGCATAAAATGGCCACGCGCTGGCGAGCTAAGAATCCATCTACTACACCCTGTGTTGAGTGTTGACATTGACATTATTTTTTTATTTGAGACTAGCTGTCCCGGCAAACGTTGTTTTGCCATTTAAAGTATATTTTCTACATCATCAGTTGATACATGTTTTACCCCCTCTTTTGTCGCCTAAGAGGGTGTGGGGGGGAAGGTCATACACCAGATGTTAAGTTGAAAACTTAAGGGCCCGGGTTACCCTCGAAATTTTCATACATTCTTAATACCAAAATCATTTTCTCATGCGAAAATATTTAACATGTTTGAGTTATTTTTCAGCTTAAGATAGTAATTACCTAGGGTCCTGAACAAATTTTTTTTACAAAATATTTAAATACTAAAAAAAAATTTTGTGTTTAAATATTTTTTAGTAAATTTACTACTAAATATTTAAACACCAAAAAATAGACAAAAACACTAAACAATTTATTAATAAATAGTAAATTTACTACAAAATATTTAAATAATAAAAAATATTTTTTAAAGTTTAAATATTTTGTAGTAAATTTACTATTTATTTATATATTTTTTTAGTGTTTTTGTCTATTTTTTGGTGTTTAAATATTTGGTAGTAAATTTACAAAAAATTATTTAAACAGAAATATTTTTTTTTTAGTATTTAAATATTTTGTAAAAAAAAATTGTTCAGGACCCTAGGTAATTACTATCTTAAGCTGAAAAATAACTCAAACATGTCAAATATTTTCGTATGAGAAAATGATTTTGGTATTAAGAATGTATGAAAATTTCGAGGGTAACCCGGGCCCTTAACATGAAATAAAAATGAGTTAGTTATTGTCCGTATGTTACGAAATGTTACTTTTCGATTCTTCCACTCACGTCTTCAATTGCGGCGCGATCGACTCGCCGCCGCGTTTGTGTCTTTAAGTTTGATGGATCAAGTGTGTAGTAGAAGGAATATGTCTTTATAATATGACGATAACTGCGACTTTTTGATAGTTGGCCTTCAAAGGAATATGGCCTTACATGGCTCAGGGTCCTTATCTATAGTGGAAACAGGATATTGCAACGTGGCAGTTGCGTGGCGGTGACAACTGACAACTGGCACGAATGCAAATGTTGTTACGCGATAGTTGCAGATGGTTGCAGTGTGTAATTACCTACTTGGCACTTGCGTGTAGGCTATAAATTATAATATTATCTACCTATTAAGTTTTGAGTACTAACCGGCACGGCAGTAAACGTATGTACCTACCTAGTAGCACAGAATACATAATATTAGTTTGCAGCTAGTAGTTAGTCCTAATGGTCTCCAAGAATAAAACACGTGTGCAAAATTATAGTACTTATAATGTTAAATTGTGTACTCTATGTCGGTATTCGGTAAAATACACTTGTAGGTAATTAGCTAGCTAAAAGGTAAAAGCCGATGCTTTATGAGGGCTCGTGTCGTCCCACCTTGACTGACTGATGATAACACATCTACCTACATGTACTTACTTAAATAAAAATTACTAAGGGCCTGTTTCACCACTTTCTGATAAGTGCCGAATAGGCTATCCACCAGTTAACTTGACAGATGAAGTATGGAGAATCTGTCAAAAAGTTGTGGATAGCCTGTTCGGCACTCTATCAGGAAGTGGTGAAACATCTGGCCCTAAGTATATTAAACCACAAATCAATAGACGTGATAGTTTTTCCGTAAAGTGTAGGTACAGGTTGTGGGGTTTGTTTTTGTTTCATATTATGATAGCTGTAGGTAGTTAGGTACAGCTACATCATACATGCAGACTGCAGTTAACTTCAGGAAAATGAGGCCTCATGAAAAACGGCAAACGCCAAACACATAACGAATTCTTTTTTAATCTGGGATCTGAATTAATGTTAGGAATTTCATGGCATATATATACCTACTCAGTTTAAATCTATACATATAATAAAATCGTAGGAAAGTCAATTCTGTACATTGAATATTTTTGAAAAATAATACTTGGGACGTGATCTACAATCGATATGGAAGCCAAAAATATAGTTTTTAGAATTTTTGTCTGTTTGTCTGTGTGTCTGTTTGTCTGTTTGTCTGTTTGTCTGTTTGTCTGTTTGTCTGTATGTATGTCCGGGATAAACTCAGAAAGTACTGAATGGATTTACTTCAAATTTTGCACGAATATTATATAGAGGTCGGGTCAACACATAGGCTATATTATATTATGACGATATCACCTAGGGCGGGGGGAGGGGCTCAAGTTTCAATATTTTTAGTTTTTTGCTCATATCGCTAAAACGGTGCGTTGTAGAGAAAAAATGTCTTGTACGTAATGAAAGCTCATAAAATTTCCTACAAATTTCTCCTTCACACTTTGTATCTATCTTCACTCCTTGCCATGCTATGAGCTTTTGTCTATCTTTTCTATACAAATTTCGAGTGTCGTTTGATTAACATGCTGGGAGCTTTGGCATCGGTCTTTTCTTGGGGGGGGGGGGGGGGGGGCTTCGCCCGCCCAAACCCCCCCCCCCCCACCTCCCCAAATTTTGCTTCAAACAAAGCGGTGTTGCGGCGTTATACATCTTTTTTAAGAACAAAGTTAAAAACTAAACTACACATACGGTTTTCCAGTGTCGTTTGTTTTGGACCCAAACCCCCCCCCCTTATTCCTCATGAAACTTTTGTTCATAATTAAAAGGTATCGTGGAGTTTGTATTGCGTCTTAATTATCCTTTGTAGGAACAAACTAAGTCATCTATACATATAATAAAATCGTAGGAAAGTCAATTCTGTACATTGAATATTTTTGAAAAATAATACTTGGGACGTGATCTACTATACTAACGCGGACGAAGTCGCGGGCAACAGCTAGTTAATAATAAAGCCCTTTTATTCCGAATTTTATGTTTTACAATTTGGTTAGTTTGGTTTCTTTCTTAAGTTATATTATATTATATCTCGCACTTCGGTGTGCCTCTTGGCATAGGCCTCCCCCAGCTCTCTCCAATGAGCTCGGTCCTCTGCTGCTCTGGTCCAGTATGGTCCTAAAGTTAAGCGGATATCGTCACTCCATCTTGTCTTCGGACGCCCCTGTCTTCTGGTGTCTCCTCTTGGGTACCATAAGGTTACTTGCTTGCTCCACTTGAATAGTTTGCAACGCAACATGTGCCCGGTCCAACTCCATTTTAAATGATCTATGCGTGCTATTATATCTATTATTTTTGTCTTTTTTCTTATTTCTGAGCATCGGATTCTGTCGCTAAGCCTGATTCCCAACATGCTTCTTTCCATTGCTCTTTCAGTTTTGGCTAGTAACTCTCTGTGTTTGTTCGTTAGTGTCCATGTCTCACACCCGTATGTCATACAGGGGAGAATACATGTGTTAAAGGCCTTTCTCTTGATGTGTATGCCTAGGTCTTGGTTCTTCATAATTTCTTTCAACGACCAGTATTTCTTCCAACCGCAAGCTATTCTTTTGTTTATTTCTAAAGAAATAAACTCAGTTTAAATTAGCAAATCTAAACTTTAACGGTTTTTTATTTCAAAAATTAGTAGCGGAAAATGTTATGTTTGCCATGAAGCCAGCTTAAGCTTTAGGTAGGAATAGGATCTTTTTCATGGCACTAGTCATCAACATTTAAAAAATAAAGTTTGGAGGGTACTTAGGATAAATTATAAATCAGTTATAATAAATAACAGGAATCTACTATTAGATCAAGATAAGTGCGTCGCTCATGTTTTACTAGTTAACCTTGGTAACAATCGGTATAGAACATAAGATGAAGGTATCTTCGAAATCTCTCTAATTTTGGGACATCATTGGCTAGAGTAGACTAGGTATATCCCATAGAATTTAGGCTGGCTGGTGTTACGACAATTTTTTTATAATAGGTACCTAAGCTACGCCCTAAATTCTTACACTCTATGATAAACCTTATTCGTAGCGGGATCCTCATTATATTGTTACTACTATTTGGTACTACTAATATATATTCTATGCTACTATGCATTCTCGAAATCTTGTGATACAAAAACCGCCAGGTACCTATACGAACGAATTTGACGATTTAGGAAAAGTACAAAAGCCGGTGACGAGGAATACAAACACAGCCGGCGTACAAACAACATCGATTTTGACGTACATCACGCAATCAAGTTAATCAGCCATCTCTCCATGTAGGACGTGCCTAAATTTTAGATTAGTTACATACGACTTATGTACTCGGACGTTATCGTACTACGAGCCCACTGCGCGCGGCGCTCCATCGATTTTTCCAGTGAACGGGCATTTTCAACCACCGAGCGATATTGTAAACACGTTCTGAGCCGACGATGGGCTGGTGGTGTTATTGAAATATTCGAGTTGTAGTGGTTGTAGTGCGTGGGCGGGAGTGCGTATAATGTGACACGGGAGAACCATGGCCGCGCAAAATAAAGGTGAGAGTCGGGCCCTGTTGCTGCTCCATGTGCTAAGGTCGAAATTTGTGGGGCATCGAGCAGCAGCGTGGGTGATGTGTTGACGGCATTGATAGATAACGCGCTTAGATTACAGCTTTAAACACATTTATGAATAACATTAGTCCTAATTTGCGAATCATATCCCATTATAGTATTCCTATTCCCTATTCCCGATAAGTGAAACGTATGGTTCAGTGCTCGGTTTGCTACGAAAATTCCTAAGATATATTAAGGCTAGATAATATTTCCAAATATCCAACAAAAGCACGCTGTATTTATTTATTATTGTTACTGACATATTAATAATAAAGTTTACCTATAATCCATATTCTAAATATTATTTTATACTCAAAAGTTGAAGGTACCTGCTGCTAAAGATCTCACGCACTTTAATTATTGTTAAAATACTTTTATTATGTTATAAATTTTTATGCATATTTACCTAGGTTCCTACATAGGTAAACGAAACTTATAATAAATTTGCTCGTCGCCACTAATAAAGCTACACAAGGAGGTTCGTCAACCGTCTACTTAGTTATATTACCTAAACCATATCAAACATAACATAGATAGAGGTACATTAATACAGCCACTTCGACGATACTGTAGCACTAACTACGATTTAGGAATACCCATTATTCCGTAGAAAGTGTTTGTCAATGTTCAATTTAATGTGAAGCGGGTAATGTCTTCTTTGACCTTGACCTCGGAGCCTCCATCACACCGAGGAGTATCGTTGTAAATATTGATTCTAGCAAGACGTATTACTCCTTACGGCAAACTTCAATTTATACCTACGTCTACGCGGTCTCCACGAGCACGAATATACACGTAGAAATATACAGGCTACAAATACAAGTGTTTTATGGAAGAAAAACTTCGAGATTCGAAGAGGTTATTACGTACGGTTACAGGTTATTACGTACGTACGGTTACAATACGAGTACCTATGTTATATACTAGCTGTCCCGGCAAACGTTGTTTTGCCATATAAAGTACTTCAACTTCATCAGTTGATACAAAATCTTACCCCCTCTTTTGTGTGTCCCCAATTTTATGCACCAAATGTCAAGTTGGAAAACACAGTAAATAATATGAAGTAAGTGCATTAAAGAAAAAAGTTTGATACAAAATCTGGCCCCCTTTTTGGTCCCCTTACAGGGGTGGGGGGAAATTTTTTTATATACCAGATGTTGAGTTCGAAGAAGATAAATATATCTGCGAAAGCCGCATTCAAATCGGATCAGTAGTTTTCGTGTGATGCTGGAACAAATATACAGACAGACAGACAGACAGACAGACAAAAAACTAACCACAGTTTTGGCTTCTATATCGATGTTTCTACAGTTTTATTATATGTATAGATACGCGTACTATACTGCCGCGCTCAAAGACATTCAATAATATTTAAATATAGTTTGACATCTGATAATGTATGGGGATTACCTATGTCAAAACATTCATTAATTATTTACAGTTGGGTAATGGGTAACTAATATTTATCTGTGAGTGCAGCTGCAGTTACGAACAGTATAATCATGATTAAAGGCCGTCACAGACTTAGCTATAATATATATTAATATACCGTACTAAACACACTGAGACCATAAATATATATTATGGCTGAGTGTGTGGTCACGCGAAAATTGTATAGAAAATATATTAAGTAATATGCCTTTTTTTGCGTTGGGGGAATGCATTTACGCATCCTGGTCTGGGGAGGGCCGAGGTATGTGGGACTCCCCAGGGCGGACGTACATCCGCACCCGGAACTACCCACTAAAACCCCAACGGTGTTCCTGCTCCTGAAGGTGGGACTACGGGAAACGCGTGATACACGACCGCAGCCCCACCACCTCTGCCTCTTTGGGCTCCACTCGTGGAAACACCACATTACACATCACTCCGCGACGATGTACTAGAACACCTAGCGCATCGTGGCCTACCCGGGAAAATATGCCTAGCTATAAACTTATTAATATAATATAATATTATAGCTAAGTCTGTGACGGCCTTTAAAGAGCTACGCCGTAGCTGCTACGGCCTACGGTGCAGGTGTACGTCAAGTACACCCGTACCGAGTATTTGCAAATTTGAGTCGTCTAGAAATAAAAATATAATATTTCATTTGATAATTAAAACTCAAAATGTACAAATAAATAAACAAAATATCTCTACAGGCTCTACAGCTGAACGTATAACCTCCTCGTTTTGGAAGTCGGTTAAAAAGCTGAAGCATTATGTTACTCGTACTGCTACGTACAATAAAATTATTCACGTAGATTAAAATAATAATGTCCGCCACGTGTCGGTAGCTGTAATTAGATAGAAGCTCTGTCGACTCAATTTAAATTGAGTAAACAAAAGGATTAAATTACGGAAAAGAGTAAAAAATACAATGCCAGTTTAAATTTTGTCGTACCGTCGTTACACGTTTAAGCTTGTGTACAGACGTCAGACCTGGGGGTGTAGTGCGAGTTTTGTTCGATCATACGCATCGAACACGTTAACGCGAATTTGTATGGGATCAAAGCGGTATCCACGTTAGCCAGTAGATGACGCTGCCTTGATCCCATACAAATTCGCGTTAACGTGTTCGATGCGTATGATCGAATAAAACTCGCACTACACCCCATGGACAGTAGACACGTTTTTACATTGATAGTATTATATTAGGATTAAAGAAGAGTTTTTCGTTCGTGATTTCTATGCCTGACAGAAAACTCAATGTGTGAATTCTCTTTCAGAATTCCTACTCCGCTTTTCTGAAAACCGCAAAGCCTACATGACCGATACTTCTGTTGCTGCTGGTAGATATGCCTCTGGTAGAGTTGCGGTAGTTCTACCGTACCCAAACTCTACTCTGCGGGGAGTAGAGCACCATGGGGTTTTAGTGGTTAGACCCTACTGAGGAATCCCACATACCACGGCCGATCACCCGAATCCACCGGAGATGCGTAAAACATTTCCCCATGAAAAAAGGCAAATCTGCCTACCAACGGCAAAAGAAATATTGAATTAAAGCCTCATTAGTTGTTCCTATACTCATAGTACGTATTTACTATTGGGTTGATATAACAATATTGGAGTTAGCGTTCCTTCAACAAGTCTATTAATAAACATCCGGCAAGCGAATCCTATATTCCATTTGCAATCAGAATGCAGATAAACGCATTTGTCTCTGTGTTTGGGATCAAGGGTCAATCGACGTGGGCATTTCAGAGAGAAGGTCAAAAGTTCACCTCTTTGTTTGTGGCTTTTGATACAGATTCAAATAACTTATTATTTGGGTTACATTTGTCTGTGTGTGTGTAATATAAAACCCTTCCGTGGTTGAGTGGTTTATCTATTATAATTTCGTTTATCACTCGGGAACCATACGTTTTTCCGGAATGAAAAGTGTCCTTTCCTGGGAATCAAAGTATGTCCTTACCAATATTTCATCAAAATCGGTTCAGCGGTTAGGGCGTAAAGAGGACACAGAACAGAACAGACAGAATGTTGTATGTTATACTGCAGTACTCTAGGTAAAAACTGCACTATATTTACCTAATATTAACACTAATAACAATATAATATGTTATAATTAATTGTAATAGCGACAAGCTGGAGCCCAGATAAACCCTGCGTGGTATCCGTGGTACGGCACCTTATAAAAGATTGTATTTTTTTAGAATTTAGATAAATAAACGATTTTTAAAAATATATATTATACAGTAGGCCATCTTCAAACTATATTATCGTGAAATAAGCTATAAGCTAGATCGTGCACAGAATCAAAACTGTTTGATTGTCTTAACAGGAATCGATCTTTAACAACCTCATCGTGACGACAATCATCCATACTAATATTATAAATGCGAAAGTGTGTCAGTCAGTCTGTCTGTCTGTTACCTCTTCACGCCCAAACCGCTGAACCGATTTTGCGGAAATTTGGCATGGAGATACTTTGAGTCCCGGGAAAGGACATAAGATACTTTTTGTCCCAGGAAAATGTACGGTTCCCGCGCGATAATTTACTATTTATAAACGAGTTTTAGCGCAACGGAGTTGCGGGCGTCATCTAGTGTGATATATTTATGTATTTTGTCCTATCTACCCCAGAAGGAGGGTTGTTTAATATCTAATTAGTCATGTTACACATTAATTGATTGGCACACTCTAGGGCTAAAGAACTTTGAGCAAGATATTTGTCTTGGTTCTCAGACACTAGGTACAGCGTTATCAAGTAGACCAGGGGCTCCCAAACTAATTTTGTCTGCTGCCCACTTTGAGAACAAATTATGTTTTAGCGCCCCCATTGTTTCAATTTAAAATGCATCCAGGTAAAATAAAATAAATGACCCCCCAAAGCTTCTACACAACGCCCCCATTTTTTTGGGTCCCATACCACCTCAGGCTTTCAGCGCCCACAAAGGGGCATTATCGCCCACTTTGGGAAAGGCTGAAGTAGAGTTTAAACGGCGTGTCTATTTTTACTTCTGTTTTGTGGATTTCTCCTATTTGCTTCTAAGAAACCAGCTCATACTACATAGTTGGTACCCGTTAATTTCAGGCAGTTTTAGCAAAACCAGTTTTTTTTCACTTATACTTATTCATTCTCACTGTAAGAAAAGTTTCTTGGCGCATAAAAGCAATATAGTTACAAAAAGACGACTGAACAGAAGCTAAGCTGTTATGTGAAACAAAAGGATATTAAATTCCACAGGCCAGTAGCATTTATAAATTATATGCTTTCTACACACGTTTATTCTCGAAAGTGCTCCAATATACAAGGAAAAAATCGTTTTTACTCCACGCTTAATGTTCACCCACATACCTACCCTTTTTCATTAAACGAATTCACAAGGTCCTAAAAATTAAAATCATCTGATGCTGGAAAGAGGTTTTGGTTATGAAAATACTTGCTTAATTAAAAAACGTTCCCAGAAGGTTCCCAGTTTTTTCGAAATAGCGACGATTTCCAGGTCAAGGCTTAAAGATAACGTCCATAAAACGTTTATCTGCAAAAGATTTCGAAAACTTTCTTATTTAACTGTCCAAAAAGATTATCGTCGCCAAGACTTAGGGATGTGACAACGAAGAAAAACTTTTAAACATATTATCGTAAAGGGACTTAAAAGAATTATTCAAAAAACAGTGTGTGGTGAATTTTCATTATAAATAATATTCTCTAACAAGTTATGCGTAATATTGTCTAGGGTACGGTATACATATTATATGCGGTTGAGTGGTTATGGATCGGTATATTACATTACCAATATTATAACGAATATTCTAAATTATTCAGCTGTAAATAATAGATAAAACTCTACAAATTGACTTGTTTATTTTTTTTTAATATTAAATTACTTTACTCACAATTCACAAAAGAATAATTACAGTAATTTATTATATAACAAATCTGAAAAATGAGCCTACTTAGTACTTGCTACATAGCTGCTACGGCGTAGAAGCACTAACGACTTCATAATAATATTATGGTGTAATGACGACTTTTATTTTGCTAAGACAATAATTATATTATTGGCCAGGAAAAAAAAATAAACTATGATTTCGCGATCAAACGTAAGTATGAAAAAAATCATTTGCAAGGTAAAAACACGCGAGTTATAAAAGTTAATAAGTGCCGTGTAGCGGTGAAAAATGATATAGGTTGACACGGGAATCTCGCATTAAGGTTTGAAATATATTGCATGTGATTGATAGTCGTTTTCAAGGGTTCTCGAATAAAATCTTTACGTTTGACGTTAAAAATGGCTTCCGTAGCAGTTTTCGTAGCACTTATTCTTTTGTATGGTTTTGTAGATATTTTGAAAGCTTATTATTATATTATAACACTGGTGCTAAAATTAGGTAACTTAAGTACTAATAACTACTAAGAACTAGTAGAAACCGCGCCTAGATAAGTATCCTTGGAGCTACGCCGTAGCTGCTACGGTGTGCTGGCCATTAAGGTGACGCCTTGATAATTTGGCTGTAGCGATGTCCATTTTTCTCAGCAATGACTAAAGCTAAGAAATTAAAGTTCACTGTCAGTACTTATCATGTACCTATTTGTCTTTGAATTACCCATAGCATAACACGATTGGTCAACTTTTATAACACAGAATAATCAATCAAAAAGACCTCTGTGAAAAAAGGGATTCCTATTTTGCCAACCGAGGAGAGTGATATAAGCTTCCAAAATTTTTACATAAATTGGTTCTAGTATACACTTTAATTTGTCCATAGCTTATATGAAACGTATTTATGGTTTTTATATTACTTTAACGCGGCGTCACCTTAAACTGTCTACGTTGGGCCACAGATTAAATTAAATAGTTACTACGTAAATTGGGATAACTCCATTCTTGCAATCGAATTGATATTAATGATCATTTTAGTTAAGTAAGAGTAAGCATGAAGTTCTGAATATATTTTCCGGTAATCGTAAAGATTAGGTCAATCAAGGGTCAATCTTAACAATCCATTAACTTGATAGGCACAGATTTTTGTTTATCTGACGATACACTCATAGCAGTAATCGCAAAGAACACGAAAACAATTTTCATCTAAAAAAATATAACAACTTATATAACTGCAAATCCTTTTGCACAACATATTACATTCCAAACACAAACACAATAAAACAAATACAACCTAGCGTGTTACAATATAAAAAACGTGAAATAAACTCTGAAAGCTTCTACCCCTGCCTTCAGCCATGAGGCGGCACGCGCGGCAGTCCGCGCGGGAACCTCGGCCGCGCACCACGTCCACGTGACCAAGATGGCCGCCGTGCTAAACGCGAACCATTTGCACAAAATTAAAAAGTTATTACAGGATGTTTGTGAGTATCTAAGGCCGGTATAAATAGTCAGTACTCAAGATTCATTTCGGTCTCAAGACACGGTTCAGGCTCTGTGATTGGTTGGCTGTCAAAATTTGGACCAATCATAGAGCCGAACCGTGTCTTGAGACCGAGATGCATCTTAAGTACTGACTATTTATACCCTAAGTTTGAATAGTGTAATTATAGTTGGATTAAAAGCATGAAGTATAATTTAAATTGTTGTGTTCAAGTTAGTGTAACACGGTGATGTTTGCTATGAGTTAACTTAATTTTTAGTTTCCGCGCCCTAAATACAACTCAGGTTTTTATACAATATACCTATCGTTAAAATGTTTTAAAAACGTTCTTCTAATTTTAAAAGCACACCTCGCTTTGGAGTTTGCATGTTAATTACCATGTTAGAAATATTTAAAAATTTTGGTATGTTGATGCTTATTTATAAACATTATTTTTTAAAGTTTAAAACCCAAATCGGTGAGCTAGATAAATATTAAACTATTTTTCAAACTATTACCTACCTCTACACAAAGCGCAAACTTTGCGCATACTTTTACATTAGTTTCGGTTTTGGTAAAAGTAAATCAAACTTTGTTTATTTGGAATTTCAGCAATTTATATTGTAGCAAAGTTGAGCTAGGGGTTTCCAAAACATTTTTACCCTTTGGGACTTGGGTACGGAACCCTAAAAACAAGTTTTTCCACTCCGTCTTCTTTTTTCAGTCGTTGCAGGTACGCTTATTCGGGCAATTAAAATTGCTCCATTCCAGTCAATTCTCGTCAACTATGACGTCACGACTACATCAAGCAATTTGCGGCAACAAGCAGCAATATTGCGCAATACAATTGCCTGGAATTTCCAAGCCCATTATATATTTCAATTCGTATCTGCGACATTGAGCGATATGAATTAATATCTGGAGCAATTAGAAGCAATATCGCCGAAATAATTGTCGCAATTTATTGAAATTGCTCCATATTGCTCCACTAATTGCTCCAGATTAGTCCATTCGTGTCACCGAAAATTGGCCGCGTTCCTTTGATAGTTGATTTGTCTAATTTGCTAAAAACGTCTTCTTCTGCCGTTCCGTTTGGCGACCGCGGTCGTCTTGATCGCGGCTATGACGTCACTCATGACGTCATCATTTTCGCTAAAAACGACCCTCGACGAAGTATGGGTCAAAATTTGCGTTCTAGTTTTTTTTTCTTTTAATAATATCGCGAAAGCCATGTTCGGAAAGTTTTCAGGAGAGACTAGAGACAAAAAAAACTTCATAATATTTCGTTACAAATGATATTTTTACTGTAAATATAATAGATAACATTGAATAAAATATTTTGATTGGAAAAGAAATTGTTTTAAATGAAATTTCAAATGATTTCTTATAAAATATAATAGGTAAGTACTAATTTTCATCTCTTCTGTACCTGTTGGTTATGTGGTTTTGTTATCATAATATTATGATTCAATTTGAAATATTATAATAAAAGTTTAGCCATAATAAAATATGATTACTTACTTAAATGTTCATAAAAATGTTAGTAAAAAAATGTAATTAGTACTGTAAATTGTAAAATGTAATTAGTAATGTAATTAGTAAAAATGAAACAAATAATAATTAATTAAGTATGTATTTTATTTGTAAAATTGCTTATTACGTGATACAAATATATACGTGATACAAACCCACTTGGGTTTGTATCACTGACGCTCACATGCTAATGGAACGGGAAAAACTACGGTCTTGAGCGTCAGAGTTCGCTTCTAACAACGGAACCTAGGGTTAGACAATTCTTTTTCATGTTGCAAAAAAAGTATTAATGTCAAAATAAGCATCAAAAGAAGTATAATCTAATGTTGGTAAAATTTTTAAATAATCAATATTAGGTATGTACTAGGTAATGTTTTTAGAGGACGTTAAAATTAGAATAATTTGGAAGAGAAAAATAAGTACAAAACAGGAACGACTTTTCAGTTTTCACATCCGACGGCCGACGCACGGATTCTATTTTTTGTGAAACAATCAGGTAATCACAGATACGCAGATATTACATGTTTTCAAAACATTTTTCCAGTGCGGGTATCGAACTCACGACTTCCACGCAAGCCAGGAGGCTAAAGTTGGGTTGAGTTCCGTGTTTGTTAGATCCGGGATATCCCTCCTTTATATGGCTGAAGGCGAACCGCAGGTGGTTTTAGTGAGTAGGAGTCTTACATACCTCCGGAGTGCTGAGCACATACCCAACCCGGGGGACCCATGACGGGTTTCCCCAGCGCATCAAAAAAAAAGGAGGCTAAAATTAGAACAGAACGACTACATGAAACTCAAAACTTTTCAGCTTCTGATTCATTTCCAAGGAAGCTCCGGTAGCCCAGAGACTTATTTAATGAAAAGTCATTGCTTATTCTTAAAATATTCTATTTTCTTTTATTCGCAACGGACGGAAGGGCCGGGAGTCCCAAAGATTCGCCGCTACACGAGGAGGGCACTTACACGTTTAATTAAAATATTTTCCGTAATTCAAATGAAGCCTAAGAAGAGACGAGCTCTCGCATTAAAATTACAGCCTCAAATATTTGCGGAGCTGCACTAAACGAGATTAAATTATTAGTGCGTTTACGTCTTCTCTATCGTATCCATAGTAATATTATAAATTATGCGAAAGTGTGTTTGTCAGTCTGTATGTCCGTCTGTACTCTGTATGTCTGTTACCTCTTTGCACTCGAACCAATTTTGCTGAAATTTGGCATGGAGATACTTTGAGTCCCGGGAAAGGACATTTCTAACCCAGAAAATGTATGCTTCCCGCAAGATAAACGAATTTTGGAGTTGAGACTTGAGACACATTTTATTTATGTTTTTTACGGGCTTTGGCCCACGATACATTCCCACCACTGGTAGGTTATACTTTATTGGCGCGGTTATACTTTATTGGCAGAGACAAAATGGGTTAAAATAGGTTATACTTAGTACTAGATATTTCTCGTGATTAAACAATATTATTCATGTGAAATGATGCCAAGACGACCAGATAAGGTTTGCCCTGTAAAAAGATATCAGATCTCATGTAGAGCCAAGCTTCTGAATCTACACGGCTTTACTCTACCGACCCTAACTTCAACAAATTCTACATATTAGGTAGGCAGTGCCCTTGCGCTTCGCTTGGCTCGTCTTGGGGGCGGTAGTCTAGGGGAACGTACCTACTGATACGTAATCCCAAGGGAACCCTTTATTTTGGCTTACTATATTTTGCAAATACGTCAAAACAAAATATTCCTCTTTGTAATAATAAACATGTTATTACTTTATTAAAACAATAACATGGTTTTGTCTCGGAGCCTTTAAAATGGCGGGGAATGTGAAGCATTTATAGGATAATATTATTTCATCACGACATCGAACAATGTCGTCGTGAAACTGAATTAATTTTACTATAAATATTAAACAAGACGCTTTCCACAAATTGGTCTAAATTCCTAGCGTATTTATTATACTACTAGCTGTCCCGGCAAACGTTGTTTTGCCATTTAAAGTATATTTTCTACATCATCAGTTGATACATATTTTATCAACTGATGATGTAGAAAATATACTTATTTAGAATATGTTAAGTTGGAAAACACAGTTAATCTAAATATATAAAACTCAAAGGTGACTGACTGACATGGTGATTGGCATGCAGGTGGATGTTATGACGTAGGCATCCGCTAGGGGATGAAAATTTGTATATAATAATACTTCTTAACGCGAGCGAAGCCGCGGGCAAGCGAAGCCTCGTACCTAATATGAAGTAAAGAAAAAAGTTGTATACTATATCTGACCCCTCTTTGGTCCCCAGAGAGGGTTGAGGGGGGAGGGGGGAGGATTTTTATACACCAGATGTTGAGTTGGAAGAAGACAATTAATATATCTGTGAAAACCGTATGAAAATCGGATCAGTAGTTTTCGTGTTAAAAAAAAGTTTGATACAAAATCTTACCCCTCTTTTGTCCCCTTAGAGGGGTGGGGGGTAAAATTTTTATACACAAGATGTTAAGTTGCAAGAAGACAAATATATCTGTGAAAACCGTATGCAAATCTAATCAGTAGTTTTCGTCTTAAAGAAAAAGTTTGATACAAAATCTGACCCCCACTTTTGTCCCCTAGAGGGGTGGGGGAAAAAAATTTATACACCAGATTAAGTTGGAAGAAGATAAATATATTATCTGTGAAAACCACATTCAAATCGGATCAGTATTTTTCGTGTGATGCTGGAACAAACATACAGACAGACAGAAAGAGTGACAGACAGACAGACAGACAGACAGACAAAAACTAACCACATTTTTGGCTTCTATAGCGATGTAGTGACAAAGGTGTAATTTCGGGTGTCATTTCATGTCTTCAGAATTTTCATTTCTTCAACAGATTGTCTTCCTGCCGCACGCGCTTTGGTGACGCCCACTATCGTAATATTTTAATTTCGCCATAATTTCAAAACCAAACGTCCAATTTTAATCATTCAAAGACCAAATATTATGTACATAAACTGTACTTAGTGATAAA
Organism: Plebejus argus; assembly: GCA_905404155.3. Taxonomy (NCBI): domain Eukaryota; kingdom Metazoa; phylum Arthropoda; class Insecta; order Lepidoptera; family Lycaenidae; genus Plebejus; species Plebejus argus. Next base: position 5,405,383 of record FR989933.1, read on the forward strand.
ATAATTTATTTTGATAAGGATTAATAGCGTGAGTAAAATATATGCGTTTAAATATAGTCCAAAAAAAAAAATCAGGATTTTTAAATAAAAAAATGGCGGACTTTTTTGTAGATATTTATAACGTCTACAATTACTTAGAACATTTCATGGTTCTATCTTTTATAGTTTAGGCGGCGTACGCAAAATAAGTAACTTTTCTGGCTGATTTTTTACACCTTGCGTCCGAAAAACCCAAATATCTTACGAAACCCTACTTTTTTCCAAAATAAAATGTAGCCTATGTTCAGCAGAAATAATGTAGGATTCCAATAGCAAAAGAATTTTTCAAATCGGTCCAGTAGTTTCGGAGCCTATTCGCCCCAAACAAACACACAAACAAACAAACAAACAAAAAATCAAATGTTTCCTCTTTATGACAGTAGTGTAGATTATGAAGTTATATCATTTATATCCAATAATAAGTTTACTTCTATTTTGATAAATAATAAAGAATAAGTATAGGTAGTACATTTTTACTGCGGCTAATGCCAACGCGACGGTCGTGTCGTCGTATTTATTTATTTATTTATTTATTTATTTATTTATTTATTTATTTATTTATTACGGTACAGTTACAGACCACAGAATAACAACAATTTATTAAAATTTATAAACGATTGGACGACTGTAATAATTTATTAGATTTTATACAGAATTAACGAAGATAAGTAATTCTGTTAATGTCCTAACCTTTAAACTGTACCTGTGTACCTACTATAATATTGTACTCGTATGATTTAGAATTTAGATAAACCAATAATAGTATTTTAAAAAGATAAAACTGACTTCAAAATTGTACGTAATTAAGAATTAAAATTCCCTATCTCAAAAACTACTGAACCGATTTTCTTCTCTTTCTTTCTCTTCGTTTTTGGCATCTTGACACAAAACTATGTGTATGTTGTGCCACAGACAAGGTAAAAAGGTAAGGAATATGGCGGGAAAACCGTATTCCTCCTATAATGATTTTCAGCATCGTGCATCGTTTTCATGTAATATCGTCAGGTCATTTAGTCTAGTCAAAGTCTAAGTAAAAGTCAATACAGTCAAGGAGTCAAGTCGGTCGTTTCAGTAAAGTGGTAGACGCTTTACTGAAACTTTCAATTGAGTTTTGGAGGAACACAAAATCGCACGTTTCTCTATAATGCATCACTTTCCTACACTTGTGCACGATAACGAATATCTAATGGTTAATATTCTACCAATATATTAAAAACCCAACTTAACACAATTTTAGGAAAATAATACAAAATCACAACATCACTCTTTCACATTCCCGGCAAAACTCCCTGAACCGATTTTAACAACAAAACAAAAAAAAAACTTTTTTAAATCAAACTAATTGTAGTTTCGAAGACATACGAACACAAAAACAATATTAAATATTATACAACTTTTGAATTTTTTTTCACATTTGTTCAGATGCTAATATAGACTAATATAGGTAATATATACGAAAACTGGGCAGTTCTAAAAATATTAAATACATACGGGTCGAATTGATAACCTCCTTTTTTAGAGTCGTTTAAACGTCTTAATCTAATTCATTTCATGCATATTATTATACCTTTAGCACTGTCATTAGACGTATATAATATCAATCTAAGCATTTCCTGATAAAAAGTTAGAAACATTAAGTAATGAATGTATTATAAAGGAATTTGGACGAGGCCGTTGGCAACAATTTATTAACTCTACATAAACCTTTCGTAAAATTTCGTCGAAGGACATAGGAGCTTGTATTGTTAGTTACGAATACCCTATATTACATTGTTAAAAGCCAGTGATATATTATTGTGTCATTTTGTATTACTATTTTTCTATTTATTAAGGAAACATCATGAATAAATCCTAATCCTATTCAAGATGTACCGAAAGCTTTTTCAAGCGTAATTTTGTAAGGCATCAATAGGTTAATTTTGATTCTAGATGTTTCCCGCCTAGTTCCAAAATGAAAATAAAATCTGTGAAGTGTAACGCGCTTCGGGAATAAAATATTTTTTAAGATATTTTCTATTGAATTTCAAAATTCGAGCCAATTTGCTTTTGCATATAAGACAGCGTAGCATCTACCTATACTTAATATTATAAATGCAAAAGTGTGTCGGTCTTTTTGTTACCTCTTCACGCTCAAACCGCTGAACCAATTTTACTGAAATTTCGTATGTATATACTTTAAGTCCCGGGAAAGGACATACAATACTTTTCATCCCGGAAAAATAAACGGTTCCCGCGCGATAAACCAATTTTAGTGCAACGGAGTAGCTGGCGTCATCTAGTAGAGTATAAAGCATTACCATTCTTTCTCTCACACACTTTTTTTTCAGTGGAGAGCGGGTCCGAGGAGATGCCGGCTAGCAAGCAGGCGGACCCCAGCACGGAGCAGAAGGAGCGGCTCATAGCGGCCGTCAAGAAGGAGGTCAAGCAGTTGATGGAAGAGGTAAAATCTTATTCATATTTACTGGAGCGCTGTTTTTCACCCTGTGGGTCGCGAAATATTTATTCAGTAGTTGTCCCGGCAAACGTTTTTTTGTCATAATATAAAGTATTTCTACTTCATCGGTTGATACAAAATCTTACCCCCTCTTTGGTCCTCTTACAGGGGAGGGGGGGGGGGATTTATACACCAGATGTTAGGTCGGAAGAAGACAAATATATATCTGCGAAAACCGTATGCAAATCGGATCAGTAGTTTTCGTGTGATGCTGGAACAAACATACAGACAGACAGACAAAAAACAAACCACATTTTTGGCTTCTATAGCGATGTAGTAACACCCCTCGCTTATTATTTTATGAATATCTTTAATGTACAGCATTTTCATTTCTACAGGTTTATTATAATAATTAGCTTTCCCGGCAAACGTTGTTTTGCCATATAAAGTATTTCTACTTCATCAGTTGATCCAAAATCTTCCCCCCTCTTTTGTCCCCAAAGGGGGGGGGGGGTTTATACACCAAATGTTGAGTTGGAAAATACAGTAAATAATATGAAGTAAGTCCAATAAAGAAAAAAGTTTGATACAAAATCTTACCCCCTCTTTGATCCCCTTAGAGGGGTGGGGGGGTAAAATTTTGTATACCAGATGTTGAGTTTAAAGAAGACAAATATATCTGCGAAAACCGTTTGCAAATCGGATCAGTAGTTTTTGTGTTAAAGAAAAAAGTTTGATACAAAATCTGACCCCTCTTTCGTCCCCTTAGAGGGGTGGGGGGAAAATTTTTATACACCAGATGTTAAGTTGGAAGAAGACCAATATATCTGCGAAAACCGCATTCAAATCGGATCAGTAGTTTACGTGTGATGCTGGAACAAACATACAGACAGACAGACAGACAGACAGACAGACAGACAGACAGACAGACAGACAGACAGACAAAAAACTAACCACATTTTTGGCTTCTATGGTGATCTAGTGACACCCCCCGCTTATTATTATACGCTTTTTATTAGCTTCACCTGTATATTTGTTTGTAACATGTTTGTAACCGACTTCTTTGGGCGCGATTTTGACCCACTTTAAACGGCCAGATTTCTTTCAAACTTTGTAGATTTATCGAGGACCGATGACAATACACTAATTTGATATAATTATTCCATTTTTCAATTTGTATGTTTGTATGTTTGTTTGTAACCCTTTATATAAAAAGCGTGTTTTTAGTTTTTTTAACTATTACTTATTTTTTGAATATCTTTAATGTACAGAATTCACATTTCTACAGTTTTATTATATGTATAGATATGTTATAGGTATAATAAATATCAAGGATGGTTGCATCTTCATCATTTTAAAATAGTTTGTCAAACACATGTACTAGACCAATATAAATTTGTCTGTCAACAGAGTTGCCACTTTATCGAGATCAGGCACATGAGTGGTCGTTCAGTAGAGCCGGTAATTTTTTTGTATGCACAGTGCACACATACTTACATGAAAATTCAAAATACGTAGTTCAAGTTCAGTGACTAATGATTATTTTCAGCGTTAGGAGGAAAGTTTTGGAACTGGTCGAGCTGTAACTTTGTCGATTATACATTCAGTTGACGTATTACACCAACTTCATTGGTTTGACACTTTCTATAAGGAAAGAGATTTTAACTTATCTTGGGTTTTATTTTACCCTCATCAACCAGCTTACCAAAGTGTTTGAAAAAACATACGTTCACATTAAACTATTTACGTAACTGGAACAAAGTGTTCAGATGCGGCGAGTGCAACTGTTTTATGTCAGACTGTAATATGACTAAGATGCTTTAGAAAATATGGAATGGAGCACAAAGGCACTGGGAATTGTAGGAAAAGTAAAATGGAATTCGTACTAGCAAATACAATATTTATATTATGCTACTAGAAACTCTAGAAACAGAATTGGCTCGTTATTCGCTTAATGCATCATTGCAATCTTTTGCACTTACCTACAATACGTCTGGAAACGCTAACATAACTAACATTCAGTTTATTTCTGTATTTAGCGAAGCCAAAAAGCAGGGAATCGTTTATCTCCTAGCAGTCATGTCACATGTGTATTATTGTAGGTTAGTTATCCGAATATAATAATAATAGAAGTCGTGTTTAGATAATTAGATTCGTAGTACCTAATGGTTCGGGATATCATAATAAAATTCGTAACCGGGTTTTTTGATTATATCATCTCATAATTGTTATAATATAAGATATTATACTAAATTTACTTAATTATTTATTATTATGTCTTGTATTACATTATTATATACGCAACTCAATGTTGTGCAAAAAGAAATAATATTTTATTGGTACAATATGAAGGCGCTAACGTGCCCGGTGCGGCGCGGCGTATAAAATATTTTATTTGCTTTATTGGGCTGGAATTTGGAAACATTTTCAATTAAAAATATTGTTATTTGCCAATACCAATATATTTTTATAGAATACAATAGTTACATAATTAAGTATGCGTACTGCCTATTGCGTATTTTATAAAAAAAGATGAATGAAAACAAGGTTATTACTTATTACTATTTTCTAACCTATAAAGTTAATTAGGGTTCCGTACCCAAAGGGTAAAAACGGGACTACTCCCGCGCGCGGTGTCCATGCGTTGGGTAAATAATTATTTAACTTTAAGCTACATTTACTCAGTGATCAATTGATATTATTTTATTCAACTAATATAATAGCCAAATATCACGTCCTCGAATATTGAACATGTCTCACCAGTCGTGCTGTAGAGTTACACGAGATGCATAATACGAATATAAAAACACGTAATTCACCAATACGTAATGGCAGCAGCTTGTTAGTAAGACAAACATAAAAATAAAATACTCAACATATTAATATTTGCTCACTTGACAAGCTTCATGTAACTTTTAATAGCACTCGCTAAACTGGTGTAACGAACCTCTTGTGGCGATATAACATTTAATTTTCTTTGTTTCAACGGTCTTACCCGTTTTTAATATAGTAATTTTCAGGTCTATCGTAATTAAATTGTAAGCCGCTTACGTTTTCAATTATTCCTTACGTTTTGGAACGTTAAATTAATGATAATACATTTTCCAATAAATTAATTATTACTTTAATGATTGTTAGAACTTGCGGCTAGACATTCCTTTTGAAACAGTTGATAGTTTGTCTAATATTCTCGAAGCAAAATTAATATTAAATACTGAAATATTTACATCTAGTATGTAATAATTTATACCTAGAACTATAGATAGACCAAGATTGTTTAGAATTCTGTGGTTTAGAAGTTGGTAATCTCCTTTTCATTGTTCTGGTTTGGTGTTCTAGTTTGTCATTGGCTACTCAGTACCAAGTATTTCAACTGCCAAGTGCCAGACCAAGTTGAAGTGCCTACAATAATAATAATATACATTCTGATTTATGTACCTATAGGAGTATCAAACACTCAATCAAATCAAATCAAATAATTTATTTCGGGCATCAGAGGCCCATATAACAAATACCTTAAACCTAACATACATATTGATTATATTAATAAATACCTTAAAACTAACATACTTTTATATATACTTAAAAACGAACACTGTCACTTGTTGCCGGCGCAATGACGCCTGCTACTCCCTAGTGCAAGTTTCATCAAAATCGGTTCAGTAGTTTTGGAGATAGGGAGTTTTAATTCTCAATTACGTACATTTTTGAAGTCGTATATTTTTAAAATACAGTTATTCGAATTTTCAAATGACACAAATGTTTTTTTTCTCAGGCGGTGACACGTAAATTCGTGCACGAGGAGAGCGGTGGGGTGACAGCGCTGTGCGGCGCTGTCGAGCTGTGCCTCGGCCAGGGGCTGCGGCGCCGCGCGCTCGGTCTCTTCAAGACCAGCTCCACCACCGCGCTGCTGCACAAGATCGCCAAGGTATGAAGTTAGCTGCAAGTCCCATGCAGCATATACATCGAACGATCAATGAGGGCGTTTGAAATTCTATTTGCCTCCAGGTGCCGCTATGTAACCAGGGGGGTGAGCCAAAATCTTTTCGTTTAAAAATTGTGCGATGTTTATAAAGGATGGTTACAAGGTCCCCTTAATATCAAATAGTAATTCTTAATATTCTGGTCACACTTGGCTATAGTAATTTTGTCATCAATGAAAAGAAAATATTAATCTATAAGGGATTAATATTTTCTCCCGATGCTACGAGCCGCTACGCCGTAGCACCCGTAGCGAGATCCTGTAGCACGCTCAAATTAGGCTCGAGCATGAAATTACGCTTGCATAACCAAATATGAGCCAAATAATACTTCTGCGTATTCTGGTGACGTTGCTATGGGTTATTTTACAATCAATGAAAATACAATCAATAATAATTATTATCCCTGGGCCGCGGTAACGAGCCGCTACGCCGTAGCAGCCGTAGCGAGTTCCTGTAGCACGCTCAAATTAGGCTCAAGCATTGCGTTGCAACTTGCAACGCTTGCATAACCAAATCTGAGCCCCTAGCCAAGACGTTTTCATTATCACTTCTATATATAATAGCTGATCAAAATGTATGAAATTGATATAAGCGTTCGATAAAATGAAGTTGGGTTCCGACTCCTGTAATGTTAGGGCCTGTTCACCACTTCTTGATAAATGTCGGATAGGCTAGTGGTGAAACGGACCTTTAGGGGCCTGTTTCACCACTTCTTATTTTCTTTACGATGTAACGTCGAGCGTCTTGATGGCAATTGACGGCCTTATTTACATTTATACATATATTTACATATATTCTTATATATAAATGAAATAATAATATTTAATGAAGGCCTTTACTGTCTATATGTGTCTATATTAACAGTTTGTTTCTTTGTGGGTAAATGTGATTAATATTTAACAGAGCTTAAAATTCAAAATGTGTAAAGTGATAATAACATTATTATATTGTAACAAACAACTCTATTCAATACAACAATTTAAACCAGATGAATAATATGAACCCTCATTTCGTGAAGGGTTTGCATAATAATATGAGTAATTCTAGTTGAAGATAAAAATATTTTTATGTTAAAATAATAAATTAGTACGTTCACAAAAATGGGACATAAAAACAGCAAAACACCGTCTAGGCTTTTACTTTCTTATTTTATTTTTGGGTTAATAAAAAGAGAATTTCTATTCCCTTTTTAAAAGTTATAGCTCTATATTAAATAGTTGATGGTCGTAATCGTATTAACATAATATTATTATATTCAATGTAATAAGCGTGCGGTCGGATGACTCACGGAGGTCGTTGCTAATTCGTACAATAATATTATTCCCTTTTGTTGCGTCTAAGCGCTAGGTATTAGTAGGTTTACGCCTGGCCGATCTCATACTGGTAATAGGCTTAAACGCTGCGTAACTATCGAGCTAATACGGTGTTAATAACTTAAAGCGTGTCGCTCAGAGCCCATTTAACTGAAATGTTTTCTTTATTGCTTCTTTACATAATTGCCGATCAAAATGCATGGAATTGACATAAGCGTTCGATAAAATGAATTTGGCTTCCGACTCGTGTAATGTTAAGGACCTGTTTCACCACTGTATGATAAGTGCCGGATAGTACCACTTTACTTGACTATACTTGACAGATAGAGTATGGAGAATCTGTCAAATTAGTTGTGGATAGCTTATCCGGCACTTTATCAGGAAGTGGTGAAACAAGCCCTAAGTATAGCTGTTATTATCTACTCGCTATTCGCTAAGCGTCTATATATAATATGTAAAATGTAGATATATATATATATATATATATATATATATATATATATATATATATATATATATATATATATATATATAAAAATCTAGAATCTAGATTTATTCTAATACTTAGATACTTACATTCGTCAAATATGACATAATATCTATAATTCGCTGTCACAAAATTATCCATGACCATTACTAATTTTTAGGGTTCCGTACCCAAAGGGTAAAAACGGGACCCAGCTATTACTAAGACTTCGATGTCTGTCCGTCTGTCAGTGTGTCTCCAGGCTGTAACTCAAGAACCGCTATAGCTAGACTTCTGTAATTTTCACACGGTTAAAAACAAAATAAATTAAATATTTAAGGGGGCCTCCCATACAACAAACGCGATTTTTTTTGCTATTTTTTGCTTGTAATCAATAATGGTAACAGTGAAGCACTTGAAATTTTCACAAAATCCTTAATTATATTTGTACTTTAATAATTAATAATAAAATTAAAATTAAATAAATATTTAAGGGGGGATCTCATACAAAAAAACAATTTTTTTATCTACTTTCGCTCTATACCGGTACGCAACCCTTCTTGCGTGAGCCCGACTCGCACTTGGCCGATTATATTTTTTATTTTCAAGACAGTATTTAATCGAGATTTGCCTGATGAGAATATTTCATGAAAAACGTGGTACTAAATTGTATCCGGCATACAACATACACATCTAAGCGTACTCGTTTCCATCCTAATCTAGAATTTAATCTGATCCTTGGACATATTATTATCTACGTTTCGTTTATTAGAATTGTCACAACTGTGTAACAATTCTAATCCGCTCTCACAAAATTTTATCCATGATCATCACTGAGGTATTAATACTGTCAATATCCGGACAGTATTTAATCGAGATTATCTGGCAGTCGTAGTCGGTGGTCGAGCCGGACTTTAATCTCGCATTTCATTACTTCTCTGCCATTGTGCCTCTGACATTTTAATATAGAAAATATTAACCTTCAGAACATATCAATGTTATTAGCGAAATATATCGGAAAGTTCAGCTATCATCTGGAGTTTATTTTCGTAACTTTTTTGGTTTCTTTCATTATCCGTAGTCATATTATTATAGTTATGAAAAAGTGTTAGTAAAAAAAATTGAGATGAAGATATTTCGAATTTCAGAAAAAATCAAAGCATAGTTTTTATACCGAAAATTGTTTTGTTTATGTGCAAATTGCAATATACAGGTGCGAGTTTCAGTGGAACAAAGTTGAAGAGAAGATTAGCTGATTTTATCATATATTTTTTTTCAATCAGCAAATCGTTAGATAAGTTAAAGAAAATATATATTTAAAAATAAAAGTTTAAATCTCTTTAATATCATGCGCAGCGCTAGAAAAACATAAACCTGCATTTGATATTTGAGAAAAAATTCGCTCTACTTTACACTTCATAAAGCCACTATGAGAAATATTAAAAATATGATCGCGACTTACCCCGCTTAACGACTCCTCATCTTGAGCTATAAAGATTAAATCTTCCTTCAACGTTCTATAACGATGATTAGAGCTGAAGTTTACTCCGCATTTTTTTTAAATAAAAAGTGCTGTTATAGCTTCACGTAATTTTTAGTTCTATTGCAAAATTCGAGATACATTAATTGGTTTTGTGTCTTACATAATAATGTGTTTTATGACAGTTAGGTTACCAAAAACGTTGATGATAACTTTAACATTGTTTCACATAACTGCAGAGTGCAGTGACGGATTCATATTTTTAGGATACTATAGAGTATAGAGAACAAATATACATGTTGCGTTCTGTCTCAGCATATTTTTTTTTGCAATCTGCATATTTTTTTTGCAGATAGAAGGGTTTCTGTCCCTTTACTTTGCCCCTATTTAGCCAGGGCACTCTGGGTATGTGGGACTAGTCCACGAAAAGTGACCTACCCACTAAATTATGAGTGTCCCGGATCTGGTTTAACATAGGACAATCACATCCACAGCAAATATTTCTAATTTAAAAATTCGAATAACTTTTTTTTTCATCAGCACTGCCCCGAAGCGGCGTTGGTGTCGGCTCGCGTGCTGTCGATAGAGGGTGCTCCGGCCACGCGCTCGGCCTCGGGGGTGGAGCGCCGGCCCTCCGTGCCGCGACCACCGCTCTGCAAAAGGGGCTCCGGGTCTCTGCTACCACAGTCGCCTCCTACTGCGAGGTAAGAGTTTTTAAATTTGTGACATCCATACTTTACTAATTTTGTTTAAATTTGGCATGGAGATACCTTGAGTCCCGGGAAAGTATGTTCTTTCGTAGCACTTTGTGTGGAGCGTTTCGGGCAGGTCTATTTTATGAGATGTTTGAATTGTCATATCTTTGTGAATTTTTAAGCTATCAGAGTCATTCTTTCAGTGATGTTTCTATTTTTTAAGGGTCTTTCAATTACCAATAAGAAAAAAAATAGTCATCAAGCCTATTACATATTGAATTTGTTTCTTCTTGCTTTGTACTTATTTTTAACTAGCTGTCCCGGCAAACGTTGTTTTGCCATTTAAAGTATTTCTACTTCATCAGTTGATACAAAATCTTACCCAGTCTTTTGTCCCCTAAGAGGGGAGGGGGGGGGATTTTATCAACAGATGTTAAGTTGGAAAACACAGTTAATAATATGAAGTAAGTCCAAGAAAAAAGTTTGATACAAAATCTGACCCCCTCTTTGGTCCCCTTAGAGGGCCCACCCCTCTAAGGGGACCAAAGAGGGGGTTTTATACACTAGATGTTGAGATAGAAGAAGACAAATATATCTGCGAAAACCGTATGCAAATCGGATCAGTAGTTTTCGTGTTAAAGAAAAAAGTTTGATACAAAATCTGACCCCTCTTTCGTCCCCTTAGAGGGGTGGGGGGAAAATTTTTTATACACCAGATGTTAAGTTGGAAGAAGACAAATATATCTGCGAAAACCGCTTTCAAATCGGATCAGTAGTTTTCGTGTGATAGTGGAACAAACATACAGACAGACAGACAGACAAAAAATTAACCACATTTTTGGTTTCTATAGCGATCTAGTGACACCCCCCGCTTATTATTTTTTGAATATCTTTAATGTACAGAATTCACTTTTCTACAGTTTTATTATATTATGTATAGATTTTTATGTGCGCAAATAAAGATATTATTATTATTATTGGTTGTCGTAACCGGTAACAGACTCTTTTGAAGCAATGTGCGATATATTTTACACGGTAGGTCTGATAAAATTAACCTTATCAATCGAATTGTCTCAGGAAATGTCAATCGAAACTAGGAGTGGGATTTCAATAAAAGTCAATTATTTAGGTAAGGTTTCCTTTTAAAAGAAAAATTTAATTAGGGAACACTTTTAAAAATCGTAACAGGATAATATATTATAGGTATTACCGTTGCGAGAAGTACTTATACGTACTGTTGTTTAAAAAATTTTATTCTGATTTTAGATACTCAGATAAGTCTCAGATGAATTATGTGATGGATTAGGTATTTACTAATGTGTATTTAGCCTTATGTTCTTTGCAGAAAGACTGAGGAATAATTATTATTAATATTATCCGTAGAAGTAACAAGATTGGGTGACCGGGGACGATTGCTGATGTACCTAATTAAAAAAACATTAACAACCAGATATCATAATTTCTTGTTTACAGCGATATAACAAATAAGAGAAAAAAACGTTGAAATAAATCGCAAACAGTAATTTGATATCGCCGAGAATGTATGCGTTTAATCAAATTGCCGGCGTACTCATATAATTTTTCCGATAATTGGCTTATACGTCTGAAGCGGGAAAAGTTATTTAATTAAAAAGTACGGGGTTTTATTGAAGCATCACTACTCACTATAAGCCAACTTACAATGTGACGCTCGTGTTATCAAAGTTTTAAACTTCCAGATATCTGCTTTAAAGCGTTTTCAATTAATTTCAATATTAAATTTTTAATACTAAGGGCCTGTTTCACCACTTCCTGATAAGTGCCGGATAGGCTACCCACCAATTAACTTGACAGATAGAGTATGGAGAATCTGTCAAATTAGTTGTGGATAGCTTATCCGGCACTTTATCAGGAAAACCTTATAGGTTGTTTAATTATCATATAACCTATAAGGTGGTGAAACCTTATAGGTTATATGATAATTTTGAGGAAAATGCTCTTTCTAAGTCTAAAACTAATTTTACTAAATACATCTTTAAGCGGACCCCTAGACGATCAATTTTATTGTGCAATATCACGTATTGCGCAATGTTATTGCGCCGTCTAGGGTTGATATTGAACATTGCGCGCCTTCAATCTAATTGTCAAAAAAACTGTTTAATAAAATTGAAGCGTCATATTGCACAATCAAAATTATTATTATTGACCCTCTAACACTAGAAAATTTTCAACTTCCTAGGAGCGGTCAAAAGACTATCGTATGTTTTGACGTATGTTGATATATAATTATACTATAGTATACTCACAGGTAGTTTTGGACTTTTTATGATAGAAGTTTATCTATTCAACAGCTGCTCATAAAACGAGCATTACCATTTACCTATATGACCAAAAGTAATCCAAAAATTTCACTTCGGAGGTATAAAGGGGATACTTAGCGAAGTTCGTCCCCTTTGTACCCCGGTGTCAAGTTGGCAACCGGAAGTATTGTTAACGGGAAACTATTCAGTACAGAACTGAAACCCTCAAACTAGTTACTGTAACTCACTATAAACATTACTGATGTTTCATGTTGATTACGCGCAATTTCGATGCGCGTAAATTAGTTTTTTTTTTTCAATGTTTTTGGAGCGTCCGTGACCTAGTGGGTAGACCGCACTCGAGAGGGTGCAGGTTCGATTCCAGGTGGATCAATGAGACATTTACAAATCTCAACTATACGGACATTTTAAAATCATGTCCCAGGCACTACAGTTTCTGAAGAGTGCAGGTTATACTTCGCTCGGAAAATACAATACGTTTACCCCTATCTAATATGTCCACAACGAATGCCTAAGCCTGAGTTTAAATTCGGTAACCGCGCGCACATGGAACATTTTTCCATGAAAACTTTTACAATGTGGACCTTTCTCGATAAGTTTATCTTCTTCTTCAAAAAAAAAATAGCGTGTCTATATATTGAAAGAGACAAACACACTTTTGAATTTATAATATTAGTATGGATTCCAATGTGAAGTAGTCGATACGCCCCACGCTTTTAGATTTATCGTTTGCGTTGTAGGCGGCGCGGGGTGCAAGTGAATTAGCCCCGGGGATAAATGGTTTACCCCAGTCCCCAGCTGACCGACTTAACCCATCAATCTGAACATTGAACAAATAACGCTACGATCATACAAACAAAATTTGGAAGAGTTTTCAAATGAAAAAAGATTTTTTTTTTTCAATTGAAAGCTCAATTATTGTTTTCTCGCTCTCTCGCTCAAATTTTGCTCTACGCAACTACAAAGCTGCGGTGGCATATATGGGTCGCTACTCGCTAGACCAATATGTCGATAGAAAATGAAACCTTATTAATTAAAGTATAAAGTGGCATTTTACTTAAATTTTTGTCGGTCGCGGTCGATACCTTCCTGATAAATGATAATACATATTTATTAATCTAAGAAATAGATCGGTTTCAACGCAAAAATATGTTTAGGTATTATTACTTAGTATATTAGGCCAATTATATATTATTAACCCTTAATTGGTCGCATGGGGTCAAATCACTTTCAAACCGAAAAAAAATGTGCTAGAGTACCAGGAATGCAACGACGCTTTTTGGTAGTCTCTTAACTCCTATCGAGGTATCCTAATAAGTGGTAGCCGACCAGCTGACGGTGGTGCATGTGTGGCTACTCTCATGAGCGCTGACCCCATGCGACCACTTACGTAACTTTTTTTGTCACAAGACAAGTTTCCGTGTTTGTAATATTATGTTTAATTGTTAAATTATTTTTGATATAATTTAGGATGATTTATAAATATATGAGTATGTCGCTCTAATGACAACTTTTTTTTATACAATTGCTTTGTAAAAAATATCAGTATAGATCAAGATCGTAATATACGCTGGCGGCTGGAAGGTTTCTGAAGATAAAAGAGATTTTGTGAACCTATAGCTTCCGAACTTCAAAACTATGCACCGATTTGTGACGGGCATGAATTGGTAGACAAGATTTAAGAGCCCACCGATGCCTCAAATAATCCTTGACCACTGGATGGTGATGACGATGACCAGAAGTGCGTAACGAATCATACAAATGAGGAAAATATGTTCGACAGTATTAGCTCAGGACCTACTTCCTTCGGTGCTGCAAAAAAAATTTGGTCATCAAAATGAATAATAGATTTTTTTATCTCGATCTGTCCCATAGTGATATTTATGAGATTTCGAGACAGAGCAGTAGTTGATTGTTTTTTTTTTAGTTGTATAGAGGCAAATCAAGGTTTTTGCTTCATTTCATTCATTTCTTCAACTTAATTTTCATTTTTTATTTGGGGTCAGTGGAGACCCCATGCGACTACTTGTGTGATTTTTTTGATGCGCCTAATTAAGGGTTAATATATTGGTGTAAACATTATGTACGTGAAAATATTATCTTTCAAATTATATTTATGCCCATGGACATTATATAGGATTGTCACAAAAGAAATGGAGCGCGATAAATTATTCGGCCGCTTCTAGGGCGGCTAGCCGGCTACCAACTTTAATGTACTTTTGTTGTTTGCCTAAGTACATTCCCGAGTCCCCATGACTAGCGTCTGAGAAAATAAAGAGAAATTCGTTTAGTTCTCCTTATATAATAAATGGCCTAAGGTTAAAATTTAACGCGCCCGGCAGGCGGCAACAGCTAGCAAGCTCTTAAAATTTCCAAATAATTCCCAGCGCTGTTTGGACAACCGTGGGTGTAGCCAGGATTCTATATGGGGGGGGGGGGGCATAGGTCTTTGGAAGGGGGGGGGGGGGGGAGAAAATCTTAAACTTCGAATCTCACAATAGTATCATAATATTATAGTATTGAAGGTAAAAAAAAAAAAAATTACGAGCGAGCGAACTGGGATTGAATGCCTCCCCAGTTCCCTCTCACAATTCTCTCGCAATTTCTCTCTCAAGTCGCAACTCTCTCCTAAAAAAAAGTACTCTGTGCTCTCTCCGCTCCACGTTTAGGTATGAAACTCCTGAGCATTAGCGACCGATCGCTCTTGTAGGGGGGGAGGTCTGAGATTAGTTTTCATTTCGATTTCGCAATGCCAACAGAAATATGGCACAATAAACAATCGGCCGCCGCCGCCGCCGCGCCACCGCCGGGCTTCACACAAATTTGATTTACACGCTATCTACAGACAAACAGAATCACACCGGGATTACACACTTTGTTCACAGTATAAATTATATACAGTAGTCTTCATTCTGCGGCCTGCCAACCTGAATCGGGCACACGTGATTTTAGATAACTGAAAGTAGCAAAAGCAATGCAGCATCACGTCACACACGATTGAAACTTAAAATATATATTGTGTTGAGGGAGTTTGATTTCAAAGGCTTGGATACCCTATTCCCTTCCCTACCCTCCCCTATTCCCTTCACTTCTCATCCCTACCCTCCCCTTACCTTACCCTATTCCCTCTTAAAAGGCCGGCAACGCACCTGCAGCTCTTCTGATGCTGCGGGTGTTCATGGGCGACGGAAGTTGCTTTCCATCAGGTGACCCGTTTGCTCGTTTGCCCCCTTATTTCATAAAAAAATACCCTACTCTATGAAATTTATGCTGTGGTTTGTTAATAAGAATTATCGAGAAACAAATATTATTTCATGAAGCAAATGGACGCAGATGTCAGGAATATGACTCCTATGGGCTATGTCCTTCTTAAAATTTTGAGATTTCTTATTTGCTGAAAAATTGTCTTTCCTCCTGACTTCTATGTACCTACACCGACAGGGTGATTATATTATGTAACTTGCGACAGTAAAGCAACAGGCGCTGAAGAGCAATAGTATTATATTGCACAATATCAGCTGCTGTCTGTGAAAAAATTGTATACATACAATTTTTGTCTGGCGGAAGATATCAATATCTGCTGTCGAACGTCTGTAGCATAGCTGCATTGCAAATACACATTATATAATCGCCCTGCGATCCATCGAAAAACTTATTGCTATAGAGTATAGACAATTAAGTCGAAAGAAACTAGATTTACCTTTGCGACATGTTTCAACGACCTAACAACGAACTCTCAAATTTTTAAGGCTCTCATTCGCGCGAAAAGTCAATTAACGTATTTCAAACTACAATTCACACGTTTCGATCTAATTAAAAGGGTCTCGTATTCTCACAAACCGAGGACGCAGGTAGTCTTAATTAAAAGCACGTATGATGTACGACGTTACAGTAATTAGATACCTCTACGGTAGTTGTGGAACTACGAGTATATGTGCTGTTTTGTGGACGGCGAGGACTGTCGCCACGTATATAAATTCCCTTCTGAGTTCTTTCCTTTTTTAATTAGTAAGTTTGTTTGTCGCTGGAGTCACTAAACACGGCAAAAGTTGTTCGTTAACATAATTTGTGACCCTCTCAAAGTGAAACAATTTTCATATTTAAAACTCGCTTTAAATATGAAAATTGACACACATTTGAACTCTTAGTTCTGAACATTCAGGGTGAATGAATATTTCGTTTTGAAACTTTGTGAAATGAATACACTCCAGCAATTTTTTCCGTAGCAACTACTTTCGTCCTTACAAAAAACATATGTTTCATACAAATCTAAAATCTTATATTATGACTTTGTGGCGTTTTAGTAGTTTTTTTAACAGCTGATTATATTTTTTTTTATGTAAGTTATGCCACTTAAAAAGTTCCTTGAATTCAGAAGCTTAGGTCTGCAAAGTTTCAAAACTTACCCTGTTTGTACTTTGTAGGGTTCGTCTAAAATTTCAAGTTCAAATAATTCAAAGGCAGCTGGTGCCTCAAAAATTGGGTCAAAGATTAAACACTTTCACAAGGAGATAGGAAGTCGGGACGGGCTGTTATTCTTAATCCCCAGATATTGAAAAGTTTCAGAACGGAATAAATTGATCAGTGTTCTCATAAAACGTTCTCCGTCCGTTTTAAGGCACTTAAATAAATCTCCCGAGTCCAGTAGAAAATGAAGAAACCTTTTATATTGTCTTCGCACTAAAAGCTCCTGTTTGAATTGAGGAATGTAATGTTTTAGAGGAGAAAGAAAAAGAAAAAACGGAAACTATGTAAAATATGCTTTGTAACAGCTATTTGCCTCTTTTGATAAACGAAATATAATTAAAATTTAATTAAATTGTCTTTATAACGTTGCTCGTATTTTAAAGACGTAATGAAAGTTTCTGTATTATAAAAGCATTGGACGAATTCGTTAGTCGACTGTTTTATGGGTGTCGTAAAAGGGACAATGATGGCCCCACGGCTCTACCTCGTGTAAATAATGAACGGAATAAAACACGACATGTGGACTTTTAGTAAGTACTATCGGTAATATTGATTTGGCCGAGTGTATTAATTACTAATATATATTAATAATTATTACTTTACTCTAATTAAATATAAAATTTTTGACACCTGCAGTTCCTTACATTATCTGTCAAACTCTCCATTTAATTAAAGTTTAATCATCATTAAATGTCTCTCAATACGGCTATTAGATCTAGTTACTGACGTCTACAATCGTAGGCACGTGTTTTGAATGCTTTAAAATTCCGCTCCTCAACCAGAATAGGCTTATTTGGTTGGTCTATCAAACTAAGCTGATTAAATTAACACTAACTTGACATTACCTGACCAAATAACAGGCTTTTGAATCAATGTTTCTGATAGTATTAAAATTAAATATGTATTTAATTAAGGGAAATTATTGTTCTATAATTGCAATAATATACCAATACGAGTGTACACCGATTTGCCTAGCTCTCGTTGTGACCCCTCTCTTTTATAAATAGACTCGTTTTGAAGTTCGTGGAACATTGTTTTATTTCTTGATGAAAAGTTGATAGCTAACAGCCGTTTCGCCATTAAATCTGAAACATATAGAATTAATAAGCACTCCTATTTAATATTACTATTCTCGGTACAATTTTCTCTTTCGGAGCGCGAACGTGATCAAAGCTAGGAACTTTCTGTTGCTCTTTGTGCCTGTAGCCCTTTATGCGATGCCTTTTAACTAAATGTCAAACGCCTTCTGTGATAAACACAAAGGGCACTGTTTTAGTGAAACACATCAAAGGCAAAAAGAATGCCGTACATGTAAATTAGAAACATATTGAAATTTGGCTATTATCAAAATTAGTTTTCTCATCTGAAACACAACGTTTTGTTTTCTTTTAGTAAATCCTACTAATATTATAAAGGCGAAAGTTTGGATGTATGGATGTATAGATGTATGGATGTATGGATGTTTGTTACTCTTTCACGCAAAAACTACTGAACGGATTTTAATGAAACTTTACAACAATATAGCTTATGCATCAGAATAACACATAGGCTATAATTTTAACCAACTTTCAAAATGGAGGAGGTGTTATGTTTGTTTTTTTATGCTCAACGATTACTCCGCCGTTTGTGAACCGATTTTCAAAATTTTTCTTTTGGTGTATAGGGCATTATCCCAATTTAATATCATGTTCACAAAAATGGTGATCTGATGAAGGAATCCATGGGTAATCGAGGGAACTCCTCAAAATTTATATGGAAACATGTGGTGACTTTGGTTTCATGAGAAGTATTCCGAGTATATGCTAACAACAAGTAAGATTTTGGACCCAGCAACACCCACCCATGGTTCGGGAGCTGCTGAGAGAACTCCTGACTCTTCATAGATATACGTTTGAGAGTTTCGGTGTTGATTTAAGATCGGAAAGCAGATTCTACTATGCAAATTACATTCGTCATCATCATCATCATCACTACCAAGTACCATTTTTTTAAGAAAAAAGGAGGCAAACGAGCAAACGGGTCACCTGATGAAAAGCAACTTCCGTCGCCCATGGACACTCGCAGCATCAGAAGAGCTGCAGGTGCGTTGCCGGCCTTTTACGAGGGAATAGCGTAATAGGGTAGGGGAGGATAGGGAAGGGAATAGGGGAGGGTAGGGAAGGAAATAAAGGAAGGTAGGGAAGGGAAAAGGGTAGGAGATTGGGCCTCCGGCAAAGAAAATATACACTACGCGAACCTCCGGTCAACTCACCACTCGGCGAAACACAGCGCAAGCGCTGTTTTACGCCGGTTTTCTGTGAGCCCGTGGTATTTCTCCGGTCGAGCCGGCCCATTCGTGCCGAAGCATGGCTCTCCCACGGTATCGTCCCATGATACGTTTCATAGTCTTTTAGATCGAGACTCGAGTTTGTCTACTAATATTATAAAGGCGAAAGTTTGGATGTATGGATGTATAGATGTATGGATGTATGGATGTTTGTTACTCTTTCACGCAAAAACTACTGAACGGATTTTAATGAAACTTTACAACAATATAGCTTATGCATCAGAATAACACATAGGCTATAATTTTAACCAACTTTCAAAATGGAGGAGGTGTTATGTTTGTTTTTTTATGCTCAACGATTACTCCGCCGTTTGTGAACCGATTTTCAAAATTTTTCTTTTGGTGTATAGGGCATTATCCCAATTTAATATCATGTTCACAAAAATGGTGATCTGATGAAGGAATCCATGGGTAATCGAGGGAACTCCTCAAAATTTATATGGAAACATGTGGTGACTTTGGTTTCATGAGAAGTATTCCGAGTATATGCTAACAACAAGTAAGATTTTGGACCCAGCAACACCCACCCATGGTTCGGGAGCTGCTGAGAGAACTCCTGACTCTTCATAGATATACGTTTGAGAGTTTCGGTGTTGATTTAAGATCGGAAAGCAGATTCTACTATGCAAATTACATTCGTCATCATCATCATCATCACTACCAAGTACCATTTTTTTAAGAAAAAAGGAGGCAAACGAGCAAACGGGTCACCTGATGAAAAGCAACTTCCGTCGCCCATGGACACTCGCAGCATCAGAAGAGCTGCAGGTGCGTTGCCGGCCTTTTACGAGGGAATAGCGTAATAGGGTAGGGGAGGATAGGGAAGGGAATAGGGGAGGGTAGGGAAGGAAATAAAGGAAGGTAGGGAAGGGAAAAGGGTAGGAGATTGGGCCTCCGGCAAAGAAAATATACACTACGCGAACCTCCGGTCAACTCACCACTCGGCGAAACACAGCGCAAGCGCTGTTTTACGCCGGTTTTCTGTGAGCCCGTGGTATTTCTCCGGTCGAGCCGGCCCATTCGTGCCGAAGCATGGCTCTCCCACGGTATCGTCCCATGATACGTTTCATAGTCTTTTAGATCGAGACTCGAGTTTGTCAATCGAATTAAAAAAAATTATATCTACTAATATTATTTAAAACCTGAAGAGTTTGTTTGTTTGCTCGAACACGCTTATCTCAGGAAAATTTCTGGTCCGATTTAAAAAAAAATTCAGTGTTAAATAGCTTATTTATCGAGGAAGGCTATTTATTATTACTTACGCTAAGACTAAAATATATATGACCGAAGAATCAGAATAAAATGTGGAAAAACCCGGGAAAATTATTAGAAACTAGAAAGGGTTTATCTCACGAAGTACTAGAGCATTTTTGATATTATTTGTCACAACTCACAGATATAGAATAGACCACGTGAAGGGACAGAACTTTTTGCGGGAAAATGTACGGTTTTCGTGAAATTCCTAATTTACGCGGGCGAAGCCGCACGGGACATCTAGTAATAAATATATTAAAGTAAGAATTACAAGTTTATTTCGTGGTGAAAGTTTTGACTGTTCGTATCTTTTGTCGAATATTTAATTATACTTAGTAACATAAATGTATATTTACCACGAAATCTTACAGGCGATATTATTGAGCTTTTCGAATCTTTTCATTATATAAATGCAGCAACATTTGAATTTTATATGCCATTAAACGCATATTTAAGACCTTCTTTCATGATATTTTATATTTATATTATATCAGCAACATTTGTATTCTGTATGCCATTAAACGCGTATTCACGACTTTTTGGCTTTTTTCATGATATTTTACATACCTTATAGAAAAACAGTATTGTATTGATTCGATACGCAAATTGCGCACACTCAGGGATTTAATAGTTCTATACTATTGTACTCTTACAGGTATCTTTGGATACGCATCGCGTTATTCGAGAGGCAGCTGGCTAAGATAATCGAGTATTTAGTGAACAATGCCACCCGGTACTACGACCGGGACGCGCTAGTGGCGGACCCCGACTACGGATCTATACTCAGCTCGCTGCTGGTGGGACCATGCGCCCTGGAGTACTCCAAGGCCAAAGCACCTATATGCTTCTGGACGGACCCGCCGGCTGATGAATTGGTATGTGACTCGGTTGTTTGTTATACTAGTATACCTAATATTATCTATATTATTATAAACAAGAGAAACTATAAGGTTGTGAATTGGTCGCTGTTAAGCTTTTGTGTACTAACCCACAATTTGTTTTTTGAATTAAAAATTGCAGTCATGTTCTAAATGATTTATTTATTTATTTTTTAACCGACTTCCAAAAACGAGGAGGCTATACGTTCGTCTGTGGATATGTTTTTTTTATGTATGTTCAACGATTACTCCGCCGTTTATGAACCGATTTTTAAAATTTTTCTTTCGTTATATTAGGTTTCACTCCAATTTGGTCCCATTTTGACAAAAGTGGTGATCTGATGATGGGATCCATGAGTAATCGAGGGAACTCCTCAAAATTCAAATAGAAACATGTTTTTTTTGGTTTCATATAAAGTATTCCAGGCATATGTTACCAAAAAGTAAGATTTTGCACCAGAATTTACCATGGTTCGAAGGTGGTGAACAGAACTCCTTACTCCTTATAGATACATGTTTGGGGGTTTCGGCGTTGTCTTAAGAACTGAAAGCATATACTACTATGCAAATTTAATTTATCATCATCATCATCACCACCATTCCACCATACATCCGTGAGTAATCGAGGGAACTACTCCAAATTTATATGGAAACATAATATAATGATTTCGATTTTATGAAAAGTATCCTAAGCATATGCTACCAAAAAGCAATGTCCAGAAAAGTGGTGACCTGATGATGGGATCCATGAGTAATCGAGGGAACTCCTCAAAATTCAAATGGAAACATAATATGTTTTTTTGGTTTCATATGAAGTATTCCAGGCATATGTTACCAAAACCTTGGTGTTTAGGATTTGATCATAGGATCTATGAGGTAAGTTATTCTTAAAATTTATAAGGACGATTTTAGTTATATTATTTGAGCATCCATACTAATATTATAAATGCGAAAGTGTGTCTGTCTGTCTATCTATCAGTCTGTCTGTTTGTTACCTCTTCACGCTCGAACCGCTGAACCGATTTTGCTGAAATTTGGCATGGAGATACTTTGAGTCCCGAGAAAGGACATAGGATAGTTTTTATTCCGGAAAAATTTAAAGTTCCGCGCGATAAACGAATTTTGGCGCAACGAAGTTGCTGGCGTCATCTAGTAATGTTGAGTTGTTTTCATGAGTGTAATAGTAGAAAGAAAGTCACTGAACGGAACTTTAGAGCCTTTAAAGACAGGCGTATGAACATTAATTTTATCATTGCTTGATTAACGCCAAGCATATACATTAGGTATACAGTGGTATATGCTTGGAGTTGCTTAAGCAATTCTGAATTAGTGATATCAGACGATGAGTTCTCATAATATCATGAAAGTGTATCCTGGATCCAAAGTCACTAAGCATAACACATTAGTCTGTGCAGAAAACCAGCTTATAAATCACTTAAAAGAGTGAAATTATTATTTTTAACAAAAAATTAAAACCGACTTCCAGGGTAAAAATAGTAATAATTTGTAATGAACAAAAAAGTGTTAAATAATTCTTACTCTTTAAAGTGCCTTATGCATTTAAATTCTCCTAAACCTCAACTATTTCTGTACACAATCTACATTATTTTGAAGTCGGTACCAGTCTTAAATATTAAAAATATTTTGTCATAGTTTTTTTTTTGTTAAAAAAATATAATGTTATTTCATTATATCTAAAGTTTATAGATCTGACAGAATATTATTGTCTTTAACCCGTAACCGAGCTGTGTAGACAATATGTATACCTACAAGAGGTTTTCTTCTGAGGCTCTCTCTAAGGATCTAAATAATGTAACTGCATTTATAACTTAAAACGTATCTTTTTGTTGGACGGTACACAAAAATATTTGCTTAACAGCGTCCAATTATTATCATGTCTACATTTATTTAAATTTATAATTTTTAAAGTTCCTTAATACCAATACAAATCTATGTTCTTTGTGAGAGCTATAGATGGTGAATTATAAAGATGAATTGGTGTAAAACCATGTAAAACCTTATTTGCAAATAGGCGTGAGCAAAAGCTCAATTCATGTAGTAGTACAATAGAATCATAAATGCCTACGCCTAAATTTCGCCATGTGCGCCCGCCCAACGAACGGCCTAAAATCTGCCCAAATATTACAATATTTTCTTTTCCGTATTCAGCATATTGGAGCAGTTTTTGATCAGCATCTACTTAGTTTTATAGATATTTTGGGTTGAGGATGATTTTTCTAATAATAATAGGGAGCGAACGAACAAACGGTACGGAACCTAAATTAATTTAAGTTGTTGTTTAATAAATTATTCTAAACTCGTCACAGGTCCAGCGACACAGAATGTCGGCGGGCACGACGACACCGCCGTCCGTGCGACGACCCATACTCAATTTCAGACGAAGCCTAAACGCGTCTTCGGAGGACAGCGGATCTACCAACTCAGGTAAGAATTTGGTATTTGTTTTCCTATTTAAACGAAATGGTTTTTTAAGAGCTATCTTTATTTATAAGTTTATGACTTTGTTAAATTATGTCTGTCCGTTCATCTATCTTTCGGTTGCCTCTTCGCACATAAGCCTCTAAATCAAATTTGATCAAAGGCATCGAAAAAAAAAGCGGCCAAGTGCGAGTTGGACTCGCCCATGGAGGGTTCCGCAGCAGCAATAAGGTTAATTTTTATGAAATTATATTATTTTTGATTTATTTTTATATTTCAGTCGATTTAATGAAATTTAGATTAAGGTTTACTATTTATGACGTATAAAAAAAACTACTGGCTAGATCTCGTTCAAACCAATTTTCGTTGGTAGTTTTTATAGTAATATACATCATATATTTTTTTTAGAATTATCATGCCTCTACTTTAGAAATTAGAGGGGGGGGGACACACATTTTTCCACTTTGGAAGAGTCTCTCTCGCAAACTATTCAGGTTAGAAAAAAATGATATGAGAAACCTCAATATGATTTTTGGAGACCTATCCATAGATACCACACACGCATAGGTAAGATGAAAAAAAAATTTTTTTTGTTTTATTAAGGTTTACTATTTATGACGTATAAAAAAAACTACTGGCTAGATCTCGTTCAAACCAATTTTCGTTGGTAGTTTTTATAGTAATATACATCATATATTTTTTTTAGAATTATCATGCCTCTACTTTAGAAATTAGAGGGGGGGGGACACACATTTTTCCACTTTGGAAGAGTCTCTCTCGCAAACTATTCAGGTTAGAAAAAAATGATATGAGAAACCTCAATATGATTTTTGGAGACCTATCCATAGATACCACACACGCATAGGTTAGATGAAAAAAATTTTTTTTTGTTTCAGTTGTACCTATGGGGACCCCTAAAATTTTTAATATTTTTTTCCATTTTTGCTTTAAAATCTTAATGCGGTTCACAGACTACATCTACTTACCAAGTTTCAATAGTATAGCTCTAATAGTTTCGGAGAAAAGTGGCTGTGACATACGGACGGACGGACAGACAGACAGACAGACAGACAGACATGACGAATCTATAAGGGTTCCTTTTTTGCCATTTTATGGCTACGGAACCCTAAAAAGCGGCCAAGTGCGAGTTGGACTCGCCCATGAAGGGTTCCGCAGCAGCAATAAGGTTTATTTTTATGAAATTAAAATGTGTTTGATTTATTTTTATATTTCAGTCGATTTAATGAAATTTAGATTAACGTTTACCATTTATGACGTAAAAAAAACTACTGGCTAGATTTCGTTCAAATCAATTTTCGTTGGTAGTTTTTATAGTAATCTACATCATATATTTTTTTTAGAATTATCATGCCACTACTTTAGAAATTAGAGAGGGGGGCGGGGGACACACATTTTACCACTTTAGAAGAGTATCTCTCGCAAACTATTCAGGTTAGAAAAAAATGATGTGAGAAACCTCAATATGATTTTTGGAGACTTATCCATAGATACCCCACATGCATAGGTTAGATGACTAAAATTTTTAATAATTTTTCCATTTTTGCATCAAAATCTTAATGCGGTTCACAGACTACATCTACTTACCAAGTTTCAATAGTATAGCTCTAATAATTTCGGTTCTGTGACATACGGACGGACGGACGGACGGACGGACAGACAGACAGACAGACAGACATGACGAATCTATAAGGGTTCCTTTTTTGCCATTTTGGCTACGGAACCCTAATTAGGAAAAATACGGTGATCAGTGTGGTATCGCGATAAATTAATTTCGTCGTAACTCGCAACAATGTCTAGATTATTACTAAACTTTACTAGTCTAATGTAATTAGTTGTTACACTCAACACGGAATACCGCTGGATAGATAATCCGAAGTTGTCTCTATACACACTTGAGCGTGGTACAAGTTTCTAGCTCGTTGTTTGGCCAACTTAGTTGCTAACTTAGATCGTCACCGCTG
The DNA here is from genome assembly GCA_905404155.3 of Plebejus argus. NCBI lineage: Eukaryota > Metazoa > Arthropoda > Insecta > Lepidoptera > Lycaenidae > Plebejus > Plebejus argus. The sequence goes on from FR989933.1 coordinate 5,431,439, forward strand.
AGCTACAACTTCTGCATTATAAAGTAATTCCAACTGAACAGTGAACAGTTTTATTACGCAACTCTTGGGGGATCTCTGTGCCTGCAACTCGAATATAAAGATAAGATTTATGTCAAATCTAAAGATTTTGGTAGGAAAGACGTGAATCATATTGGATGTCTGAATAAAACTTTGACCAAGTTGTGAACAAAAATAAAAGGGATTGGGACCTTTTTCGTGAGGGTGACGTGGATATTGGAAGTGAACCATAGGTACTTAGTAAATATATTAGGTACCCAATACCCATGTACGCCTCTATTTATTCTCAGATTTAGCTCTTAACTTTTTTCGCACTGAGATTAGTATTTCACACGAATCATACATTTTAACATAGTAAAATCTATCCTATGCTTTTCCCGGAATTCAAAGTGTGTTAACATTTTAAAATTTTCCGAAACGATTTAGCAGTTCGTCAAGTGGTAAAGACAGGCTTACCAACTTTCACATTTATAGCACTTGATAGTTGCACGAAATCATCAAATCAAATTTTATCCAAATTAGTTTAGCGGTTTCTGCATAAAGAAATGGACAGACTTTTACATTATAATTTAATTAGTAGTTATTTTGAGCTTTCGACCATTTCATATTATGATTCAAACTCATTGTAGTTTTATAAAGCGTTGTGTTTTGTTTTCCAGGGTCCGGAAACGTCGCGAGTTGTGCCAAAGATTATGTGGAGAGTTTGCACCAGAACTCCCGAGCCACGCTTTTGTATGGGAAGAACAATGTACGAGTGCAACCGGTATGTTTTTTTTTAATTATTTTTTCAGACAATTCGTTATTAGTTTATAAATTATACTTTAGTCTTACCTACTTGAATCTTCGTATTGTTATACAGCGCGACGATAATATGTCGATAAATTGAGACACTTTCGATGACATAATTTCAAAAGGCTCAAAATTGGCTCATACTATTTTACATAAGGAGGATTTTAATGGTCAACTTAATCCATTACCGTTATATTGCAGAAAGACGTGGAGGAACCTATGCCAGGGTACCTCAGTCTACACCAGAGTCCCAACGGGCTGGTCATCAAATGGACACCGAACCAACTCATGAACGGATTCGCGGAAAGTGAAGGCATTGACAAAGGGTACAAGTTCTTATATTGTGTTTTGTTGTAGTCAGTGAATTTTATGTTAAATATTTTTGGTATTATACAGGATGCAATTAAACCAACCGGCCAAATTTTTTTTAGGGCTTAGGTATCATTATAAGAGTCCATTTTACCAAAAAATAGGTTGCTAATTTTTTAACATTGACATATATGTATTTTTAATTTTTATCCCACTTAAAATCGTTGCAGAACGGTCACTTCGCGGCGGTGGGTAGAGCCTCCCGCACGCGCCGGCGACGCGTAGTGTCCATTAACTGTGGTGTTTTTAGGATAACTTTCGGAGGCTATTTCTCAACATTTTAGTACTGAGTGATTATAAAAAAAATCGTGTATTTTTATTTTTAACAAGGATCAATATATCGAAATTTGGCCAGAAGGTTTAATTGCCTGTATATCCATGATTTATTTAAAAATGTAGAGATTTTGTTTGTCTTATCTTATTGGATGTCCTGGCGATGTATGCAGTATGCAACATCTTTGTTTTCAGAAATTCGTTTCTTCATACATCGTTTACCAAAAGCTTTAGTTGTTAGTCCTTGCTTTCAGTAATAATTTTGATGTGAGCATTTGTTGTAGTACTTATAGTCTATTGGTGTTATGACAATTCAACAGGGAATGGTCAAGAAGAGTCGTTATCAAGCGGCCTTCCCACGTTGATCCATATATATCAAAATAATAGACTGAACGTGCAAAGGGGCATTTTCCTCTACGACGATTGTGTATATTACAGACAGCTTCGCGATCATAGTTATCTATATTGGGTCAATGTGGAAAAACTGTATCCAAATTAAGTAAGCTATTAGACTATGCATATTTAGGCCCGTATAAATAGTACTCAAGATGCATCTCGGTCTCAAGAGAGTTCAGGCTCTGTGATTGGTTGGCTGTCAAAATTTGGACCAATCACAGAGCCGAACCGCGTCTTGAGACTGGGGTACTGACTATTTATACGGGCCTAAGTAAAACGGTAATTCAGATAGCGCTAATAGAGTATAGTGTTGAATTGCTATGTTATGTGTTGTAGTCTGTAGTAGCATGTTGTGTGTAGTTACCGCTGCCATCTAGTACACAGCTCGGCGTGCCAGCACATTTGTGTTCTGTGCAGCGCGCAGCCCTGCACCGTGTACAGGCGACGCTGCTCGGGCGCCCTGTGCATCGACTGGTATGTTGCCTCTGTTTGGTTTGCTTAATCTTTGGTTTGGCTTTTTAATTTAGGCCTGGTTTCACCAACGACTGTTAAAGTTAATGCTCGAATTAGTAACACGTTACCTCTTTCGTTTTTCATATATGAATGAAGGAGAAGACATGACGTTTTAACAAGCTGTTAACACTATAAGACTGGTGAAATTGGGCCTTAAGATAATGTTATATAAAAATGTTATATTTGTAGTTAGTGCATGCAAATTAAGTGTGTCTAGACTAAGCAGCGTCTAGATATCGTGTAATGCTCGGGACTCCTCATATTATTAGGATAAGTTAGGCAAAGTAATGCTAATTCAATCCATGTAATAGCAATTCTACTGTACGAAATACGTAAAAATCGCAAGAGAATTTTGAAAGCAAACAACTTATCATACTTAGTTATTTAAATTTTTTCTAAAAAGTCAAAAAAGAAACTAGGTCCTAAAATCGTTTTATTGACACGATATTTATCATGCCAACAACATATCGCACACTTCCTGGAAGAAGTAAGTAAGTCTACTTGCGTGAATTTCTTTTTACTGCCCCAATAGATCGGGCGTCAAATATTACACCTTCTCCTAAGATTATATTTGTATGTGTGTGTGTTTCAGCGTGTACTGGGCGATGTCGCTGCAGGTGTGCGTGTATGAGACGGTGTACGTGCACGTGCACCGCGCGCCCGCCAGCGACGCGCTCATACTCGTCGGACAGGACGGCGTGCAGAGACCGCCCATACACTTCCCTAAAGGTTCATCTATTTTGTGTAATGCTGAGGATATTAACCCGTTACTCGAATGTATACCCGATACCTAGTCGTGAAGTCCATACTTACCCAAAGAAAGTTATTGTTTTTCTCTAAATGACAAATCTACTTACCCCATTTGGGCAAATAAAATATAATATTATACCATTTTGCACGTATAATAATATCAGTTATACTTTTAACTCAGATATCTACAATCGGATCAATTAAATATAGCTTCGGTCTAAACCTATGAGGAATTCGGTACTGGAAATAACATATTTTTTGTAAATGCTAGGTATAGAAACGTCCGGGCTCCAGCACTAAATAATAATAATTATTGCATGAACGTAGAAAAAAAGGCGGACGCGGAGTCCTATTATACACAGAACTGTGTCTTCAGAGTCGGCCACGCACACATTCTTACACCTGTCAAATCATCAAATGGCCGGACTAGCGTAAGAATGTGTGCGAACTGCGTGCGGACCGTGTACATGCAGTCGGCCTGGCCGACTCTGAAGACACAGTTATGTGTATAATAGGACTCCGTCCGCCTTTTTTTCTACGTTCATGAATTATTACTCTGAAGATTACAAAATATTTATAATGAGAGGAATATTATATTATTATATGCAATTTAATAATTTTTAGGTGGTCATCTGCTCTCGTTTCTCAGTAATCTTGAGACTGGTCTGTTGCCACACGGTCAGCTGGACCCACCGTTGTGGTCCCAGCGAGGTACCGGCAAGGTTAGTAAAAATGTTGATCATGTCATCTAGTACATAATAGTAATAATTATTTGTAGCTATTATTAAGATTGTGTTATCGTTCTAGGTGTTCGGTCGGCGGTCGCTGCGTCGGCGGCCGATGCCGAGCCTGTGCGAGAGCGGCGAGGAGGAGGCGGACTGGGACGACGCCGCCGGCGACTACGTCTTCCGCATCGTCAACAACACCATCGCTGACAGAGAAGGTAAACAAGAGTATGATGAGAATGTTATGGCGCTACTAGCTGTGCCGGCAAACGTTGTTTTGCCATCTAAAGTATTTACTAAATAAGTATGTCACCATGGCAACGTCCATCGCTATACCGTCGCACAAACAATGGTCGCCATCAGTCTCGAATTGTAATAATTTACTATTAAGTACTTATTCAATAAATCACTTATCAATAGGTATAAAAACTGTAGAAATAAAACAAACTTGTTGGCGGAAAACACGGAAGTGAAGTATATTCAGGTCACACAAATAGACAATAGATGACATGACACAGGTTATAATATTCACAGATAATATAACATTTTAGATATTATCATAGACAATGACTTTATTTTCTACACCCCCACTATATCTAACAATGTTATAACAGAAACAAAATTAACTTAAGTATCAATATCCTGAATCCCCAACTTATCCAATAAATAATAATGCTTATTAGGGCATAAGCTCTTTGTAAGTAAATCAGCTGGCATTTCAGTTGATGGTAAGTATTTAACGTTTACAATGTTATCATTAACACAATCTCTACAAAAATGATAACGGATATCAATATGTTTTGTTCGCTTATGGAAAATGGGATTCTCTGTTAATTTTAAAGCACTTTGATTATCATTATATAAATCAATAGTATATTTCCTATTTGTAATTTCAAACTGTAAGTTCCTCAAATAGTGAGCTTCTTTACACGCTTCCGTTAGTGCCATATACTCTGCTTCACTACTTGACAAAGCCACAGTTCTTTGTTTTTTAGTCTCCCAAGATATTACACAATTTGACAAAGTAAAACAGAAACCTGTGTACGATCTTCTATCAATTGTATTTCCACCCCAATCAGCATCAACAAAACCTTCAATATTAGAGTTTCCGTGAGCAGAAAATTTTAAACCATAATTTTTTGTAAATTTTAAATAACGCAATATGCGTTTGACATATGCACAATGCTGTTTGGTGTAGGAATTATTAAACTGACTCAAGAAGCCAACTGCAAATGATATATCAGGTCTGGTAAGGACCGCTAAGTACATTAAGGAACCTATCATTTGCTGATAAGGAAACAATACTTTATCTACATTATTTTCATCCTTAGATACATCTAACTTAGTTTCCATTGGAGTTTGAACACTCTTACATTGACTTAAATTAAATTTCAATAACAGTTGATCAATATAATCTTCCTGACTAATTGATATTGTTTTCTCAGACTTATTTACTTTTACATTTAACCCAAGACACTTTTTGATTTCACCTAGATCTTTAATTTTAAAATTATTAGATAAAATATCTTTTAAGTGCTCGGTTTCTTTACTATCATTTGAAAAAATGAAGAAATCGTCCACATAAAGCGTTACAATAGTTTTCAACTTATCCTTTGTTTTTAAAAACATACATGGTTCTATCTTAGATTTAACATAGCCAATTTTTAAAAAACATTCTTCTACTCTCTTGTACCAAACTCTTGAAGATTGTTTAAGACCATACATAGATTTTTTTAATTTAAGAACTTGACCTTTCTGTACAGTCTCAGAAAAACCTTCAGGTATTTCTATATAAATATCTTCTTCAAGAATCCCATACAAAAAAGCTGTTGTTACATCTAAATGTGTAATTTCAAAATTAAGTTGAACAGATAGAGCAAACAAAAGTCTCAATGTGGTATGCCTCACTACAGGAGAGAAAGTGTCATTATAGTCCACACCTTGCACTTGTGAAAAACCTTTTGCCACTAAACGAGCACGAAACCGAACTTTGTTTTCACAATCATATTTTTTACGCAACACCCACTTGCACTTTACTACTCTACCATCTTGAGGAGGATCGCTCAACTCCCAAGCATCGTTTTCTTTGAAACTCTGTAACTCTTCAGCCACGGCCATTTTCCACTCTTCCTTTTCAGGTCCAGCTAAAGCATCACGAAGAGATAAACCTGACACATCATCATAATATGTGTTCTGCTCTACACAAAAATTAATAAAATCTTGATTATAAAACCTCTCAGGTTTTTTTCTCGTTCGTGTAGGTCTTTGAGATTTGATATTTGGGATATCTTCAGTCTCAGCAACGCTGGGTTCGTAAGTCTCATCGTTTGCATCCAAAAATGTATTCTCCGAGCAAATTGTGTTATCGAACTCCAAATTTGTTTCAGTTTCATCCAACTGGACTTCTTCCCCCACTGAATCAATAGACTGAGATGGAACTTCTATCTGACTTTCAGATTTTAATTCTTGTTCGACTATGATCACATCTCTACTCGTCAATATTGATTTAGTTCTCGGGTTATACAGTCTGTATCCTTTTACGTTTTCTGGATATCCAACAAGAATGCATTTTTCCGACTTTTTGTCCCATTTTCTGCGCTTTTCTTTAGCTATGTGAACCATTGCAGTACTACCAAAAATCCTAATGTGACTCAAGTCAGGCTTGCAGCCAGTCCAAATTTCATATGGCGTTCTGTTTCCTAATGCTGCAGCCACGCTTCGGTTCTGTAGATATACTGCGGTATTGGTGGCCTCACCCCAAAATTCTTTTCCGAGGTTGGCATCGAAGAGCAAGCATCTTGCTTTTTCGACAATGGTCCGATTGAATCGCTCACACAGACCATTTTGCTGCGGTGTATACGGATTTGTTTTTTGATGTATGACACCAATTCTCTTTAAGTAGTCGTCAAACTCTTTATTGCAATATTCTAGGCCATTGTCACTCCGTAACACTTTTATTTTCCTTTTTGTCTGGTTTTCTACTTGGGCTTTAAATTCCTGGAAAAATTTCAGAGCCTCATTTTTGTGTTTCAGAAAGTAAATGAACACCATTCTACTACAATCATCAATAAACAATAAGAAATATCTGGACCCGCCCAAGGATATATTTTCCATGGGTCCACAGATATCTGTATGGACAACGTCTAGTAAATTACTACTTCTCTGACTTGTGCTTTTAAATGGCAAGCGATTCTGTTTACCTTCGCAACATACAGCACATGAAGATTTGCCAATATTTAATTTATTATCAAAAGATATACCTTGTACTGCAGTCTTCATTTGATTGAGGTAGTCTTTGTTTATGTGTCCTAATCTGCGATGCCATGTGATGCCTGACACAACTGATGCAGCCAAAAGCTCCTGATTTTGTAAGTTCACTCTGTATACTCCATTTTCCAATGATGCTGTAGCTACTAGTTTATTTTCTTTATTATATACTAAGCAACTGCAATCAGAAAAAGACACTTTATTACCTTTGCTTATCAGCTGACTGACTGACAGCAAATTTGTCGTCAAACTTGGGATACAGTAAACTCCTTCAACAGTAATGTCGTAATCAAAATTACCAGTTGTAGTCGTGATGTTCACATCGCCAGAACATAAAACCTGCAATTTTTCATTGTTTGCAACCATTATTTCCTTCTTCTGTTCATAACATGCGTTCATTATCCAGCTTTCATTCGCCGTGAGGTGTACGCTGGCACCAGAGTCGATGTACCACGCATTTTTATTGAAATTCCCGCTTAGGAACACTGCACTAAATGCATTTGATTGCAATCGAGGCTTTTCCTTGAAATTCGCCGCGTTATTTTCGTTATTTGTACATTGATTTCGATAATGTCCCCTTTGTTTACATCGGTAACATGTCACTGTTTTGACGTTTGACTTTGACGTATCGACAGTGCTACCACCATTGACATTTCTCCTTGGAGCCATTTTGTTTTTCCTGCCAACATTGAATTTCGAACGAGCTGCGAATGCGCCGCTAACCTCGCCATATTCTTCCGTTGTAGACTCCATGTCTAATAATTTGCTTTTAATTGAATCAGCCGTAATACTTATGCCTGAATGCTCTATAGCCATTATCATCGGTGAAAAACGTTCTGGCAATCCTGCTAGTAATAATGAACCCGTCCACTGGTCATTAATTTCAAAACCCGTGCCACTTAATTTTTGAGCCGTATCGATAATCTGGGTCACGTAGGACGTCATTGAGTTACAATTTTCCAATCTTATGGAAATAAGATTCCGCAGTAGACTGATCCTTCTGGAAAAACCATTGTCATCAAATAGCTGTTGTAGTTTTTCCCACAGTTCCTTTGATGTTTTAACATTCCTCACGTGCACGTACAGAGCCGGGTCGATCGTCATGATAAATTTTGCCCGAGTTCTCTCGTCGTCTGCAGCTCCTACTGTTTCTCCTTCAGGCTTTACACATTTTTTCATGCCCTCCAGGATCAGGAAATTCTCTGCCGCGAAGCACCATTCGCTGTAGTTGTCTCGCCCGCGTAGCTTGGGTACATTAACCAAGTAGTTGGCCGCCATAGCAAAATTTCAATCTGAAATAATCTTTGCAATCGTCCAACACTGCACAGCAAAAAACGCGTACCGAAAAAAAGTACTTTCCTAACACTCGTAACGAAAACGAAATTCTTGTTAAAAAACACTTTTCTGGTAATTCTGGGCCCATAACCTGTAGAAATAAAACAAACTTGTTGGCGGAAAACACGGAAGTGAAGTATATTCAGGTCACACAAATAGACAATAGATGACATGACACAGGTTATAATATTCACAGATAATATAACATTTTAGATATTATCATAGACAATGACTTTATTTTCTACAAAAACACTAATCAATAGGTATAAAAAGTAGATATTGTTGTCTGATTCTCAACCCTAGCCGATATGCTCGCTAAGATTAACGAAAATCGGTCGAGCTGTTTCAGAGGAGCTCAACCACGCACACCCTGACACGAGAATTTTATATATTAGATTATGGTGATCAACTGATCACACGCCGAACACGCCGCATTACGTGTCCTATGCGGTGCGTTCGACGCGTTCGACGCGTACGGCGCATACGGTGCTGACAAAATATGTGCGATCAGCTTTAAGTTACCATTAGTAGTTTACCAAAGAATAATTAAGGAAATTCTGCACAACCGAGTATTTTGTTACGATACCCCATTTTTGAGGTTTTAATTTAGGGTTAACTCAAATTGTTCACACTTTCCCCGTACGTATACAAACTTTACCTAAATATTATGATACCCTGACGCTTAGTTACGGCAACTAGCGTCATCTTGATATTGCTACAATGTTTGACTACGCTAGTTACATACGTTAGAACTGGGCATTTCGTTCATATTATTATACCTCCGTCTGGCTAGCACAAAACCGCAATGGGCGTGCTGTCAGGTGTGCTATATTGCACTAACTTTTGTTACGTCGCTTTACCCCATACTACGCCATGCTTCGCTATGATACGTCTGCTACGTCCACGTTACGGCACTTACGGCACGCTACATTATGCTACACTAAGCTACGCCACGCTACGTCATGCTACGTCATGCTACGTCATGCTACGTCATGCTACGCTACGTCACGCTACGACTTCCTTCACACACTACCGCAAACTTTACATTACACACATAAAATCCCTCCTACCCTAACTACCATTACATTTTTATTTAGCACTGGCTAACACCCGCTACTCCCGGAATTCGTTTACAACGCGGTCACCGTACATTTTCCGCAACAATCGGCTTAGACATTTAAAAGCGTAAAATGGTAAAACACTTTCGCAAATCTAATACTTAATAATCTTTGTAATATTACAGCGGCGATGCGCAACTCACTACTGGACCGTGTGATGTCGTCCCCCCCGCGCACGCCGCGCCGCCCGCTGGCATCCACGTCGACGACTTCGTCGGACTCCTCCACCATGTCGGTGGACTGCCCGCCGCCGCACAACGGCGCGCCCACCACGCCGGCCGCACACCCGCCTGTCGAACAGGTGACAGGAGAAAAGCAATAGATCACTTATTTTTTATAAAAAAATAAGGGAGCAAACGGGCCACCTAATAGAAAGCAACTACCGTCGCCCATGGACATTTGACACTCGCAACATTAGAAGAGCTACAGGTGTGTGCCGGCCTTTTGAGAGGCAATGCGCTATCTTCTTAAAGGTTTGCAGGTCGTATTGGTCCGAAAATACTGCTGAGGACAGTTAGTTCCAGAGTTTCACAGTGCGCGGCAGAAAGTTACTTCAAAACGCACTTTGAAATACTATCGAAGAAGATATTAGGAGAAAAGATCCATTAGAATAAAATATTGAAGAGGTCTGAAGAATTATTTTTGATATAGAAGCAGGAAATACAAAAGCCGATTGAAAACGACTAAATGGCAAAACACACTTAAAAACATAAAGAGTCACAAGTACTGACACTGCCGTATTAAAGGGTGGAATCTTTCATGGCATGTTTACCCGTAACCGTAGGTCTGCAGTAGTTTAGTGTTAAATGCAAAAATCTAAGAGAAGTAACAATAATTAATAATAGTAATGTGTCCAGCGTTAATGAAACTCTTGTTAATTTAGGTTGCATCTATCGAGCTGGTGTGCAGTACGATGCGGAGGCAGATAATATCCCGCGCGTTCTACGGCTGGCTGGCGTACTGCCGACACTTATCTACGGTCAGGACGCATCTTAGCGGGCTCGTTCACCCAAACATTATACCGACAGGTTAGTTCAAGTAGATCACCTTTAGTAACGTAATGGACAATAATCATGATGTTTCAGTAAACTGACAAAAAAAGAAAAGATACGGAATCTCTGCCGACTGAAAATACCATGATAATACATTTGATACTGGCTAAGATAGTTACAAAATATAAGAGTGTAGTAGTTGCGAGAATAATGTCGTGGAGGTTATAGGTTCTCTATCGTTTTGATATTTAAAACGAAGGTTAAAATATGAAGAACATTTTATGCAGATGGTGCTCAAGGAGGTCTTACAGTTGAAGTGTGGAGGTCCATGATGAATGAGAAGGGTGCAGTCAGTGACAAGGACGAAGTGTATAGGCTCGTTTACTATGGAGGAGTACAACACGACATTAGAAAAGAAGTATGGCCGTATCTGCTTGGATATTACGAGTAAATATTACTGTACATTCTGTGATTATTGACGTTAATTTAGTTGATGACAATAATAATGATAATTATTATGATAAAAAGCACCACACAAATAAGTATTCAAATAAATAACGAAAAACTTGTATTTTTAGATTTGGCTCAACAGCTGAGGAAAGGACTGAACAAGACATAGCGTATCGACGACAATACGAAACTACTATGTCAGAGTGGTTATGTGTAGAAGCTATAGTTCGACAGAAAGATAAAGAGCAAACAGCGGCATCTATCGCAAGGCTCACACAAGCCTCTGGGAAACCAAGAGTTGAAGTTGATGATAATACTGAGGTACTGTAAAATATTTAATGCAAAATAGTATTTTTTTAATGACAATAACATCTAATGTTTGGCTGAATACATTTTTTTATTTTACAGGTATTCGAAGATGACTGCAGCGTCATATCAGACAATCCACCTGTAGTATCTCCCGAGCCTAGTGAAACGGAGCCTAAAAGATTAGACGTTAAACCAGTGTTATCTCGAGCTCCTAGCATAGACGAAGTAGACAATATAGAATTAGATGAAGACAAACAACACGATTCTAAAGCTAATGGCAAATCCGATATGAGCGAAGAAAAAGATCACACGGATGCTGACAGCTTTAGTGAAGTAGATGAGAGAGATGTGTGTATAAGAAGTGTCGTTGAAAATCCTGATATGAGGAGAGAAAGTATTGCTGAAATAAAGAGGTTAGCTGAGGAGATCGTCCAGAAGGGAGAAGGTAGAGGTCTCCTGTGTAGTGTAGATAGTGCCAATATGAATGTCAATGGAAACGAAAATGGACCTATAGAAGACAATCAGACAAGCCAAACACAAGCACAGTGTACAAGTGTTATAGTCACGAATCCGTCGGTCGATCTTGCCGTGTATGGCGGATCGCCTGCGTCTGGTGGAACTACAGGTAATAACTATACCTTATTAAATACATATTATTATTTACATAGCATCATAGACTTATATGCATAGCATACTCATTTATTGTAATTTGTATTCAGATGTTGCTCATAAGTCATAAGTCATAACAGACCTACAGATACACTTTCCTATTTACCATTTATAGGACTAGTACAAAATTGTGGATCAGCTGTGTAATTTCTTTGTGTGTCTATTTATTTGTTAATAATTCGACTTGCAGCCAACGTGAGTCCAGCTCGGAGTCCACTGGGCGTAGTGCGTGAAGAGTCTCACTCGGGTGGAGCGTCGTTTGACGCTCTGGAGCCGGACAACCGCGAGGCGCGCTCGGCGTGCGCGTCTCCTGCCAGCTCCAATGGGGGAGTTTACTCGGTAAGTTTGGGCTTAAGAACTTGCTATTACCTACACAAACGCTATGGCATAGAAACTTGCTATTACCTACAAAAACGCTATGGCATTTTTCAAACAGTTTTGATTTCATAGTTGCTTGAATTGTAACAGTTGCTATATTAGTCTTGAAAAAACCCTGTCTAATATTATTTTGTCCTTCAACCTTTTGTGCATCATTTTCAGAATGAGCTGGTTGAAAGTTTCGCTCTAAACTTACATCGCATTGAAAAAGATGTCCAGAGGTGCGACAGGAACTACCCATTCTTCAACGACGAGAACTTGGATAAATTACGGAATATTATGTGCACGTAAGTTTATGATTTTTTCCTTCTTTTGTTTTTCATTGGTTGATATCGGATGCCGATGTATCAATTTAGCTTTCAAGTATATCGTCTTTATAAACGAGAAGGCGTAAAAGCTCAGACTGGTGATTATGCGAATGTTTTACCTTCAAATCGGCCAGAAAAAGAACATCATAATATTTACTGTGTGTATGAAGTTATCAACGTAACGCGTAACCACAGCCATTATAACACCACAAGTAGATTTTTCTGTAAATTTATTTTACTTCAACGATGCTATCATATTCCAGATACGTGTGGGAGCACCTGGAGACGGGCTACATGCAGGGCATGTGCGACCTGGTGGCGCCGCTGCTGGTGATCACGCGCGAGGAAGCGGTCGCCCACGCGCTCTTCTCTCGACTCATGGACAGGGCGAAAGACAACTTCCCGTCAGGGCAGGCAATGGACGCGCATTTCGCTGATATGCGGTAAGAGAAATTGAGCTGTTAATTTTTGGTTCTAGTGTAATAAAAGACAATTTTTCAAAAAAATTGTAGTTGAAATAATTATATCATTATCCAATGTTTTAAAGGCAATCAAAAGATCCATCATGACGTTATTAACTTATGAACTGGCATGAATGCTAGTTACAGTTCATCAAACACTATTCTTAGGAACCAAAAAAAGTTTTTTTTTTAATAATAAGAAAACATTTGATACAATCAATCGCTACAAGTGTCCGCCGCGCCGTAAGGAAGCGGAGCTGGTTCTCATAAAAAGCTAACGCTATATTGACTCCTCCGAAGGAGCTCTACTTTAACACGAAACAAAAATTGCTTTTTGCTCCAGAAGACAGAAACTCACATTAAGTAATTTTTTTCAGATCCCTGATCCAGATCCTGGACTGCGAGCTGTACGAGCTGATGCACGCGCACGGCGACTACACGCACTTCTACTTCTGCTACCGCTGGTTCCTGCTAGACTTCAAACGGGAGCTGCTCTATCAGGATGTAAGTTCTTGATTAACACTTCGAATCCTAATAATATTTGGAATATTTGAAATTCAAACAGGCTCAAATTATTTTTGGACGTGAAAAGCGTAATTTCATTTCATGTAAATAGTATTTTTGATTTAAGAGGTGAGCAACAATAAAGTAACAAAGAAAAAATTTTGAAAAATCGGTCCACAGACGGCGAAGTAATCGTTGAACATACAAAAAAAAATATAAACAGACGAACATAATAACCTCCTCCTTTTTGGAAGTCGGTTAAAAATAACAGACCGCGCTGCACCGGTCCGCATAATGTTGTCCGCATTTATTATAGACGTATTAGTCATAATTTATCATATTTATTATTTATTAAATATATATAATATAGTACGTATTTATTTATTATAGACGTATTGGTTATAATAATTTCTGATATAATATGGGTTTATGTAATGTATTTGTATAGATATACCACATCTCTCTTCGTAGGGCTGCTGTAAGAAATTTCTTTTGAAATAAGCAGTTCCTTTGTGTCGTCTTTCTATGTCAATGTTTATGTGAATATTGTCTTGTGTGCAATAAATGTTAAATAAAATAAATAAATAAATGTTTGCCATCATGTTCGCTCAGCTATCTGCACTGCTACTGCGAAGCCGATGTCCCACCGTCTTTATTCACTTATAGTAACCATTACCTCGCGGCCTAATAGGCCGTTTACAGAAAACATTGTAGGGCAGGGAAGTGGGCAGCGAAGTGAACAGGGAAGTGGGCAGCACAATAATAGTCACTCGCGCTTGCCACTGCTCATGCCGATTGCCGCTGCCCGACGCGGCGAGTATGTAGCGGGCTGAGTGTAAATCGTTCACTCGCGTCGTTACTGCCGTAGAAGCTGACGTATTCAGGGCAATAGTAAATAGGGCTCTACACTTATAGGAAGTGTAGACTCACGTCAGAAACTATAACTTATAAGAATCAGGAAAGACTTTTCCCACTAGCACTGGTCGATGGCCAGTGCCCATTATAAGAATTTGTGTAAGTCTCTTACACAATTCTCACCGTACCACCAGGTGTTCTCTGCGTGGGAGCTGATCTGGGCGGCGCGTCACGTGTCGTCGGAGCACATGGTGCTGTTCATAGCACTCGCCCTGCTCGAGACATACCGCGACGTCATACTCGCCAACACCATGGACTTCACTGACATCATCAAGTTCTTTAACGGTATGTGAATCTTAGTTTGGAGATGAGGGATTCTAAAATTGGGAAAGGGAAGAAAAACCTATTCCCTAAAAATACTAATTTATACAGATGGGTTCCAATTTACAAAACAACTAATGCCGGCGGAGGTGGACACACGGCCTAAGAATCGCCTCGGCCCGTATATTTATACGGGCCGAGGCGATTCTTAGGCCGTGTGTCCACCTCCTGACTATTTAGTCAGTACTCAAGACACGGTTCAGGCTCTGTGATTGGTTGGCTGTCAAAATTTGGACCAATCACAGAGCCGAACCGCGTCTTGAGACCGGGTCGCATCTTAAGTACTATTTATACGGGCCTTAGTCAAAATTAATTCGCCAGTTTCGATAGCAAAGTTAAGATGTCTACCTCTAATCTCATACATTTTTCACATCTAATTCCATATCGAAACTAGCGAACTTTGACTAAGTACTGTGCTAAGTACACAGCTAGGGAGAAAAGAAAAGATTCAGTGTACCACTTGGCCAAATGAAATTTTAATTTGATCTGACTACAACCCACTGACTTAAGAAACGGCCTAGAGTTTCTAAGGCCCGTATAAATAGTCAGTACTTAAGATGCGACCCGGTCTCAAGACGCGGTTCGGCTCTGTGATTGGTCCAAATTTTGACAGCCAACCAATCACAGAGCCTGAACCGTGTCTTGAGACTGAGATGCATCTTGAGTACTGACTATTTATACCGGCCTAAGTAAGTCAGAGCTACAACTGAACAAGTAACTTACTTAATATGTAAATACACTCTTGTGGCTCTTGGATGACATTGTCATGCATGAGTGTCGCAACTCACAACTTTGTTCGCAACAGCTGCAGTCCGAGTGACTTTACGGCATTAGTTTCGAAATGAACCCCGCGCTAAAAGAACATTGTTATTTAGGACTGTATGAGCTACAAATGATCCACTGAGTTTTAAACGTTTTTTTTTTCAGAAATGGCGGAAAGACACGATGCCGCTGCAGTATTATCATTGGCGAGGGACCTCGTCCTGCAGGTGCAAACATTAATAGAAAATAAATAATTCATATTAATAGAATAATTTGATGTAGTAGAATAATATTTACAGACTATTTATACTACTACTTTGTAGGTAGTTGAAGCGTTTTGGAATAAAAACGGCGCGCTAACTGAAAAGGTACTATTTTGGTCAAAATATTCATTCGGGCACCACTAACTTATGGCTGTCTTATGTTGATCGAATTAGGTAACTACTGAGATATCATCGAGATGAGAATTTTATTTACATCTTGTGAAATCTTAAGTTTGTAGGAATATAATATTTATACCAAATTATAACATACCTATTTATAGACACTTAGATCAGTTTTTATTATATTGAATGCTGTTGTTCCTTGTAACTATAAAAATGAATAAAAAAAATATTTTATTAAATCTAAGATAAGTTTATTTAATATAAATATTAGGTGCGTTATAAATTTACGTTCCTGATGAAAGCCTTGGCAGTTTTATATGCCAATATAAAACTGAAAAACATCCTTCAGGCGCCCTTACACGTATGCAAGTAGCTTAGCAAACACTAACCCAAGGTTTCCGCGAGGAGAAAAGATGACGTGGGCTGGATAAAAAGGTTGTTGCCAAGATGACAACATTAAATCAACTACTAAAATTTAGAATATCAATTATGAGCCGCGCCACAGCGTTTAGTCGGTTATTCCCCGTAATTTTAATACGTACAACAAAAAACATTTGTTGTGATTAGGATTACTGACTCATTTTTGAACGGAAACAAAATATTACAACTATCCGTGAACAAAACGATTTTATCAATTTTATTATTGAATATTTGATAACATATGACATCTCGTGTATTACTAATCATAATGTTTGTATCACATTCTACTTAGTGAAAATTTTATTATACACAAGACTGCATAGATCTAAAATTTGTGTCATAATTTCCTTCTTATTCGTTTTTTTTAATTGTAACTTATGGCATAATATCAAATCAAAAAATCGGCCAATTCCATATTTGGTCATGGCCGTTTGTACGGTCTTTTTGCCAGAATAGAAAACAAATCATTAAGGCCGTCACAGACCTAGCTATTATATATATTAATATGTTTATAGCTAGGCATATTAATATATATTTTCTATACAATTTTCGCGTGACCACACACTCAGCTATAATATATATATTTCTGGTCTCAGTGTGTTTAGTACGGTATATTAATATATATTATAGCTAAGTCTGTGACGGCCTTTACCAATCGAAGTGTTTTTTATTTTATTTTTACTATAGATTTTGACAGTTTTGTTAGATTTTTTTGCAATAAACGATACTGTAAAGTTTCGAAACATAACATATTGTGGAACCCTAATTCTCTAGGTTAAATATATTCTTCGTTAAAATACCAATTGAACTACAGGTATGTGATAATATATTTTATTGCATTTATTGTTTTAATAACTTAACGAATGAATACAAAATTATAATATTTACTAAAATGATACTATTAAGTAAGTATCTGTTTTATAACCCTATTTCTTGATCTGTGATTTAATGGGCGAAGCAAAACTTAGCTACGAATAATTTTGTTAATCATTATTTCTTACACAATTTATAAAAAAAAAAACAGATTTTGGAATACGTACTCGTACATCATAATATGCAAAATAAATAATTATATTATCTTCCCTGAATCCTGTGCCTTGTATATAACCCATCGTTTTAATCATGATATATTTACAAATAAAATTGTAGTATCAATGTAGAGTTGAATCTATATAACTAATTTAGAACCAAACTTACAAAATATATAATTATTTATAATACTACTCTCTAAAAACTGCTCTATCTATGAAACAAAAGGACAAAATTGTAATATCACAGTTACTTTAAATAGCTTTATATACATCTCAAACAGTTATCTCGTAAAATACAGCCATATCCATCCTTATGGTCAATTATGAACAGTTTATTAACAGCAGCACGAGTTTCTCGTAAAAAAAAAACTAATTTTCATACCCTACTTTGGGCTTAGAGCAAATAGAATGGTCTGAAAATGCTTGCTAAGTGTATAACTTAAATAACGATGAAAATAAGTAACTTTATCTCATTTTACATGACAAAGTGCCAATTTGGTGTACATATTTTGTGTCTTCTACACGTCGGCCATTGATGGACATTGGACAGGCGATGACAAATGCGTAACATATTGGTCTATCATTGAAAATAATTGGCGTCGATTGAGTATGCTATTGTTGTAGCTTTGCATGATAGTTGTCCATCAATGGCCCAACGTGGAAAGGCCTTTAGCCATAACCTCTAAAGACCGGATGTTCCTTTAAAGGAAATTTATTTTATAGTCGTTACAGCCGAGACTTTTACGAAAGCAACTTGGAAGAAACACCGGACGTGCCTCAGAAGGAACAAAATTTTTAGCGATCGATTTGAGTTCAAAAATTTGGACCATGTGAAATAAAAAGTTATTGTTTATGACTTCAATTTAATAAGCTCTGTGTATCCAAAATCAGTTTTCATAAAAAACATAATTATAAACGAAATATGACAATTTCTCTCCGTCAAGATGGTGCGCACGAGACGACGCGGTAAGCAATTTCCCTTGTTTTTAAAGTTAAAATTGTTTTTTTTGCGAATATTTTTAGTGTTTTAATAGGCTAAATACTACTAAACATATTACCATAAAAAAATCTGATTACAAGTTGTTGAGTGAGTTATTTTTTCATTTGAAAATTAATAGTTCGTTGCAAAGAACGTTAGGTGTTTACCGTATAAGATTTGCTTTTATTTTATTTTCTAAAATATGAAAATATATTAATGGTTTCATTTTATTACTAAACGTGCGGCGTGCAGTTGCTGCGCGCGGTTCACGATGTCTTTAATAAAAATATTCGAATCATAAGTATATTTCTATAATTTAAGACCGACAGTTCTTTGAAAAGAACAAATCATGAAATTCAAAATTAAAATAATTCCTTTGCTTTTGTTGAATTGAGATTATTACTCTAATATTTACGTATTTCTAAACTATTGGTTTTTTCAAATGTTTACACTTGAACTGGATTTTTAACTAGAATAAAACAATATTCTTGTTTATTACATTTTAAAGTCGAAAATACCGAGTGTTCTTTTAAAAGTTATTTTAAATATTAGTATTTTTGCTTAAAATATATTCTATACACTATTATATAAGACCCCTAAAAATATGAGCACGATAGAAAATAGCTAACATAAAAAAACATCATGTGAAATGCTCGGCGTTACCGACTATGAAAAGTTTGTTCTTCTGAAAGTACGTTCGGTGATAATTAGTACTCAGCAAAAATTAGCTTCGGTCTTTAGAGGATAATATAGGTCAGCAAACTATTTGGCAAATATTTGCACAAACATTTATACACTTTGATGTTCCCACACATTCTAGCTCTTGTTAACACTTGATGCATATTTATTAGAGATATTGATGATAGATGTTTAGTCAGTTTCGTCAATACCTAATACAATTATGGTCTCGATATGTAGCTTAGAGTGTAAATATGTGTTTATATATTACCTACTTTAGTGACTAAATTATAAATTATATTAGTAATATCAAAATGGAGTAAAGTATAATATAGAATAACACGTTTATATATTTTCTTACTATCTATATGTCTGTATTTTGTAAGGAATTGCTATATTCTATTAGGTAAAAATTACTACCCTCAGATACTATCTACAAATTATTAATGATTAAACGAACTTACTTGTACGTGAAGTTCTATCATAATTATACGAAGTGTTTCGTCCGAAGAGATTAGTATCTAAATATTATTTTCTAAAACACAATGTAGTCTCGCGTTAAGTGACACCACCTCGCACTATAGTTGAAAGCTGTCAACACAAAAAAAAAATCGTTATACCCTACCGAACTCAACTTCCCCCAGACCGGAGGCCCGGCTTCATTTAGTTGAGATAAACAATAATAATAGTTAATAATTATTGTGATATTTCTTAGACTCATAGAAGGGTTGTTTTGGGTGGGTGGGTATCACTAATCTCTTCGGACGAAACACTTCGTATAATTATGATAGAACTTCACGTACAAGTAAGTTCGTTTAATCATTAATTATACTCGTGTTTCGTCCTCAAGATTAGTATCTAAATATTATTTTCTAAAACACAATGTAGATGTTTAGAGTAAGAAATATCACACAGGTATTTATAAATAAAAACCTATGAGTAAGTATATTAAAATATTATAATCCGAAATAGAAAATTCTTGGAGCTATAACAACTTCTTATACTTTATATTTAAATTAAAGCTAGTTATAATAAATCTTATTTAATCAGTGAACACAAAGACTTAGCTAGAGTAATATTATGATTCTCTACAATTGGTCTGTCATAGAATTTAGCGAAGGTAGTGGAATTGCCGCTCCATCCTGCAGTTTGCCTGATTGCATCGAGGTTAACGCCTAGCTTTTTTGCCATCGAGGTAGAAGCATGGCGAGTACTATGCGATGAGAAAATAGATACGTCAATTCCACTATCTTTTAAAGTTGATTTTATCCAGCGGCTAATAGTTTGGCTGGAAACAGTTTTGTAAGGTTTGCGAATACTAATAAACAGTTCTTTGGACTTTCGCAGATCTTTTGTTTTCTCTATATAGACTTTAAGAGTGTCAGCTGGACAGATTTCGGGGCGTTCATCGAAAAACGGTAAATACAAAATTGGTTGCTTTGTGCCTATTCTAGAAGACTTTATAAAATCACATATTTTTATAATAACTTGATTATTAGAAATGATAATTTCATCTACTTTTATTTTAGAGATAGTTTGTACTCTGTGAGCGGTTACTAGAGCAAGCAATGTGACACACTTTCTAGATAATTGTTCTAAGGATAAATTTTGATTAGGAAACCATGAAGCTAAATAATTAATCACTACACTAACGTCCCATGTATAATTGTAACGAGGCAATGGTGGTTTTAATTTGTAAACACCTTTACAAAATCTAGAGATCCTATCGTCAGCTGATATATTTTGGATAATTAATGACAGAGCGGATCGATAACTATTAATAGTTCCATACTGCCCCCCATCATCATAAACTTCCGTGAGGAATTTTAATATTACCGGGATAGACGGTTGGTACACATGAACAGAGTTAATATGACAAAATACATACCACTTTTTAAAACAAACATCATATTGTTTGAGTGTATTGTCCGACAGGGAAGCTATCATTATCTCTATTGCGGATTGTGGGATACCTCTTTGCAGCATCGCCTTCCCGATAAAATTCCTGCAACCAGGGTAAGGTGGCTGTGTATGTTTCTGGAATTAGGTATAATAAAATTATTAGAATCTATTCTTACTAATTTTGATGTTAACAATTGTTTAAACATGGGGTACCAGGGTTGTGTAGGCCAATCCGGTACGACTACGATCCCTTTTGCCCTATCTGTAACAATTTTTCTCAATACTTTGAGAACCACCGCTACAGGGGGAAAGGCGTAAAAATTTAGTTTAGACCAATCCAAGGTAAAGGCATCAATGGCAAAGGCGTCTGGGTCTCTATGCCAAGAGACGAACTTACTACACTTTTTGTTGATTCGAGTAGCAAACAAATCAATTTTAGGAAAAAATGAAAGTGTGTTCACCAATGTTTTATAACTATCCACCGATAGTTCCCATTCTACATCTGGATGAATTCGTCTAGATTCTTTATCTGCTATGGTATTTTCACTCGATTTGATATAAGAAGCGAAAACAAATATTTTGCGGTTTTCACACCACTGCCATATGTCCTTGGCGACTCTAGAAAGGTGAGGGTATTGTATACCGCCCATACGGTTTATATAACTGACCGCTGTGGTATTATCGATACGCATTAATATTTGACAGTTCCTGTAATCTTTAGCAAAAATTTTAAGAGAATAAAATGCAGCCAAAAGTTCAAGATGATTAATATGTAGATTAAGCTCTGTAGTAGACCACCGACCGTTAGCAGTTTGGTCCTCACAACACCCGCCCCACCCCGTTGTTGAGGCGTCAGAGAATATTTCCACACGATATTGGTCATCTTTGATTTTATGAAAAGAATGATCTATATTATTAATCCACCAATTTATGTCCGGCAATAATGAATCGGGCAGGGACATAATTTTGTCGTAATCGTCGTTATTTTTTAGATTAAGGTATTTACATCTTTCGAGTTCTTTGGTATATAACCAGCCATATTCTATTGCCGGACATGCAGAAACTAACAAACCTATAAGTTTAGCAAATGTCCTTATTTTAAAACGATTTAAATTTTTTATTTTTAAAAGTTCAGATTTAATTCGTATTCTTTTTTCTAGCGGTAGACTTAAGGACCATTTATTGGTATCAATAATATAACCTAAGTACTTTACCGAATTTGATGGATGTATTACACTTTTTTCGTTATTTATAATAAATCCTAAGCATCTTAATAATTTTCGAGTAATATCTACATTTTTGACACATTCTTCATAAGTACCCCCAATTAAAATTAAATCGTCTAAGTACATAGAAGATAACAAACCATACGATCGTAACAATTTAACAACCGGTTTCATTATTTTGGTAAAAATATATGGAGCTGTACATAAGCCAAACGGTAAAACATTAAATTCGTATAATTCATGACCAACAAAAAATCTAAGATATTTTCGTGAATCGGGATGAATGTTAATTAAAAAATAGGCATCTTTTAAATCGAGCGTAGCTAAATAACAATTTCTTGAGATTAATTTTAAAACTGTACGGATATCCTCTAACTTAAAATGACGGGTATTTATGAAACTATTCAAATTCTTTAAATTTAAAATGAATCTCATTTTTCCGTTTGGCTTAGGTATTAAAAATACACGGGATACAAATTGTTCTTGACAAGGTTCACAACGAGAAATAGCACCTATTAATAGTAAACTATCAACGGCTTCTCGTAATTCTATTGAAGGTGAATTTAAAACTTGTACACTATTTTGATGAACTGGATCGTTAAATTTAATTTGATATCCATTAATGCAGGACAATACAGACCGATCAGATGTAATAAGCGTCCATCGCTTATAAAATCGAGCAAGTCTGCCCGCGTAACGTACCTCGTCTATTGGCGGCGGCTCTGTTTGGAGTGCCGCGAATATGTTTGAGCAGCTTGCCTCGGAGGTGGAGCCCTCGGAGCAGCAGACTGTTGATGTCGCGGCGCTTGGCCCGTCGGCTGTCTGCGAGCCGAGGTCCCCGCCTTCCAGTTTAAATTATGCCTTGTCGGTGCAGGTTTTACCTGTTTTTGTTGTTCTACCTTCAGGTCTGAACTAGACTTCGAAACTGCTTTAGCAGTTTTCAACGTTTCGGCTAAGTTTTCGCCAAATAGACAACTGTCAATCTTTGTCAAATCTAGGTGGTCTTTTAAATTCTTTTTAACGAAGTTTAAAGCTAAATTTCGCCTAGCAGTCGATTGAGAGTGCTGTATGTCGCATAATAAGCGACCCAGGTCCATTAAATCTCGCATTAAAGCGTTGTTATCGCACTTATTAATTAAAAGATTTGACATTATAGATCCCAACGACGAAATAGCTGCCGCCATCTGGTGTTGTCTGTATTCGATGGCTTTGTCGCGTTTGACCACTGAATCCGATAGGGCCGCTTTAATTTCGGCATTAAGGCGTGGTGCTGAAATGTTAATGCAATTGCCTGGGACCTTATGTTTCTCAATTAAAAGTTTACGGTTAGTTTTGTCCAAACCGGAAGTACAAATGTGTGTAAATCTAGATGCAATTTCTTTATGTATTTCAGGCCCGTAGGTGACGGCCGTTGACGGGTCTTCACCTAAAATCTCTATTAACTCGTTTTGTGGCCTTTCATCATTTGAAGGAACATTTTCGGTCACGGGAACAACATCCGTTGAAGTTCCCGGACATGGCTGTTCCGGTACATCCGGAACAGTGTTTTCGATCGGAAAAGAGTTATTTATTTCCACTGGTATATTGCCTTCCGTTTCTGGAATACAAGAAATGAAAAGTCTTGTATGATTCTACATCTATATAGCCCAAGCGACTATTCTGATGCAAAATATTAATAACCGTTGACCCACTACATCTATATAGCCCTGGTGACTATTCTGATGCAAGGAATTGGTTATAATAATGATTTTTAAAATTTTATTTTTAAATCCTTACCGTTAAGAACTTCCGGTGCGATTCCGATTGATGCTACCGATGAATTTGAAGAACTACTTGACGAACTGGAGCTGGATCTTGATCTTCTATTATAATAGCGATCACGTTTTATTTCTTTTTCTAATTTCCTCAATTTTTTAACTATATAATCGAGATTATTATCGTCACTTTGCCTTTTAGACATTTTTAATTATTATTGTTTTATTATTAAAATTTTAATATTTAATTTTAAATTAAATAGCAGTTTTAAGTTTTTTAAATAAACTAAACGTGAAACCAAATGAGATGCGAAGTGGTTGAGCACTAAATTGCGAATGAAGCCGGGCCTCCGGTCTGGGGGAAGTTGAGTTCGGTAGGGTATAACGATTTTTTTTTTGTGTTGACAGCTTTCAACTATAGTGCGAGGTGGTGTCACTTAACGCGAGACTACATTGTGTTTTAGAAAATAATATTTAGATACTAATCTTGAGGACGAAACACGAGTATAATATTGGGTTAAACAAAAATGATATTTAGAAAATATTATTATAACATATTAATTAGTCATCTTTACGTCGTCGTATACCAAGCAGTACATGTGTTGTACGATACTTTATACTTGGACAGGAAAGTTTTCGATTTTTTGAACGATTTGTTTCAGTCCATTTTCAGATTGACTACTTGGTTATCGTCATCATAAGATGTAATTTCTATAGAAAAACGAAGATTTTCAAGCGCTATCAACAGGATAGTAAAACTGTACTTACCTATGTCTTAAAGGTGCTCCCTCACCGGAAACATTATGCAACGTTACAGAGTCGAGCATTACATCAGTGGGGGAGGAGAACCGAGCATTACCTTGTAATGATACAGTGTGTAACATCTTGATACATGTTAATTCAGACATCAATGCGACGCGTAGATATATTTCTTTTGTACTGAATTGACAGATTTCAATTGTGTGAGACGTCTTGCAAATCTGTCAAATCCATACAAATTTAAAAATGCATATACGCGTCGCGTTGCGGTCTGAATTGACTCTAACTGGAAATAACTAGCTATCATCGATTTATATGTCATTTCATAGCATTCTATAGCTAGCATAGACTTATAGTAATATATAAGTCTATGCTAGCTATAGAATGCTCAAAGTCGAATCTGTTAGGTTACATTACACGTGAATGCTCGCGGTGAGGGAGCACCATAATGTAAACGTGATAATATAATAATATATTATGTTTCTCTCATGCAAGTATTTGCAACAATTTAAGCTATATAACATAAAAGTAACTAATAATTACCTGTGTAAGGCCAGTAAAATATTAAAATATTTTATCTTCTTCTTTTTACATTTCATATAAAAAGAATAATAATTAGCAGACACACCAAAAAACTAAAAATACATTATAATATAATGTATTTTAGTTTTTTTTTTCAAAAATACAATATTACAAACAGTAAAAAGTTTAAAGACGCTCACATATTATAGCATGGCCAGCAGATTTCATTGGATTGGCTTATCGAGCTGCTAACGCAGTGCTTAAAAACAACCTACATTTTCGAAGGTGAGCTAAAAATATTACATTACTAGATGTCCCGTGCGGCTTCGCCCGCGTAAATTAGGAATTTCACGAAAACCGTACATTTTCCCGCAAAAAGTTCTGTCCCTTCACGTGGTCTATTCTATATCTGTGAGTTGTGACAAATAATATCAAAAATGCTCTAGTACTTCGTGAGATAAACCCTTTCTAGTTTCTAATAATTTTCCCGGGTTTTTCCACATTTTATTCTGATTCTTCGGTCATATATATTTTAGTCTTAGCGTAAGTAATAATAAATAGCCTTCCTCGATAAATAAGCTATTTAACACTGAATTTTTTTTTAAATCGGACCAGAAATTTTCCTGAGATAAGCGTGTTCGAGCAAACAAACAAACTCTTCAGGTTTTAAATAATATTAGTAGATATAATTTTTTTTAATTCGATTGACAAACTCGAGTCTCGATCTAAAAGACTATGAAACGTATCATGGGACGATACCGTGGGAGAGCCATGCTTCGGCACGAATGGGCCGGCTCGACCGGAGAAATACCACGGGCTCACAGAAAACCGGCGTAAAACAGCGCTTGCGCTGTGTTTCGCCGAGTGGTGAGTTGACCGGAGGTTCGCGTAGTGTATATTTTCTTTGCCGGAGGCCCAATCTCCTACCCTTTTCCCTTCCCTACCTTCCTTTATTTCCTTCCCTACCCTCCCCTATTCCCTTCCCTATCCTCCCCTACCCTATTACGCTATTCCCTCGTAAAAGGCCGGCAACGCACCTGCAGCTCTTCTGATGCTGCGAGTGTCCATGGGCGACGGAAGTTGCTTTTCATCAGGTGACCCGTTTGCTCGTTTGCCTCCTTTTTTCTTAAAAAAATGGTACTTGGTAGTGATGATGATGATGATGACGAATGTAATTTGCATAGTAGAATCTGCTTTCCGATCTTAAATCAACACCGAAACTCTCAAACGTATATCTATGAAGAGTCAGGAGTTCTCTCAGCAGCTCCCGAACCATGGGTGGGTGTTGCTGGGTCCAAAATCTTACTTGTTGTTAGCATATACTCGGAATACTTCTCATGAAACCAAAGTCACCACATGTTTCCATATAAATTTTGAGGAGTTCCCTCGATTACCCATGGATTCCTTCATCAGATCACCATTTTTGTGAACATGATATTAAATTGGGATAATGCCCTATACACCAAAAGAAAAATTTTGAAAATCGGTTCACAAACGGCGGAGTAATCGTTGAGCATAAAAAAACAAACATAACACCTCCTCCATTTTGAAAGTTGGTTAAAATTATAGCCTATGTGTTATTCTGATGCATAAGCTATATTGTTGTAAAGTTTCATTAAAATCCGTTCAGTAGTTTTTGCGTGAAAGAGTAACAAACATCCATACATCCATACATCTATACATCCATACATCCAAACTTTCGCCTTTATAATATTAGTAGGATGATCATAATTTTAATATAGTACTAAATGTTCATCATAAAGATGGTAGGTAGAGATAGATTTGACTATTTATATTTAAAATCTGTTGTATAAAAAATAATAAAAATATTATATATTTGATATTTTAATGTACCGCAGCAAGCAAACTACAATTATTATACTGTTTGTACTTACATAAATTTTTAATTCTTTATTTCATAAGAGCTTCCATTGCTTATGATTAAATTGTATAAAATTTTGTTACTTATTTTGTAACGTTAAGTAAGTACCTACTTTAAATGTTATTTACTTGGTGTTAAAAATATTTGTGTTTTATCTTGTATGTTGTGTAAACTATGAATATTCGTTTAATAATAATCATAATAATATTCATGTTTTATAACGTACCTATAATTTAGTATAGCATACTTGTATATTAATATTTGCGTCTCATTTTAAAATTTCTCGTGAGTTCATAAGGCGTCTCCCAGACAGACGCGGGCAGCGGTGGCGGTCGCGGCGCGGCGCGGCGGCGGTCAGTTGTTTGTACTGCCACCGCGTGTGTCTGTGTCGTTCTTAGAACTTTCAAATCATCCAACTGACCGCCACCGCCACCGCCACCGTTGCCCGCGTCTGTCTGGGGGACGCCTAATATTGCAATGTGCAGGTGAGACACACCTTTATCAATATAATAATATATATGCGAAAAAAATCTTAAAAATGTTCAATTACAACGATAAAATAAAATACGACTTGGCTTACAGAAACTTTGTTACGTTACTGAAGCTATCGAACTATGAAAAATGCTATATTGCAAATATTATGTTTGTTTTATTTTTATACAATATTCAATTTAAACGTTCATTTTGTTTTTGCACTTGATGTCACTAGGGTTACAAACCACTTCAAATTTTTGGACAGTGTGCAAATATTCGTTCAAACATTTGAAGTCGTGTAGTAGCGCATTGATACAGTTTGAAACTTATTTGTTACGTGCAACTAGCAACTCAGTGAATCTGGACTAGAAAGAAAATAATTTATTTATTTATTTACTTCTGATAGTTATTAATATAATAATAATGTATCAATTATGGTTCATTTATTAATGAACCATATTTCTCCTAAACAAAACGCTAACCTCCTTAGGTACTAATAAAAATATTTACCTCCACAATGCAGCAGACGACGTGTCGTCGCGACACTACAGTGGTTTGTAGGTATTTCTGTGAATAAGTGTCGTTAGCTTCATGTCGCTAGCTGCAGAGGGTATTTCATAGAAATACATACAACCAGTATTGTCGCTGCGATACGTCGTCTGCGGTTGCTTCATGTCGCCCGCTGCCAACCGGCACCTTAACAATTACTTCATAAAACAAGGACAAAATTTTGTATACTTACATAAATTCATTGTGTATACAAATACATAAATACATTGTGTATACAAATACATGTATACATACATACATTCATTGTATAGTATGTAGTGAGGGGATTAACTATGAAATTCTGAATTGACGAGGTTAGCGCTTAGAAGTTAGAGACTTTACAATAGGGGAGGTGATGCTACTTTTTTTAAAAGTCATTTCATACCGACCAAATTGCTGTCCAGTAGTAGATTAGTGAGAGAGTAAAATTGATGTAATCAGTGACGGATTAACCCTTAATCAAATTAACCAATTGCCTAGGGCATCACGGCTTTAGGGCCGGAAAAGTTATTTGAAATAGAAAAACTACGGATTGTATGTGAAGCCAGATATATTAGCTAGGTTTTGAAGTAGATAAGTTACAAGTTTTATTGAAATAATTAGGGAAAAAATGAGTTATTGTCCATATCGTATGTTACGAAATGTTACTTTTTCGATTCTTCCACTCACGTCTTCAATTATGACTGTGATTCTCTCTATTATTTACAAAGTATAAACATTCACCTGTATAAATTCTATACGGTATAAAATGACTTTATATTTTAACATTATAATTTATAATATACTCAGTAACGCGACTGACGTTAAGGCGCTATATTGATAATAACGTCCTTTTTGAAGTAATACTATAGGACCCTCAGAAATGTTAAAAATCTGGTAATGAGATATACATATCTTCATAGCCTTATCTAGGTTTGAAAAGAACCAGAAATACGATTAATGTATTTTGCCTCGATACATTTCTCGATCGAAATGACCTCTTAAAATTACGAAATTTGAAGATTATTTTTAAACGAGAATAGATGTATTGTAGGAAATTAGTCTAATTAATAGACACCTTTGCAACCCAAAATCGTATAGAAGCATTTTGCTTAAATGCTCCTAGTTATTGTTTAAATAAACAAAATTACGTTTTTTCGCATGTTTTCCGAGCGAGCCGATAGCTTCTGGCCGCAGCGTATTCACGACTTTATAGTCATACAAATTAAGTATAAAATTGCCCTTGCGGTAAAATTACTATCAATATAGCGCCTTAAATCCCCCGTCTGCAATACGGCTGACGGTGATTTCAATCCATCCATTATATTTTCATACGGTATAAAATTATTTTTAGCAAAATTTTTTTCAACAACTTGGAGATACTCTCAATTTTTACTCCTCCGCAACTGAAGCAGCTGACGATCAAAACTCTTAATTCTTATGTATTCATGTATTCGTGGATTACGGTTATTGTTACGATTTTCGCTCGGTATGAAATGAATTTTCAAAATATAGCATCACCTCCCCTATATTATTAAAAAATGTGCTCATATACGCAGCGCGATGCAATAAATCAACGTGTAGGTTCATCAGCATTCAGTATTGAGCATGATATATTCTGATTATGTTGACGTATCCACTATGTACGAAGATTACTGTTAACAAGTCAGTCTACCAAGTATGTTTCAGATGTAACTATTGTAATTTGTGATCGACTTACGCTTATGTGATTCTCTCCCCCTACCTGACAGGCCTACGTCCAGAAGCAAAGCTTGAGTGTTGAAAACACAATATAAAACGTGTCAAATGTAGTATGTTTCCAAAGAATTGATTATATAAAATTGTTTTTAAATAAATGTTTACATGTACAGTATGGCTTTGATTTACAATATCCTATTGCTCGTTTCAAAAAATCATATTAATTATATCTTATGTAACTATACTATTTTGTATTTTATGTAACTATATTATATATTATATTAATATACCGTACTAAACACACTGAGACCAGAAATATATATTATAGCTGAGTGTGTGGTCACGCGAAAATTGTATAGAAAATAATATATATTAATATGCCTAGCTACAAACATATTAATATATATTATAGCTAAGTCTGTGACGGCCTTTACTGTAATCATTATTCGCCACAATATCAAGTTGAATCTAATTGAGCCTCATTTTAAAACAAGCTTTGTCAAAATTGTTTCAAAATGAGGCACCCGCCGGCAAGCCGGCGGGTTATGCTGCTAGGCCGGCGGCTTTGGTGTGTAGACAGCTTAATAATTAATATTAAGTAAGTATATAAAATTCTCGTATCACCAGTGTCTGTCTGTGAACGAACTTCTCCAAAACTGCTCAACCGATTTTATAATGAAATTTTGTATGTGCATTCGATATGGTGCTCCCACACCGCCGTTACAAAATGTTTGTAAACATTTTCTAACATAAAAACATTTACTTACTAACAAATGTTGTCAATTGTTACATTTTGTTAGGAACTGTTATATGTTTTAAGTGCTCCTATACTAATAAAAAATGTATACTCATGTTTACTAACACTTTATAACAATTTAATTCTGGTATTGGCTCACCGCCTACGCCGTCGTCCTTTATA
Source organism: Plebejus argus (assembly GCA_905404155.3). Lineage (NCBI taxonomy): Eukaryota > Metazoa > Arthropoda > Insecta > Lepidoptera > Lycaenidae > Plebejus > Plebejus argus. The sequence goes on from FR989933.1 coordinate 5,462,219, forward strand.
AAAGGTTTACAAACAAAAGGTAACACAATATGTTTTATTTTGCTATAATTTGTTAACTTACGTTTATTAAACATTTTCTAACATGAAAACATTTTTAATATTTTTTAACATTTGTGATTAAATGTTTGCTAACAAATGTTTACCAACGTTACTTAACATTTTCTAACTGCGGTGTGGGAGCACCATTAGGCCTGAAAACAGGTTTTTATCTACTTTTTATATTGATACTAGAAACAATTTGTATTAAAATTTAGTATGTTATTATTTTTAGCAATATTCCGCGAAATAAACCTCAACTTGTAAGTAAATGAGTGGGTGTACACTGTACGCATAGACATACGTACAGCACCTCCCTCCTCTCCCACACTGCCTATGTGTACACTCGCATGCAAGAGCCTGCAAACACCACCACCACACAAGTAGAGATGCGCCGAATATTCGTTTGGTATTCGGTATTCGGCGTATTCGGCATCTTCTCCACTATTCGTATTCGGCCGAATTATTCGGCTCAGTTACCGAATATATTCGGTTTTTTTTTTCAAAATATTAAAAACTAGACCCGCCCCGGCTAGGCTTCGCCCGTTCGACATACATAGCCTATGTCACTCAGGGCTCAGCTCCTTAATATCATGTAACACAACATTAGGCACTAGGCAGCAAAATTAAAGTCCAATAATATTGATGAATATAAGTACATTTTAATATTTACTATATTTAAAACATCGCGATGAAAAACTAAAAAAATAATAATATTATGCATAAGAGGTTTGAGCACCTCCATTGTGGGTGTCGCAATACAATCGATTTCCAATTGTTATGCGGCAGCCGGCTGCCGCTGGAGGATTGATGGGTTTTAAGCAGTATTCTGATTTTAATAAATCTTTTTAACATTGGTTTTAATATATTTCTGTTATTATTAAATAATACATGAAATCTTTTACTTGTTGTTGCACAGTTCATTATATTGGATATATTGGAGATTGTGCATAAAATCATTAGTCATTTAAAGAAAATGTTTTACTATTTAAAATAAACCTTGTTTCTTATGTATTTTAGTATTAAAGGTATGTATTCCATTTAATTCTACTTACATGAAGACAAATAACAATAACTTAATAGTTAATAGTAATCTACATGTAAATGAAACAAATAACACTGTTTTACTGCTTTATTTTTCACTTCATTAATGTTGTAATAGAAATTTGAACCTTAGCTCATTGCTTTTTCACATAAAAAAAGAAACATTTTTAGTCTATGACCACAGACAAGTCAATTTCCATATCCGGGCTCCATATTGTCTTGAGTCTTCCATTTGTAAAAATCTCTCGGAATAAACTGCGCTCTGTTATATTTGTAAAACTTAGTTTTATTTCAAACGACAATAAAGATCACAACCTCTGCAAGTTCTTTGCGGTCTGCCACTCACTAAAACCTGGTTCTCACTTTTTCAAAGAAACTATGACACCCTGAAATGGCTAAAGTGTGGTTCTAATCTAAACTTGTTGAAGCACTTGGAAATCGTCGTTACTGGCAGGCGATGGTTGTTGCAAATGTTTCGCAATACTGCACAGGTGTTAATTGTTGTTTTTCTTGTCAATGTGTTAAACTCGTCACAGATATCTACAAACAGCTTCTTATTCAACCCTTGTAATGGGCTTTAAACTCAGAGTCAGACAGTTCCAGTGCCTGGGCTCGGTTGCGATTGCGAGGTCTTATTTAGCTGTATTTCTAGCCAGAAATCTTGTCATCTCTTGTTTCTTCTTCAGGAATGGCTTCTAATACGAGCACTGTGTGCACCAATGTTATAAAAATACGTTTTATAGTTTAAAATTTTACGTAAAACACCACTAACCACTCAGCGATAAACAAGCAATCGGAAAAAATCACTTTTGTTGTGATCGCTATTTAACAGTTCAAATTGCTCGCCGATTGCATAGTAAAAGGAGAGCAAGTAAGTCAACTCCGGCCCAATCCGCGAGATAATTACCTACTGTCTTAGGGCTGTTAATTTTAGGCGACGGCGCGGCGCGGCAGCGCGCGGCGCGGCGGCGCGGGCGGGGTGGTGTGATGTGGGTGCGAGCGCGCCGCGCGCGGCGCGACTGACTGCACTTTGTTCGCAAATCGCACCGCATGAACAGCGGCAACGTCGCGTCGCGGTCTCCCGACTTTTAATAATAAGTGACTCTTGATTGTACATAATATTTTGTGTATATTTTGGCCATTTTTCGTGCATATTTGCATGCATATTTTGGCACTTTAATCGTGCATATAATCCGAATTCCTATGTCTAATTACAATAATTATAAAAATACCCTGTAAAACAACATTACAAATTTTACGCCTATCTCTTAAACTATAAACTATAAAGTTATAAACAAATCTGTTGAACTAAGGTTCGAACTTTCCTTCATGTGTATATCTATCTATATGTATTACAATTGGTCAATTAGGTACTTATTTTTAATTACGATATAAAATAAGTACTTAATTGACTGTAAGTAGTTAGTAAATAGTAATATACCTACAATATAGAGAAATGGCATTACTAAACGTAAACAAAGCAATAGCGGAAAATTAGTCGACGGATCAAAAGTACCTAAAACATTCCCTTATTTACCTAAACTTACTATGTTCTAGTGGGAAAGTAGACCTACCTACTTCCTCTGTGTCATAGAAAATTACTTATACAATAATAAAGAAGTAAGTAGGTATCTCATCAAGTAAAAATTATATGCTAGAATAAGTGAGTACTAACTAGTAAGTCTACTAAATAGTAATTCAATAGGTAATCTGAACAGAGATAATTATGGAATTATTGAATTATTATTATTAAAACACCCAAATACTTATACAATAGTTTCTACTGCGATTATTATCAGAAATTTTTGATTCGTGTCGCGGCGCCGAAAAGCCGTGCGACGCGCGAGCCACGTACAGTGTTAGCCCCGACTGGTACACCCCGAATCCACCCGAGATTTTTATATGTGTGCGTGCGGCGACGCATTGATACTATGACGCACACATACAAGCCGCGCGCGGTGCCTTTGTATGAAGATAACTTACTTCCCCTCTTTATACTATGCCGATTGCCATCGCATTGCTGTCAAAAGCTTAGGTGATACGAAATAAATGCAACAGTATAGCAAATAGTGATAGCAAAAATATAATTTTTTTCAAAACCCGTGGATGAATATGACACAAAACTTTAAAAGTAGCAGACATCAATATATTAATAAACCATATTACACCATTTTTACAAACTCTAATATCTTTTCGACGCAATTAGGCGACGTTTCTAATATTTGCTAAATTACTGGGCACCCGTGGATGAATCTGACACAAAACGTGTCTGCATATTAGTTACTGCCCGAGAGTTTAATATTTAGCTTTTGTGGTATTGCTAATATCACAAATGCTAAATTTTAAACTTTAATATTTTTTTCGACCTATAGCGACCAAAAAGCAAAATACCTAAATATCTCTGGAAGCTGTCGACCAAAATGACACAAAATCATTTTTTAGGTTTACCTAGTGGTCCCAAACCTATACGCAAAAAATCAGAAACTTTAGAATAATTTTTGAAACCAAAAAACCTAGTGCTATCGGTCTAAGTATGGAGATTTAGAGCGACCGCAGACTTACAATTTCAAGTTGTACAACTACAGTCTGTCAAGAAAGTCATTACAGGCGGGAAAATTTTCTAAACGTAATCACGCTTAAAAGGCGTATTGTTTTCTTTGTATTTTTACAGAGAACGCTTATTACATTTTAAATATTGTCACCTTGCACATTTTTATCTCGAATTAATAAAGTTCTCATATTATTTTTTTCATTTAAAAATTGTAGTTGACTGTAGTTGTACAACTTGAAATTGTAAGTCTGCGGTCGCTCTTAGCGATTTAAATGCAATTATAGTTCCTTGATTATTCGGCAGAGGGAGTACTGTCGCTCGGTTGCTATCGTATTTTTTTGGCTGTTATGTGATATGAAACTGCGACTTTGAATCAATTATTGCGCAATAATTACGATTACATTACGCTCGCGAGAGAAGGCTCGCTCCGAGCTAGCCAGCAGCGGCACGTAGAGTACACGATAGAACCTGTTTACGCGGCAAAATAAAATAATGGTAAACCGATGAATTCGGCCGAATATTCGGTTCGGTAAAGGCTAAACCGAATAATATTCGGTATTCGGTTATTCGGCCAAATCACTATTCGGCGCATCACTACACACAAGTAATAATGTAAGCAAATTCGTGCAAGGCCTCTCACCACCTTGCAAGTTGACAACCTCAACGCGCGTTTCGCCCCAACACCCGCGGAGCATCCTCAGGATGTTGACTCTACGAACAACGTCCGTCAAGTCAATTTAACAAAATTGTGTTTGCCAGGTCAACCAGTAATTTGTCTAAATATTGATTAAAAATAATAAAAACAATCAATTTTAAAGAGCGAAAGTAAGAAAAACACTAAAATATACCATAATATTCCTTTATTTTACCTATTTCTTTCTTTTCATAACTTAACAATAACTGCATTTGTTATGATAATGTTAAATATTTACAATTGCAATAGTACAATAATTTAGCAACAACAAATTAACTCTGTAGATCTAGACGTAAGCTCCTTCTCCTTTGTAAGGGTTGTGTCTATTATTTTAATGAGTAGCAGGTATAGCAATGCCGGATTTATATTTTTTATGAGTGTAGGCCCCACTTTATGAGATCTGCCGCTCCTAGGACGCTGCCGTCCCTAGGCCGCGGCCTCTGCGGCCTATTTATAAATCCAGGACTGCTGTACCGATGATAATAATTAAGTATACAGGTACTGTATAACAATAATGGCGATGATGATTACCTTCATCACCATTTTGTTCTTGTTCTTAAGTTTTTGTATATTTGTGATTGAAGACTTTTGAATAAGTTCTATGTTTTAAATATTATATTATTATTCATACCGGGTGCTGTATTTTTGTACATTTTCAAGTCATATTCGATTACAACTCTAATGTCAGAATTTTCTGTAGTCACAAACTACAGAAAATACAATTTTTCACTGTCGAAACTGGTATCTCAATTCAAGTAGTTAATAATATTATGTCCAACTGTATGCGGCTTCGGCCAAAACACCAATTTTGTTCAACCCAACATGGAAAAATATTTCCTACTTCCTAGAGACTTGTCTACCCATGGCTGAACAGTTCAGCTGAAACCTGAAAGTTGTGTAACTAACAACCGATTTATTTTATTCAGTTGCAGCCGTAAATTCACCTTCAGTCAAAAGCCTAGGTGGCTTTCCTATCTTTGTTGCAAGCGACCGCGACCGGAAAAAAATCAAATAAAATACCACTTTATGACCTAGGCTACAGGTTTCATTCTGCTTTACGCCATTACATAGCAGCTTTGGTTAGTTGGGTTGTATCAATTGATAATAAATAATACTTACTTACATCCATAATCATGAAGTAGGATTTTATTTGTACTTTAGTAGGTGACGCCCCGGTGACGACGGTCGTAAATAGTACCGCCAACTAACACTAACAAATAAATCTACCGCGCGTGAAGCTAAGTTCGAGCAAATCTACGAAGCAGCCTGATAATATAGCTGCTGGTTACAGCTTCATATCAACGAGATCTTCAGGCGAGGGTAGTTACTAGTTAGAGTAGAGTGGCACCCCTCGCTCGTCCCTTACCTGCCTGTGCGTGTGCCCCCGCACAGGCAGGTAAGGGACGACTCTAACTTATTAGCTCAGCTTGATGTAGCCCTGGCCTATGCCGGCTATAGCCAGGGCTACACCAAGCCAGGTTCAAGCTACCTACGAAGCAGATTTAACCAGCTTCATATCAACGAGATCTTCATGCGAGGCGGGGTATGTGGAGTAGTGGGGCCAGGTCTTGATCTCCTCGAACAGCGCTTGCCCCGGGCACTCTGTCTCCCTCACTTGCCTGTGACCCACTATCTTGTAGTCCGGCTTGATGTAGCCCTGGCTGATACCGGCCTCTATCAGAGCTTTAACTGTCTTGAGTTGCTCCGCAGGTGGTAGGGAGTCTGTAACATAATATAGCGGTAAGTGACTCCTAATGAATTCATTAATAATTAAAGTATGCCGAGTAACCTAATACTTTATATTAAGATATGAAATTGGAAGATCTCTTACTTTTTACCCGACTGCCAGGAGGGTTATGTTTTTGAGAGTTAGGTCAATATAAAAAAAAACTGGCTGCGAAGAGAACTTGGTGAATGTGCCAGAATAAGTGACATTAAGACACAGGGAAGGTACAGGAACACTGTCAAGACTAGCCCCCATACACGGTAGTCTATATATATATAGCAGTAGCAGCAGTATACTTGTTTTACTTAGGGCCTGTCACTACTTCCTGATAAGTGCCGGATAGGCTATCCACCACTTAACTTGACAGATGAGTAGGTATGGAGAATCTGACAAAAAAGTTGTGGATAGCCCATCCGGCACTTTATCAGGAAGTGGCGAAACAGACCCC